>OX377615.1:7325565-7731107 GCA_947397855.1 Thelaira solivaga
AATAAAAACGTGTTTTTTATTGAACATTTTTAATACAAAATATATAATTAATGTCAGTGAAATAAGTAGTGAAATAATATCACTTTTGCCGTTGTAGGATTTTTATTATTAGAAGAAGAACGCTCACAGAAAGTAAAACGAATATACATAAATTACCGGTTAAATAAAGAAGCTTTCTTTTTGCCGTGAACCTGCGCTTTTTTATTGATTCAGCCAATTGTTGTCAAAGAGGTCATACAGTTGGCTTATTACGTTTTGTAAATCCCTTAGCAATGACAGGATATTTTTTTATAAAATGCATAATTATTGAGTTTTAAGTGCTATTTTTTTTTGGCAGAGCAAAAAAAAAATTATGAGTTTAAATTTTTTTTTGTAGAATTAATATTAATTAGCTTAAATTTTTACTAAATATCTAACTGCAAGTGAAATTTTAATGACAAAAGTCCGTTTTAGTCACTTGCTTTATTTGAAATTAAACAAACCAACAACTGTCAACTGATTGGTTTCAATCCAATAGCACAATCGATAACATTGGTTTCTGTGACAGCTAAAACCGACATTAATTCTAATTCGAAAATTAAACAACATTGGATTTCATGACACCAATAAGAATGGATTCTATGACAGCTCCGCCATTTATTTCAATTTCAATAGCAATTGAAAGACAGAAACAACTGACAGATGGGTATGCTACTCTTTTATAGGTCTTCTAGGTACTTCAGAAAGTTGATTTCAACGAGTACACAGACAGACAGACGGACATCACTTATTTGACTACGCTATTCAAAAATATTCAAAATATATATACTTTATAGGGTGTCCTATGTATGGTGTAGAAATTACAAACAGAATCACAAACTTATGTATACCATTCTTACTTAGAGTGAAGGGTAAAAAAAAATCAATAAAAGATAACGAGATATAAAAGTTACCATAAAAGAGGAAAATAATATAGTCGAAACGACTAACATTAGTAGAAGTGTAGGAATTAGTTATATTTTTTACTAAAAATAAAATTTTTAACAGGTTATCTCTCTTGATTTTGTTATACATATATATATGCTTAAGTCATGGATCTTATATATGTAAAAGTATAAAAATCAAGAAAAACAATAAATTGAAGATCGCTAAATTATCAAAAAAATAATTACAATGTTAGTCGTTTTGACTACGTAGGTTAGGTTAGGCGACCTATACGTAACTTTTATGACAACTATAATATTATGGCGATTGACTAAAGCACACCAGCATTAGCTTCTTAGCCAAATCAGCTACTTTCATATGTATAGACACAACGACAGCTAAAATGCTTTTGTAATAAATATATAGACATTTGAGCAAAACAGAAGCATAATTGAATATCTTAATCACAGAATACTCATACAGAATACTCAACAATGACAGTTCTAAAATCGACTTAGCATCTGTTCCTACGAATTACAGAGCGAGAGAAAGAAAAACATTAAAAGATTGCAAAGCAATGTGTTGGTAGCAATAAATATTCGTATATATTACTATTTTCACCATATGTTAACATCGTTTAATAAATATTTTTCTAAGCAAAAACAATCAAAATTTTTACATTTTTGTTCAATTTTAAAAAAAATTAAGTAAATTCTTCATTTATTTAAAAAAAAAATGTCAAACATTAATTTTAATGATGGTATGTATATTATAAAAAGCAAAATAATCGAAAACGGAGCACCACAGCAAACTTCCTTACAAAACAAGTTGTTTATATTATTGCAGAGATGCTCGATGGCGCAAACATGGCGCTGATGTTCTTCCTTCATCTCTTTAACCACAACAATAATTGAACAATGACCGTAGCCAGAAACTATGCAGCCTGTTAAAAAGCCAGATGCACATTGGTGTTAATTTTTGGAAACAATGGATTATGACTAAAAACGCCGATATTGAAAAGAGTTCGAAGAGAAGACGTTAATTCAAAACAGAACTATTGAAAATGACAGCAGATTATTCATTGTGCTTATTAGTGCAAGAAGGTTGTAAACCAAATGGAACCAATTATGCTCCTGTTAATATATAATATCTAGTATTGGTTAAGATTATTTAATTTGAAGAAGAAAAAAAACGATAAGTAAATAACAATTTTACTCAACCATTAGGTATTCAATAATATCTTTACGACAATGGACATATTGACAATATATTTACGGATACTTATTATGAACGATTTACAGACTGTGTAAATGAAGTGGCACGAAAATTTTCTGTACTTTACAATAACTCACGTAAGTTTAATAAAACAAGAAAAATAAAGTTAAATATTTTTTGTAATGTTTATTTATTTTAGTATACATATATTGCTGCCTTGTAAAAAAAAGAACATATCTGGGAGTGCAAACAATTAGGTGCACACTTACCCCTCGTTTTAAGAACCCTAGTAATTTTTAATACAAAACATTATAACCTAACAGTTAGTATTATTGTACATATTATATATATATATATATATATAAATATCTCAATAGGTAATGCAATTTATTAAATTTCTATTTAAATCCTGTTTAGACGGTTGAAAAACACATGCACACACTTTTTTTCTCTATTCGTACCTTTTAAAGCTGTAAAAAAGAAGACAAGTCGAATGAATAAGAATGCTAAAATTCCCGAAACAAAATTTTTGTGTGGAAATAACTAATTTTCAAAGAAAATTCAGAAAAAGTTGTGCAACCGGACTAACGAGTGAGAGAAGAAAACGAATTTAAAGTTCGTACAAGTGGAGTAATGGTTTCTACAAAATTTCCTCCTTTTGCCTATAAAGACGAACTTTCATAGTGAAAAAGAAGACTTTAATATGTACTACCGTATTTTCAAAATTCAAAACATTTTAATATAAATTTAATGTATTAAATTAATTTCAGATGCATATCCACGCAAAAAGAACGTATATGGACAGCAAGAAATTGAAGAGAATCCCTTACGTTGTTCAGTTCATTTGTACGAATTCTATTTGTCCAAACGGTAAATAAAAACTAAAACCCAAATTATTTATTTAACAATTCAATAATAATTTAAATTTATTTATTTTTATTTTTTATTTTTGTCCGAAAAGTGTAAAAACACGTAATGACGTTTTCTACTTACAACAAAAGCGATCTTGTGTACCAGATTCGCCTGCATGGTACTCTACTCAGGCCCGCAGTAAAGAGGCTTCGCAGAAAATGTTACATCGAGTAAAAATGGTGAAGGAAAATCAAGTTAATCATCTCAATTTTGAAAAATATGGTTCAGCAACGAACAGAACATTAAAATAAAAATGTAATTGCGTGTAATTTTCTATAAATACTAAATCATTTTCCTATTTTTTTCCAACAAGAAAGAATGAAAGTAAGAGAGAACAATATTTTTAATAAAAAACATTATGTGTACATAATGTTAAAAAAATAGTTATATACTGCACGCAAATATTACCAGCAAATCATTCAAGGAAAATTATGTCTAATTTCTGTTTCTGTACAATTTATATACTCATGTATTTTGAATTAAAAAAAGCACTACAAAAATAGTTGCATACACTTTACAAGAATAAGACAAGAAAAGAAACGTATACATGTGTAAATAACACAACACAAAAATTTGATGTTTATAATGTTAATAATAATTGAAATAAGCTTAGTAATAAAAAAAAATAACAATAATGGACTAAAAATCTATGAATAATTAACAAAATTGGTGTTTTAAAATAAGAAAAACTATAATACAGTTCAAAACTATTATCTCTTTCATCTTTGTCAGACGTATGTTAAGTGGACCAGTTAATAATAAAAAGTACGGTAAAATGAATGAAGACTGATTAGTTAGCATTAAGGATTTGGCAATCTGAACATGTTTTAACAACTTATAGTATCTCCTGTATGTGGCACAAATAGTGCCGATGGCAAAAAAAGAGAGGTTTTTAGAATCAGTAAACCAATATGCTTAGATTATAGATTTTGGCCATTAGGGCAGTTATTTCTTATTAATTTTGACCACCAAAAGCTTATTTGTGGTCAAATATGACAACTATTATACTAATATTTAGCCAAATTTATAGTTACCAAAAAGTTTTGTAACCATTTGCAAAAATTAGTGAACAAGACATCCACAAGACTGGCGGTTGTTTTGTTACAATTTTCTCACCACTTTTTGATAACCCCCCGTTTCCACATGCAAGTAATTGCTTGCAAGTTGAGTATACGTATTAACTACGAAAAAGCCGAAAAAATAGTCGAAAGTCTTGCAAATTGTATGAGTGTCTATACAGAACAGTGCAAGTTCATTTTTAAAATATCGGCAACGGCTTCACTTCTAATGAAAAAATGGCTGCGCCATTGATATAGAGAATAAAAATATATGAATGAAGTGTTGCCGTGTCGCAAACACCGTGAATACCAACTAAAAATTTTGTTGTTAGTATTTTTTAAGTCAAATATATGAAATTGAAAATTAAATTTAACTTTTAAATGTGTTGGTGGGTCATTATGTTCTTTTTTTATTTATTAATTTTGTTAAATATGCTAAATATCAATTACTAACGTAACTTCTATTTTTCCACAGACTAATACATTAATTTAAAACTCATACGCGGTAGCACTGTTTCTCATTTGTCAATTTACTTGCTGCAAGTGTCAAAAATTTACTTGCAAAAGAATATGAGTGTGTTAGTGAAAAAGTGAGAGTGTATTGAGTTTTTTGAACTTGCACTTTCATGTGGAAACGGGGGGTAAGTAAAAACTTTCGATCTAACCAAAGACTATAAATATATATTTATAGTATTTGATCTAACGTTTCTTATAAAAGAGTAGTTTTCTTAACTTGTGAAAAAATTTAAAAAATTTTTTCAAATGGTTACAAAATCAATTATTGGTACAAATAACAAATTATTTACTAACCTGTTTGGATCCAAAAGGAAACGATGCATTTTGGAACCATCCAGACATCGTTTTATGCACACTTTGCTCATTTTCTCACAAATAAATAGTTTTGAAGGAATAAAAATTAAGAAGTATAAATATTTTTATAAGAATTTTTTTTTTTAAATGTATGTATATTCTTTAGAACTTACACCACAATACACTTTTTTCCAATTAATTATTTTAACTACACCCAATGGCAATGCCCACGTCCGACCACATATTATTGGCACATCGTTTTTGACAACATAATTTTTCTCTCACATAATTTTTGAAACGAAGTTCAAGTTAAAATAAAATAATTTTTTTTTTCTGTGTGAGCAATGCCAGATTGGTATCCCGCGGGATTCCTAAAAACACCCACTTATTATTTCATCAGTACACCTGCGTATTTTGTAAGCTATAAATTGTTTAAAAAAATGTACAACACTGTACTGAATATATCGTCTTTGGGCCTAAGCATGATCATTTATTTACAACACGGTAGGAGCAAGAAATAGAAATAAGAAAAACAAACAATATCAACAAATAGAGTTTCTCATTTGTTTCTTTTTGTTTTTATTACTTATTCTTATTAACGCTTGTACACAAACTGTACAAACATTTATCCGCACATACACGCACGCACACATCCATCTATCAAGACATACCCTGCAAGCAATTCGATAGTCAACACAAAAAGCAAGTTTATTTGTAGCTACACATGTTCGTTCATATTTTACACAAATATTTGCCGAAATCAGCATGAATACTTTTTATACATATTTTAATTAAATATTTACTGAGAATAGTTTAATCCTATATACACTTCATTATTGAGTACTACATATGATTTAGGAGCATTATTACAAGATACGAGTAGCAATAATTAATTTTACTTTAGTCATGATGGTGCTTGCAAATTACTACAAATATGTACACATTTGCTTTTTGCATCTTTTCATTCTATTTGTCTATATATTTACTTAAATGTAAATAAACTAAAAACAAACATATACAATTGATAAATGAAGCTAAAGTTTAGGAAGTTAAAAAAAGGACACACACAACCTATTTATGCTCAGCATATTTGGAAAATGCAAATTTTTTTCTGCTATTGTTATCTATTTAACACATTAATGTCTCTTAACTTTTGACAGGAGGGGCTTCAATCATGCAGTATTCAGCTGACGTCTGTGTCACCTGGTTTACTTACACCATGACAAATATTTTGACATGAGTTATATATTACCCCACTGTTACTGTTTACAATTATAGTCATATGAGTTGGCATAAAAAAACTGTTTTTGATGAGCTGTAGCTGTTTTTGGTCAACCGCACTAACACAGAGTTGCTTATTAATTTATTTAGTAGTAATAATGGCTCTTAGTTTTATATAGTACAAGTCAAAGTGGAATCATCAAACATCTTTGTGTTTACAATTTTGTGATTTGTCTAAAAAATAAATCTCTGGCTTATGGACTCTGATCAAACTTTGACAAATCAGGAAAAAAAACTTCAAACGCACACATTTTTTTGATATCACATTGTCACAAGTCAGGTTAGCCTATTTCTCACATATAATGATTATGCTAATTTCGACAAATGTTAGTGTAATAAAGGGTGTCCGAACAAGAACGCAAGATTTAAATTTGGCGCCATTCGAAGTGTCATTGTTTGACATTTGAACAATTGTTATTGTTTGCTAGTAGAAGGTACGAGGTTAGTAAAAAATGACCACGGACAGCGAAGGGAGTTCGTTAATTGGGTATTGGAGAGACAACATGAAAATGCTGATTTTGCCGATAAAATCATCTTCAGTGACGAGGCCCATTTCCATCTTGATGGCTTCGTCAATAGGCAGAATTGTGGCATTTGGGGTGAGGAAATCCTCAAGTTATTCAGGAGAAGCAAATGCATCCTCAGCGTGTCACTGTGTGGTGTGGTTTTTGGGCTGGAGGAATCATTGGACCTTTTTTTTATGAAAATGAGGCAGGTCAAGCGCAAACAGTCAATGGTGTTCGGTATCGTGAAATGATAACCAGTTTTTTCTTGCCTATAATTAAAGAAATGAATGTGGAGGGCTTGTGGTTTCAACAAGACGGCGCCACATGTCATACAGCCAGAGAAACAATTCAATTGCTGCATCAGTCATTTATTTAAAATTTAAATCTTGCATTCTTGTTGGGAGACCCTTTATAAACGTACCTAGCTGTTCTGACATAAAGCACTGCATAAGAATACTTAAAACAATTTTCAAGCATCATCCCTCATTTCAATACTAACAAGCTCGTTCTGTCGCAAATCTATAGAAATACTTCAACAACAAAATGTTTTGCACTTAAGTAAAAATAAGAAACACCAGAACATTGAACAAAAGAACAGGTTTTTATTAATTTCTATTTTATATTTTATGGAATATAACATCAAACCCGGCAATCGGTGTCCTTTTTAAATGCCTAATGTATTCGGTTACGCTTAAATTGACTAAAGCAAAGTGTGTGGATGTATGTACATACATAATGCTTTTGTTCCAAGGGACATACTATGAATAATGTAATTTGATGTTACTGCTTTAACACGAAATTTTATTTTGAATTTTTACTTCCATACAAAACATAAATACTGTCAAAACCGAAAAAAAAATTTTTTCAAGACGTGGCAACATTTGTTCTATTGCGAAATTGTGTATAGAACTTTTTGTTCTGCTATACAAGTGACACTAGAAACTATTCTAGTGTACACGTGTATTTCAAATGGGCTTGTACAGTCTTGTATTTTTAACAAACTATTTATAAGTTAACTAGAATTATATACAACATCTTTCCAACCAAATCATACGAGTACATAGTTTGTGCCATAATATTGTTCAAACTGAGAGCAAAATTTTAAGGTAAAATTTCAATGTTTGTACATTGATTCTACATTACGATATAACCAACTGCCTAGGGTTGTATCCTAAGCATCAACCACTACAAAAGTTATCTGTTATATGTACAAACGTGCATACATACCCCCGAAAATATTTTTATTAATTAAGAGTAGTCTTGGGTAGTATACGAACGAGCTATTCATTTTTTTTTTGAAAATGCTATAAAAAAAACTACTGAATATTTTCTCAATTTTTTTTTTTATTTGAAAGTACAATCCTTCCGGTTAATAACGGAAAATAATTTCATTCAAATGGCTGCCTCGGCTGGCGATGCAGTAGCCTACACGATCGGTCCAATTTTTAAGCACATTATCGATTGTGTGCAGCTGTATTTCATCAATGGCTTCACGAATATTGTCCTTTAAAGCGTCAATTGTCTCTGGCTTGTCGGCGTAACACTTATCTTTGACGGCACCCCACAAATAATAGTCCAACGGTGTCAAATCGCAGCTCCGAGGTGGCCAAACGACATCAGCTCTGCGACTGATAATGCGATCTTCAAAAACAGGGCGCAAAACATCGAGTGTAGCTTCGGCTGTGTGGCACGTAGCGCCGTCCTGTTGAAACTAAATGTTGCAATATCCTCCTCTCCAATTTTTGTGAACAAAAATTCGTTCAACATGGCCCGATAACGATCGCCATTGACTGTAACGGCCACTCCTTGCTCATTTTCAAAGAAAAATGGTCCAATTATGCCTCTGGACCAAAATCCGCACCAAACAGTGATTCGTTTTGGGTGCGTCGGCTTTTCAATATATGCGTGCGGCTTTTCTGTGCCCCAAATGGGACAATTTTGCTTGTTTACATACCCGCCAAGATCAAAATGAGCTTCATCTGAAAAAATTATTTTTTTTAGCAAAATCGGCATCTTCTGTAAGTCGATCGCAGGCCCACTTAGCGAAGCGAAAACGCATTGGATGGTTAGTTGGCTTCAACTCCTGAACCAATTGGACTTTGTATGGCGTCATACCAAGGTCTTTATGCAAAATTCGTCTCAATGATGTCTCCAAAATGTTCAATTGTTAAGAACGACGGTGAATTGATGTTCATGGCGTTTCACGCACACTTTCTGCCACAGCAGCAATATTTGGTTTATCGATGAGGATGCCAGTTTCTTTCACTTTTTTCACAAGATAACGAACATACGGAGCTGACGGTGCTTCTCTTCTTCCAAAATCTGTACGCAATTTTCGCACACATTCTGCAACATTACCATGATTTTCAAAGTAATGTCGTAATATTTCCCAGCGTTGTTCAAGCGTATACACAATCATATTCGTTCAGCGGAAGGATAAAACTAATTATCTGTCAAATCAGACATGAGCTAAGTGTTGCCATTCACGAAATAAGCACTAGTTGAAAAAAAAAATGTTAGATGGCGGACCCTTTACTATTCACTTATTTGAACTGAACGAACTAGTCCTATAGTTCATTTGCTTACTGATCATTTTAAATGAACGACCTATAAATGAACGAAGGAACTACACTTAAACGAAAACAATGACGAAGGAACGAAAGTTGCAAATTATTTTCTTTTACAAAAATGGTATTTAAAACAAATAAACTGAAGAAAAGAAACTGTATTATGCATGCTAAGAAGCTTAATTTTAAGATTTTAAAATTAAACCTTAATTTTATTAGCCATACTGACTAAAGTACTTTTGAATTACATTATTAAAAAAGAAATCGAAAACTAAATTTAAAAATTTTTAAAATTTTTTGTTATTTTGCTTTCTATTTTCGTAAAAAATTCCTGTCAACCCCTATTCGATATCATTTTACATAATAAAGAACGTTCAATAACAATCAAAAGTATTAAGTGATAAACATACAGAAGATCAAATGAACTACATGAACGAACTATTCCTTTTTAATTTTTGAATTAAGAAGAGCGGTCACTAAAATGAACTACGGAGCACAAGTCTAATTAAGAACCATTATTACAACATATTTATAAGGTGTCAGTTAGTTATAGTATAATTAACTTTAGTTAAAGTAAATGACAAAGTGACCAATAAATTTTTTCCATGATTGCAAGTCCCCAATAAAATAAATATTTGTTATGTAATACCACTGCTGTGCATACCGATTACTTTTCATTGTTATAAATACAATTTTTTTTTATTATTTTTATATAACTAAGAAATTCGATACTTTTAAAATTTTATTTTAATATTTGTAATTGTAATGTCTATGACTACTGAAATTGCCATATCTAGAATCATAAATATGGTAGCTTTAAATGCTTGAAGGTCATTTTAAAATTATGGGCAACACAAACATGTCTTTCGCCTATCATACACTTTTTGTTTAAAGGCTGTTTGTAATAACCCTAAACCATTTATCTGTTCAGTAACATCCTAGTTTTAGTTATTGTTTAGCTGTAATAAATAATAGACCTTAGTCAAAAATTTTAGTAAAAAATATTTTTTTAAAGATTATTTAAAACATTTAGCAGTTCTAAAATCTTAACTGAGAAAAATCTTTAATTTTTTTGCTACTTTTAATATTTCGGAATGATACAAATAAAATGATTTATGCAACTAAATATTTTGCAGAAATGTAAACGTAATAAGTTTTCAAATTTAACGCGGTTGACTTCAAGAATGTCATAATTCATATAATATTATTTTACAGGAGAACCATTTAAAGTTGACAACTTGCTTGCACACTAATAGTAAAAAAATATTTATAGATTTTATTCTTCAAAGAGCGTTTAATAAATTTTTTTAATACCTATGTTATATACACTGACACGGCAAACGTTCTTTTGCCTTCAAATGGATAAAAATAGGTAAAAAAGAAGAAAAGCACGTATTTTTGAATTATCATTGCAGTACGTTTAATTTACATTTCCAATTATAATGAATCGCAAGTTATTTTACTTATTAAATACTAGTTGACCCGGCAAACGTTGTCTTGCCTTAAAATTTTTATATATTCGATCTTCTTACACTAAGAAATCTTACTCATAGCGTAAAGAACCGTGCGAGACCGGGTAAAAACCGGTAGTAGGCAAATAAGCCAGATACCGACTATAGCGCTACCTGCCGGGCGGATTTGTGATTAAAATTTCCAAAATTATACATATAAGCCTTCTTCTTGAATTACTCTATCTATTAAAAAAAACCGCATCAAAATCCGTTGCGTAGTTTTAAAGATTTAAGCATACATAGGGATATAGGCACAGAGAAAGCGACTTTGTTTTATACTATGTAGTGATTCAGATAACCAACTGAAATCAATAAATAATTTTTCTTTTTTGACTGATTTGTAAGCATAAACATAATGATAATAGTGTTTTGAAACAGGAATAGCCAACATACAATTGACCATGGGAAAAGAAGTGATTTTTAAGGCAAATGCCGCAAAAATTTTTTAATTTTCATTGCGAATGCAAGTCATACCGGACACTGCAAGCGTTTAAAAAACGTCTTCTCCTTTGTATTTTGTGTTATTGTTGCTTGTACATTACAACTACCAATCCGACTTTTATCTGCGAAAATTGTGAGTTGATAATCCTCGTAATTCCAGCAAGTTTAAGAACTCGGGTGGTGGTTGATGGCATCGTCCTGGGTAGTAATTGAAGCCACCGATTTGTACGTCACAAATTCACGATCAATTTCACTTTCAATCTGAAAATTCAATTCAATACGCAATTCTTATATTTATTTATCATTTTGCAAACTTTTTTGTTTTTAACTTTTTTAACACCATAACGAATTAAATGAAAAATAAATGCAGATATCCATTGTTAGTATTGAAGTTTATAGTCTTGACGTGATACTTTTATTTTTTTATTTAAAAATTAAATTGTACATGAATTTACGTGAATATTAAAGAAAAAGAGCGTAGAATTGGTTGCGGACAAAATTTTATTTTCGAACACACATTAAAAAATTACCAAATCAGTCCAAGCGTTCAAATGGGTATGGTAAATTGTTCTTTCCCTAAAAACCTAAGTTGGGTTATAAGAAACATTAAAAAATATTAGTCAACCCGTTCTCTGTTTTAGATAAATTTAACCATAGTAACAGCCGTGGTCAATTTTTCTTTTTGTAAAAACCTAACATATAACAAAAAAATTACACAAACTTAAAAAGTGGGCGTAATAAGGACGCAGTCAATTTTTATATTTTTCAAAATTTAAGTTGGGTTTTGCTCAACATATAAAATAATAAATTTAACAATCGGTCCAGCCGTTCTCTGAATTTAGATAAACTTAAAAAGTAGGTGTAGTAATTGTCATTGTAATTTTTTTTATATATAAAAATTAGTTGCGCTTTGACGAACATTCAAGAAAAAAAATTAGCCAAACCGGACCAGCCGTTCTTACGTGATGCAATTACAAACGAACGACATTTGATTTTTATATACATAATATATAGATATACATTTCCAAGGTGGGAAAAAAGAAGTCATCCGATGTTGTTTGCCTCTCATTTTTTTTCTAAATGAAAATGAAATGTGTGCCGTTGCTCCGTCCTGTTGGAACCACATGTCCTCCAGTCCTAATTCGTTCAATTGCGGCAGAAAAAAATAGGTTAACATGGCCCTATAGCTCGCACCGTCCACTGTTGTCGTTTGACCAGCCCGATGACTCCTCCAGCCTGAACAGCGCACCATGCAGTCACTTTGAGTGGGTGTAATGGCTCCTCGTGCATCACTCGTGGATTTTCGGTGCCCCAGAAGCGATAGTTTTGCTTGTTCACGTACCCGCTGAGGTGGAAGTGAGCCTCGTCGCTCATTATGATTTTGGTAAAAAAATCGTCCACTTAGATTATTCCGCGTTCTTGTATTCTACATCTGTCTAGTTCACAAATGTCAAAACAGATTTGACAGTGGCCGCCATTTGTAAAAATAAGAGCGTCTTCCAATAGAGTGATTTCTCTAAGCCCACCTTGTATATAGATATTGACTAGTTGTTCTTACTCGGTCTCACCCGGCGCGGTCTTTTATTACGTCAGTCGATATCCTTAGAGACCATATGTACCAATTTTTAGAGCAATCCGTTTAAAAATAGAATTTTAATTGTGAAAAAACTAATCTTTTGGCACCACTGTTTTATTATAGTAATATGAAGCTGTCAAAAAAGATATGACAAGGCGGCAGAAGAGTTGTGGCAGCAGAAGTGAAAACACTTACATTTTTATACTTATATTTTATTAATTACTATTTAAGACTTAAATAAATGAATTTATAACCAATGAATTAAAGTAATTACATATGTTGTTTCATTCAAACACAACATAATCTAAATAAATACTGCTATTTACTACTTTATAAAGTGCCAACCAAAGTGGTAAATAAAATATTTCAAAGCATAATTTCAGGCTTAAATTTTTGAACAGTGGCTAGTGAAAATCTATGAAATGTGGGCGTAAAAATAGACATGGCCGGTTCAAAAGTATTTGGCGACCTTCTTTGTAGTATAGAAGATATATGTAGCAAAATTTCAGGCAAATCCGTTGGAAAACAATAATTTGTATAGCGAACAAACAAACAAACAGAAAATGCATTTTATTTATAGATTATATAGATAATGTAAGATGCTAAAAAACAATTAATTAATGAATTAAAAAAACACGTAAATGAGCAATATCGGAATCTAAATAAAACTTTAAAAGCCAACACATGTCTGCGCAGCTTCTTTACTTATCCGCAGAAAAAAAAAACACAATCTAGACAACCCCAGATTGATAAGTTAGTACCTACTAGATATCTGCAATAATTAACCAAAAGTAAATACAATTAGGTACCTGCTCACAGAGTTTAAATAGTGAAGAGTAATGAACTGTTGCTTTTCAAGTTTTTATCCGTAAGCTTTTGCAAGAACCTTGTTCCGAAAATAGGAACAAAAAAAGCAAATAACTCAGCGAAACAAGTACTGCAAAAATGAGTACTGTATTTGCGGAACACCAAATACTTTGCTGGAGCTACCACACTTCCTAACACAAAATCGGCAAATCATTCAACAAAAATCGACAGATATTAATAACTCTGTTTTGTATATTATATGTTTATAAAATATGAAGCTGTAAATGATAAATTTTATTTAAATTTAACATAAATTAGATTTTTATTGAAAAATAAAACAAATGTAGCTTCATATGCGTGTAAACATGTAATGTGTATTTACATAAACCGTTGCATATTTAAGGAGCATCATTACCTTAGATCTGGCAACAACAGTCTCGACAAATAATGAAAAAGAATCATTCTCATTTAAATTCGCTTTGTCGCTCTCTCTCTCTCTCTACATACTTCTTTAATAAAGATTTATAGAGATTCTCTGTGTTTATGCCTGTAACTATGAGTCGTAGTTTACAAATACCAAAACCATTTGAAGTATTTGATGTATTTGAGATTTCTACAAATGATTTGTGAGCATAGTCGTGTATTGCATAAGTAAATAGTCATTCGTGAATTGTATTGTTCCTGAAATGTGAATTAATTTTTGTATGTAACGGGTGGGCCAAATGAGACCTAGTGAGCGTATTGTAGTCGTTGTTGGGGGTCTTGCGGTAGAAACTGTTGCACAATTTGAACTTTGTATGGATACATCTTAAGATTCAGCTTTAAAATTCTCTGTAATGTTGTTCTGGGTATACCCAATTGGCCGGAACGGCGACGAGTTGAGACGGATGGATCATTTGCAACACTGCTGCACAGCTTCCACGGTGTCTTCAGTACGAATATTTCGATGAACACCTCTTCCTGGACGGTCGGCAACTGAACCCAGTTCCTCAAAACGGCGAACTAAACTTGTAATCATGGAAGATGTGGGCGCTGATCTTACGTTAAAAAAAACGGCGATAATTTCGCTGCGTCAGAACAATTGATCGTTGAGAAGAATAATAAAAATCGATAATTTTAATGCGCTGTTGTGGACTGTACGTATTTGCAAATATATGCACTTGCTGCAGAGCACATAAGTACCTCGCAAATCCAAATACATTTGTGCAGATGTCTAGTACCTACACTGCCTACCTTTTAATCTGCGGAAGTTCCCCATTCACCGATAATATAATTTTAATGCCCCTATTATGGGCTCAGTTGAGTTGTAATTGGAACAACTGCTATTAATGAGTTGTCATTTTTGTATGTTTTTCTCAACTACACGAACACTGAGTTGTAATCAGTAAGAACACAAATAAATTGTAATATCAAAATTACTACTAAGTAAGAAGTGAGTTGTGAACCATAAAGGCATAAATCTTTAATAAATAATTTGTTTAGTCACATTAAATGGTTTCGAAAAGTTTGTATTTCAGTAACATTTCTACTACTAAATGCTTGTAGGGTGTGTATATGAATGGAATGTTTTGCAGAGACTTATTCATACAAACATACATACATATGTATGTATGAGTGCATGTATATGACGACGACATAACCCACCATAGAGTTGTTATTTTTCTTCTTTTAAATTATTCTTTGTTTAGGTTCGTTAATATTGTTGTTGGCGGTTTTGTAGTGTTGTTTTCATTGGTGTATATACATACATACAGTAAATATCTCGTTATAGGTTGCGTTTATTTATTTATATACCTGTTGAACTACAAATGCTGGATATGGGTATTGTTGCTAATGAACTTTTTTTGTATTTTTGTTGATACTCTTCAACGCCTTGAAATACATATAACAAGAGTTGGTAAGCAGCAGCAGCAGCAGCAGCAGCAGCAACAGCAACTGCAATAACAAGAATAACTACAACTTGTATAACGACGCCATTACGTCGTCATTACTGAAGCCCTATCGTCACTAACAAGAGTCTAGAGCATAGACTTAATTTTAGGTACAAAAATCATCATTGTTAGCGATTTTTATTTTTTTTTCCAGAAAGATAAGCACACTGTTTGTGTGTTTGTTTTTTTGTATGTAGCATACACAATGTGTATATGTACATTTCTGCTTACTTAGTGTGTGCTGCATAAAAATTTTGTATTTTTTCATTTCAATTTCTTGTCCTCGCTGTTCTTTTTACCAGAAGATCTTGGCAAACAAAGAAACTATTGAAAATAAGAGGTACATACTTACATATGTACCCAATATATATTGTACGTGTTAACATACATCCATAAATGCATACATATATATGGCTGTTTGTGTGTGTGTATGTATGTACATACATTTATTAGTTTGACTGGCCTCGACAGTTGAGGAAGGCATAAAACTTGATTCAAAAACTACTTCAAAAATATATCGCACCATTTTGCGATATATTTTTAACATACACGTCTATTTATGTGCATACATATGTAAATAGTAACCACATACATACATACGAGGTATGATCAAAAAATAACCGTTATTTTAAATTTTTTCAAAAAGTATTTTTTTATTCATAGATATCTATCTTGTCCCCTTCAAAGTATTCCCCCTCAGATATAATACACTTATGCCAGCGTTTTTTCCAATCCTCGAAACACTTCTGAAACGCACTTTTTGGTATCGCCAACAGCTCCTATTTCGATTTTTCTTTTATCTCCTCAATCGTAGCAAAACGCTTTCCTTTCATCGGTGTCTTCAGTTTTGGGAACAGGAAAAAGTCTCAAGGGGCCAAGTCTGGTGAATACTGTGGCTGAGGCATGATTACGGTGTTGTTTTTGGCCAAAAAATTACGAACAAGCGACGATTTTTTTGGTCAAAATTCAGCAATTTTGGAACAATCTTCGCTGCCGCACGTTTCAAGCCTAAAACATCCGTAAAAATTGCTTGGCATAAGCCGAACGATATGCCAACATCATCAGCAACCTCTCTAATAGTGATTCGACAATTATCCAAAATCATTTTCTTCACTGCTTCAATGTTTTCGTCGGTTGTTGACGTGCTCGGGCGACCAGGACGAGCATCGTCATTGACATCTTCTCGGCCTTCCTTAAACCGTTTATACCACAATTGAACTTGTGTTCTGCTCATAGTAGACTCGCCAAACGCCACAGTCAACATTTTAAATGTCCTTGCACATTTAATTTAATTTTTTACGCAAAACCTAATACAGTTTCTTTGATTCATTTTTTGAAATAGTAAAAAATCGAAGAGCACACCAAAACACGACTAACCTTTTTATCTGTCAAAAACAAACTGACAATCCAAAATGGCTGATATTGTCAACATAAATAACAGACATGTGTACCAACATAAAAAAAAATGCGAAAATAGAACATACGTACCTCACGAAAATTAAAAGTAACGGTTATTTTTTGATCATACCTCGTACGATTTCTACTTATATACTTACATACATATGTAGATGCAGATACATATACATATAACTATTTTTTTTAATAGGGAAAAAAATGTAATGATACAAAAATTAATTGAGCAATTGCAACCCCACCCACATATGCACAAGGTGGGCTAAAAGAAGTCATTCGATGTTGTTTGACTCTCATTTTTTTTCTAAATGAAAACGAAATGTGTGCTGTTGCTCCGTCCTGTTGGAACCACATGTCCTCCAGTCCTAATTCGTTCAATTGCGGCAGAAAAAAATCGGTTAACATGGCCCTATAGCTCGCACCGTCCACTGTTGTCGTTTGACCAGCCCGATGACTCCTCCAGCGGGAACAGCGCACCATGCAGTCACTTTGAGCGGGTGTAATAGCTCCTCGTACATCATTCGTGAATTTTCGGTGCTCCAGAAGCGATAGTTTTGCTTGTTCACGTACCCGCTGAGGTGGAAATGAGCCTCGCCGCTCATCATGATTTTGGTCGAAAAATCGTCCACTTCGATTATTCCGCGTTCTTGGGGAGTGTATCGCTCGGTGGCTTGTTCACTTGTATTCTACATCTGCCTAGTTCACAAATGTCAAAACAGACTTGACATTGGCCGCCATTTGAAAAAATAAGGGCATCTTCCAATAGGGCGATTTCTTTTAGTCCACCTTGTAGAATATTTATTTGGTAAGTTTACACCTGATTTTGACAGTATCAAAGTTGTTCCTGGCTTACATCACAATTATCAAAACTTTGGGAATCGCTGGCTAGATACGGCAAGGCGAATTGCCTTCAGTTGTAAATTGTGAATTTTTAATCCTGGTAATTCCAGCGAGTTGAAAAACTTTGGAAAATAGTAGGAGAAGTAACGAAGGCCGATTTGTACGTCACAAATTCGCAAATTGAGTAATAGCAAATATGTCGAAATAAATAAATTTTATAGTATTTATCAAATACGTCATTAAATAATTATAAATATGTATAAAGGGTGTTTTTTATAGACGTATAGAACTTTAAATTGCAATTAAACAACGATGGATTATTCGATTGACATGAATTTTATTTATCCGAAAGATAATCTTGTGGCATTACATTTTAAATATGATTTCTGGCATATGACCGCCACGGCTGGCTCGGATGTAGTCCAATCTGGACGTCCAATTTTCGATGACTTTTTCCAACATTTGTGGCCGTATATCGGCAATAACACGGTGAATGTTGTTTTCCAAATGGTCAAGCGTTTGTGGCTTATCCGCATAGACCAATGACTTTACATAGCCCCACAGAAAGTAGTCTAGCGGTGTTAAATCACAAGATCTTGGAGGCCAATTTACAGTTCCAAAACGTGAAATTAGGCGGTCACCAAACGTGTCTTTCAATAAATCGATTGTGGCACGAGCTGTGTGACATGTTGCGCCGTCTTGTTGGAACCACAGCTCCTGGACATCATGGTTGTTCAATTCAGGAATGAAAAAGTTAGTAATCATGGCTCTATACCGATCACCATTGACTGTAACCTTCTGGCCATCATCGTTTTTGAAGAAGTACGGACCAATGATTCCACCAGCCCATAAAGCGCACCAAACAGTCAGTTATTCTGGATGTAACGGTGTTTCGACATACACTTGAGGATTAGCTTCACTCCAAATGCGGCAGTTTTGTTTGTTGACGTAGCCATTCAACCAGAAGTGCGCTTCATCGCTAAACAAAATTCGCTTATGAAAATCGGGAGCAACGGCAATCTTGGTTTGGGCCCATTCGACGAATCTACGCAAGCGTTGTTCAGGCGTGAATCTATTCATGATGAATTGCCAAACCAAACTGAGAATAAATCACTTGACAGCTGTTAAATCGGTCGCCATCTTGAGCAGTAATGCCAACTTGAAGTTCTATACGTCTATAAAAAACACCCTTTACAAATTTACATAACTCTCAAGGAATTTGTCAATTTCCGGAAGAACCATAGAAGATCATGGGATGGAGTATACTCCTTTGTAAAGAGAAGTCCTCTATACTTCTAATCTACCAACCAATTGGGCAGAAATTACCTTAGAGTATCTTTAAATTTTTTTTTAAATATGCTTATAGCCCAGCACGGTTGCTCTAAGGGATTTGGTCAATTACCGGACGAACCATAAGAGACTACAGGATGTGAAACATACCGTTTTAAAGGAGAGTTATTTCATATTTGTAATCAGCCATCCAATTACTAAAAATTACTTTGAAGAACTAAAAAAAATGTTGCTTTGAGTGATTTTTACCATTACCGATTTTGCCGAGGCAATATTTTCGATTTTACCAAGGAAGTGGACCAAAACTAAATGGGAATTGAATCAGCAGGCACTAAGCTTTCTGCAAGTGTTTTAACTGTTTTCTAATTTGTCGTAAATTTTTTTTAAAGCAAAATGGAAATTGACAAAATCCTTTAGAGCAACAGTATTGGGAATTTAAAACGGAGTATTTCCCATTCCGTGATCTTCTATGGTTCGTCCGGAAATGGAGAATATTCTTCAGAGTGTATGTACATTGACTAAAACTTTCAGAGCAGCAGTACATACCCCAGTATTTAATTTTTTTCTAAAGTAATTTCTGGTCAATCGGGTAGCAGATTATAAATATATACTACCTTTCTTCAGAGTTTATGTACCTACGTAGAACATAGCATTTGCCAAAATGGTCCAGCCGTTCTCGGATTAGATATAAATTTAAAAAGTGGGCGTAAGCATGGGCACGGTCCATTTCTGTCCATAAAACCTAAGCTAGATTATGACAAACATAGAACACAAAAAAGGCATATCGATTCAGCCGCTTTCGGATTTGAGATAAATTTAAAATGTGGGCATAGTAAGTTATTCTTTTCATAAAAAGCTAAGTAGCGTTGTGTCGAACATATAAAAAAACCATTAGCTTAATCGAGTCAGTCTCCGATTTTAGATAAATTTAAATAGTGGACTTACAAATTGGCATGGTCAATTTTTCTTTACATAAAAACGTAAGTTGGCTTATTCTGAACATATAACAACAACAAAATACCTAAATCGGGTTAGCCGTTCTCACGTGACGCAATTGCAAACGAACGACATTTGATTTTTTATATATATATAAATAGAAGAAGATTACACATATTTTTTTTTTGTAGTAATGTGTGGTTTTCAATGTATGTTGCCAAATTATTTTGAATTAAATGTTGAACAAACACCAATTTTTTTAAAGAAAAATTGTACGAGGTGCCAGCATACAACAACTTGGTCTTTTTAGTTTATTTTACTACTAAATGGCAAGCTTGCTTTTATTAAAAATACAATGTATGTATATTAGGGCGGGTCAAATTGTATGGAATGATTTTTTCAGATCGATTTTCCTACAAAGAAGTTCGAAAACAAAAAAATTGATCGTAGTAAAAGTTGTTGGAAATTATCTGAACTTTTATAATCTGCAAAAAAAATCGATTTCTCAATCTTCGATTTTTTTTCGATCTGAAGAAATCAACATTTTCAAGGTTTCAACCAAAAAACACTATTTTTACATTTTTAATTAAATTTTTTTTTAAATATTATTCTCGACCTTTCAAGCAAGCCCAGATTGGGAAATCTATTATAATTCTGTACGATTTTATGACGAATTTAATTAAATTATTCTATGCATATATGGAAAAATATCTATTTTGAAATTTTGGGGGGCTCTAAATCCGACTTAGAGCTATGGTCTCTTGAGCAAAATTTCTCAGAATCACCTATAGATTACGTTTTTGCTATACGCTTCATCAAAAAAAAATAACCCGCCCTAATGTATATACTAAGTAGTTTGTAGTATGTGTGTATGCATTATAAATATAATTATTTTTAGGTAATTACACATTCTATATCGAATGAAAGTAATGGAACATTTAATTTTCTTGTATGAAATAATTTTAAAATTTCTATTACAATTGCTCGATGGGGAATGCCACGATTTGAACTCAAGCCTTTTTAAGAAGTCCTTTTCTACTTTATGCAATAAGTTTGTGTTCATTTTTTTTTTATCTGAATCTGAATTCAGAAGTTCCAAAAATTCGGATTAGTCAAACATTTCTTTGTACTTGAATTATAGCCCATAGTTTCCAATATTAAACTCACTAACTTTGAAAATGTGAGAATGCCAATATAGGGATGTACTCGTATGTCCGAAAATAGTGTTGGTTTAAAGTTTATAAATATAATAATGAAGCACATTTATCTCGACATTTTAAGAGACGAATTTTCTCCAAACATCGAAAAATAGGTTATATATGAATGTGTGTACCACAATGATCCCAAGGACTCCTCTTCATTGGGAAGGGTTTAGCTATTATATAAGCTGCAATCAAAGTGGAGCATATTCCTCAACCAATCGACTGGAGCAGTGTTGAACAATCGTGGCCATATTTGAAGATACAGGTAAAAAGAAATAAATCTGTCATCTACTCATCAGTTGAAAAAGCAAAATGAGCCAAAACTAGCCTTAATTTTCCGAAAACTGTTGAACTCCATGCCTAATAGATTAAAGTAGGTGATAAAGTCAAAAGATGTACCCACCTGGTATTAAAAAGGTGACAGTGCATCATTTAATGCAGTCGTCTGTAGACTTTTGTGAATTTCTGAAACTATGATTTTTAAAATATTCGGCATTTTCTTCCCTGTTTCAACTTTTTTGAAAAATAAAAGATAAATTGAGGTTTCTTATTAAATTTTCTAACAAAACCGAAAAGAATTTTACTTGTTTTTGGCCTTAAAATAAAAATAATCGTCCTTATTTTTTATATATTTTTTCTTATAGTTCTTAGACTTTTGTGGCTTAGTGTACGTAAAATGATATTACAAAAGAGCTTTCTTCTGTTACAAAAAAAAAAAAAAAAAACTAGCAAAATCTAAAATTGATTATTTTAAATAAAAAGGCACAAATTACAAGCTAAAACCCATTTGGTGTAATAAAATGTTTGTGATTTTGAAATAAAAAAAATTGAAATCGTTCATCTTGATTTTACCATAAATAACACTATGGAACATTTTTGGGATTATTGTCTGGGGGGTGAGAAATTCCACGTCAGGGTGATGGTACTAGGTCAGTATAGTAAAACCCTCAAAGGGTTTGGCGTTCGTATGTGGAATTTCTCACCCCCCAGATTGGCTGTTGTACTGTGTAATTAAAGAAAAATATGATTGAGTGATTTTAGTGATTTCTCTAGACTCTTGAATGTTAAATTATCGAGAGTCGACTGTATGTATGTATATATATTTATACATACACATGAGCATATGCATGTGTATTAGTACATACATATTTATATTTTTTTTATATATAAAAACCCAAAAATTTCCTAAACTTCTGTCTGTATCTTGTTAGCACAGTTTTTTACACAACAAATTTATTTAAAAAAACATAAAACTGAAATTTTAGTTTGTGCTCATATAATTGTTCAGATATAATATGTAAAAAAAAATCTGCAAGACAATAACAATGCTCAGAAATATCAAAGTAAGAGTTGAAATGATACAAAAATTTAATTTAAACAAAAGGATGGACTTACGAAAGCACACATACGTACATACATACATACAAAAAATGAGAAGTGTTTGTCAATATTCAATTTTAATAACTCTGCGCTGGGAGTTTGTTCCACAGTAGGGCCATCCATAGCATAAATTTTCCACATAATTATTTGTGAGAAACACTAACTAAATGACCATTGAAAACGTATATTTTAACAGGAACAAATTAACTAATTTCATTTCAACGTAACCAACATTGCGCCCGATTATCCTACCACTGCCCATATTCATGATACCTACATTAAAGCTGGTAGGCATGTACGTACGTACATATTTATAAATCCATGAAAACCTACTTACTGAGCTTCTACTGTTATATTTGTACATAAAAATAATTTGCAAATGCATGGATTTGTTTAATTTTTTTTTCGAGCTTATAGGAGTGGGTACGGAAATTAATTTACATATGTATTGCCAAATGGGTATACACACTCATGTAAATGCCATGGAAAATATAATTAGGCTGTGAAACAATAAAGACAGGTCATAAAATTATGTATGGATGTCATTGCATACTGGGGAAATTTTTTTTTAAATATTGTGAAAAAATAACACAAGGATACAAAATAAGTTAAGTTTTGATAAATTGCAAGTTTAAACATATAGAGATATACATATATCGTAATTGAGACCAATTGATTAAAAATATTTTACAATTTCCAATGAAGTTGGTATATCGAATGCGGGCATTTGGTCACAAGCAAATGCATTCCGTTTTCATTAGTTTTTTAACTAAAGAGTGATTTTTTTGCTATTATCTTTTTGGCAACACTAGTTTTGACAGCTCACGCACGTTTTGTATCTTGTGTCACTGTCAAACATCTTCAGTTTGGTCTATAATTTAATCATGAATCGTCTTACAAACGAACAACGCTTGCAAATTATTGAATTTTATTACCAAAATGCGTGCTCTGTTAAGAAAGTTCATCGCGCGCTTCTTCCATTTTATGGTCAGTTTAATCGACCTACTGAGGCTTCTATTCGGGCTATTGTAACAAAATTTCGCACCAAATTTACATTGTTGGACATTAAACCACCAACACGCTTACGTAGAGTGCGAACTGAAGAAAATATCGCAGCCGTATCGGCCAGTGTTGGTGATGACCGTGAATTATCGATTCGGCGCCGTTCGCAGCAATTGAGCCTCTGTTACTCCACTACGTGGAAAATTTTGCGGAAGGATTTGGGTGTGAAGCCTTATAAGATACAACTGGTGCAAGAATTGAAGCCAAACGACCTACCACAACGCCAAATTTTTGGTGAATGGGCTCTTGAAAAGTTAGATGAAGATCCACTTTTTTATCGAAGAATTGTGTTCAGCGACGAGGCTCATTTCGGGTTGAATGGATACGTGAACAAGCAAAACTGCCGTATTTGGAGTGAAGAGCAGCCAGAAGCATTGCAAGAGCTACCAATGCATCCACAAAAAACAACCGTTTGGTGCGGATTATGGGCTGGCGGCATCATTGGGCCGTATTTCTTCAAAGATGATGCGAATCACAACGTTACTGTGAATGGTGAGCGCTACCGTGCGATGATAACAAACTTTTTTTTGCCCAAAATGGAAGAGCTTGACTTGCATGACATGTGGTTTCAACAAGACGGTGCCACATACCACACAGCACGCGAAACAATGGACCAATTGAGAGGCGAGTTCGGTGAACAGTTTATTTCACGCTTGGGACCAGTCAATTGGCCGCCCAGATCGTGCGATTTAACGCCTCTAGACTATTTTTTGTGGGGCTATGTTAAGGCTAATGTCTATAGGGACAAGCCCGCTTCGATTGACGCACTGGAAGCCAACATTGCCAACATTATTCGTGAGATACCGGCCGAAATGTTGGAAAGAGTATGCCAAAATTGGACTAAGCGGATGGACCATTTGAGGCGCAGCCGCGGCCAACATTTGCATGAAATAATCTTCAAACATTAAATTATATCGACCCAACTATCGATCCAAATAAATATTTCATGCATTTTTCTGAATTTTATGTTTTTTTTTTTAAATTTCCGATAGTTCTTATAAAATCACCTTTTATAATACTTTCTTATGTATGTACATCCGTACTAAAGGGCATACCTGAAAACCACACATCACTGCAACCATGTGCAATATTTTATAATAATATGCTTATCAGCCATTTCAAGTATGCTTGTGCAGTCCTTTAATCCGTATTATGGCAAATCAAATTGTTACGCTGAGTAAATAGTACAAATTATACGGACTTACAAAATTAAAATTTTTTTGTGGTGCCAGAGGTTTCATGATCACATTATACACCTATGATAGTAAGCTTCAATCAATTTAAAATATTTTTTTATCCAAATGGTAATTCTCGAGATATACCGTTATACACAAAAACGAAGGAAATTACGTAAGTATTGGGAATAAAATAACCTTTAAATTATATTCTTATTAATTTTTTTTCACAGTTTTGTAAAAAAAAACTTTTTCCCAGAAAATTTTCAAAAATTTCTTTTTAAAAAAATTATAAAAAATTTAATATAAAGAATGTCTTGAATTTTTTTATTAATGTTGATATGCATATGTTACAAATAAAATAAGACATAGTGCATCATAATCTATATATATTGTAGGTTATAAATTTATTCACAACTAGATGTTTTTGTCCATTGAGTCCGTGTCCTTAGAGAGCGTATGTACCAATATTTAAAGAAATCCGTTTCCAAATAGAATTTTAATTGTTAAAAAAACCCATACTTATGCTTAAATTACCTACAGTTTTGCGTGAAAATCATTAAAAAGTTGGCTTAAAAATGGTTGTTAACGTTCTTAAAGTATGTATTAAATTCCTAAAAATTCTATTAAAAAAACAGTAAAATTGGGCGTAAAGTTTTGCATGACCATCACAAAAGTATTTGCAGCATAGAAAATTTGCTTTATTATATCAAAATGTGTTTTTATAAATTTTAGAAAATTCGTTTACAAAATAAATAGAATTTTTATAAAAAAAAAACTTATACTGTTGAAAAGTAAACAGAAGTGAGCCATCCCTTAGAATATAAAGATTCAAAATGCTTAAAGTTCATGTTAAAAATTATGGGCAACACACACATTCTCTGATAACATCCTTCCGTTAGTTATTGCTTAGTTTTAATAATGACGTTTTCTCCTATGTAGTTTGTTAACTTTTCCCGTTTAACTTGCTTTTAGCTTTAGCAAATCGCTTTACAAATTTTTTTTAAATCTGTTATGAAATTTTTTTTTTATACGAATGCCCATATATATAAATTTAAATGTTCACTTATGCTTAAATTTTTGTAGAACAGTGTAAATTATTTTGCGTACAAATTTACGCGCAATAAAATTGAACAACAACAATAACACCTCAAGTGAGTAAGAAAGTGTTGTAGTTGCCTGTGTTTATGGGTACTTAAATACATTTTGGTGCTGCTGGTTGCGTCACGATGACAATGTTGCCGCGCTTTTTTGTGTTGAATGGTTGGTTAAGGCTGTGTTAGCGGATTCCACGAAAACTCATTAATTTAGGATCCATATAATAAGATACAAGAAACGACATCAATACTTTGCACAAAAAAAAAAGCTGAAAAATATACTTGTATAGACGAACAAGATTGTCTGTAGGAATCTCACTTTAACACAGAAATATAATAATGATCATATGGTTCACAATAAAGTAGCAGCCCACAGCAAACAAAAGTTACGAATGCGAATGTTTTAAGTCCTATTTAAAAAAAAACCACACACACACACAAAAGTTTCTTATACACCCTGCTTGCATGTATGCCGAGAAGTATACTTTGATAACATTTGGGAGCTGTTATCAGTGATCTAAGGTATCAATTGCATAGCTTAATAACAATTTGCTATTACTGAGTCTCTTTGATTTCCATGTGCTTATATAGACTTTGCAGTAATTCTATAAAACTGTTTTTTTTTTGCTTCTCATTTAATAAAATACAAGTCTCATTAACATAGTCCAATTCACGACAAGTCAATATAAAACATATGGCACATTCTACTGTTTCTGTCAAGACAACGACACTCATAATCAGGCGTAGTATTTACAATGTGCTCATTCTTATATGTTTTACAGGTCCCATGACCCATACCCGACTGTCTCTTCTTAATATGAATTACACAGGTAACTAAGTAAAGGGTGATATTTATAGACGTATATAACTTTAAGTTGGCATTACTGTTCAAGAGGGTGACTGATTTAACAGCTGTCAAGTGATTTATTCTCAGTTTGGTTTGGCAATTCATCATGAATAGACTCACGCCTAAACAACGCTTGCAAATAGTGCAATTTTATTTCGAAAACGAGATTGCCGTTGTTCAAGATTTTCATAAGCGAATTTTGTTTAGCGATGAAGCGCATTTCTGGTTGAATGGCTACGTCAACAAACAAAACTACCGCATATGGAGTGAAGCTAATCATCAAGTATATGTCGAAACACCGTTACATACAGAAAAACTGACTGTTTGGTGCGCTTTATGGGCTGGTGGAATCATTGGTCCGTACTTCTTCAAAAACGATGATGGCCAGAACGTTAGTCAATGGTGATCGGTATAGAGCCATGATTACTAACTTTTTCATTCCTGAATTGAACAACCATGATGTCCAGGAGCTGTGGTTCCAACAAGACGGCGCAACATGTCACACAGCTTGTGCCATAATCGATTTATTAAAAGACACGTTTGGTGACCGCCTAATTTCACGTTTTAGACGTGTGAAGTGGCCTCCAAGATCTTGTGATTTAACACCGCTAGACTACTTTCTGTGGGGCTATGTAAAGTCATTGGTCTATGCGGATAATCCACAAACGCTTGACCATTTGGAAGACAACATTCGCCGTGTTATTGCCGATATACGTCCACAAATGTTGGAAAAAGTCATCGAAAATTGGACGTCCAGATTGGACTACATCCGAGCCAGCCGTGGCGGTCATATGCCAGAAATCATATTTAAAATGTAATGCCACAAGATTATCTTTCTGATAAATAAAATTCATGTCAATCGAATAATCCATCGTTGTTTTATTGCAATTTAAAGTTCTATACGTCTTGTAATAACACAAATTTCATCCACATATTTCGTCATAATTTTTGGTTTTACCTCCATTGTTTCTATTGCTCTGTCTAATAGCTCCTCCATTACGATATCCACGATTACCGGTGAAGCAGGTAGTCCTTTTCTATGTTCAAATTTAAAATACCTGTTTTCTTTTATGCAAAAAGTTAAAATGTCAAAAAAATATTGTTTCGGTATCCTGTGTGTGGGAATATAATTTATAGATTATTGTATTACCGATTAATTGGTGTTTTTCTAAATGTTATCAGATAGCTAGTTCTCGAGTTATTCCAAATTATAGAGATTAATTTCACCTTTTCTTTGTATGTACAAAATTAGGTACACAATTTGAATCAGGGTATCGAGTATCAGTTTTAGTTTTGACGGCACCAAAACCATTGTAGACCATTGTATCGCATAGTTTTGTTTTAATAAAAAATTTAATGACTCAGTAAATTTTTAACGGATTAAAAAAAAGTTGTATGCTCATAAATAACCATATTTTGAAAATAAATTCAAAAAGTGTATAGTTCTTTTATAAAATACTGTGTAAAAACGTCTCCAAGCTTGAAGAATGTAGAAAATATTAAAAAAAATTATTTGCTTGAGAAAACGCACAGATTTCTCAAGTTTACTTGTTACTCAAGATTTTGAAGGCGTTTGACAAATTTCAAAAACAGATTCTTGTTGTACTCCACAGCGCCTACCAGAAAAATAATATCACTTCCCAGGTATTTTTTTGTGACACAGTATAATATTTCGATACGTGTCGAGTAAGCACATCACCGCATACGATATCTATCGAATCGCAATTTTTTTTTAAATTGTAATAGATTTATACACAAATGTTTTTCAAAAGCAAGTAAATACAAGGTGGGCTAAAAGAAATCACCCTATTGGAAGATGCCCTTATTTTTGCAAATGGCGGCCAATGTCAAATTTCTTTTGACATTTGTGAACTAGACAGAATACAAGTGAACTATCGCTTCTGGAGCACAGAAAATTTACGAATGATGCACGAGCAGCCATTACACCCGCTCAAAGTGACTGAATGGTGCGCTGTTCAGGCTGGAGGAGTCATCGGGCTGGTCAAACGACAACAGTGGACGGTGCGCGCTATAGGGCCATGTTAACCGATTTTTTTCTGCCGCAATTGAATGAATTAGGACTTTAGGATATATGATTCCAACAGGACGGAGCAACGGCACACATTTCATTTTCATTTAGAAAAAAAAATGAGAGCCAAACAACATCGGATAACTTCTCTTAGGCAATAATTTGCAAAAAGAATTTTTGGGAATATGGCTGAGCAAATGCTTCTGCTGATATCTCTTTCTCAAATATGATAGCTAGTTTCGAATTATGTTAACTAAGATTACACTCGATCGAAGACTCGCTATCGAATGCTATCATCTCAAATTAAAATACATTTTACTCGATATTAAGTGCCATGATACCAACAGGCAAAATTTCCATAAATTTTACTCGATAGTGAATGCGCTGATTAGACCCCTGTGTTATACAACAACTATCACAAATGACAAATAACAAATTTTATTCAGCTGCTAACTTGCGCTGTAAGCATATAAAGGGTGTTTTTTATAGACGTATAGAACTTTAAATTGCAATAAAACAACGATGGATTATTCGATTGACATGAATTTTATTTATCAGAAAGATAATCTTGTGGCATTACATTTTAAATATGATTTCTGGCATATGACCGCCACGGCTGGCTCGGATGTAGTCCAATCTGGACGTCCAATTTTCGATGACTTTTTCCAACATTTGTGGCCGTATATCGGCAATAACACGGTGAATGTTGTTTTCCAAATGGTCAAGCGTTTGTGGCTTATCCGCATAGACCAATGACTTTACATAGCCCCACAGAAAGTAGTCTAGCGGTGTTAAATCACAAGATCTTGGAGGCTAATTCACAGGTCCAAAACGTAAAATTAGGCGGTCACCAAACGTGTCTTTCAATAAATCGATTTTGGCACAAGCTGTGTGACATGTTGCGCCGGCTTGTTGGAACCACAGCTCCTGGACATCATGGTTGTTCAATTCAGGAATGAAAAAGTTAGTAATCATGGCTCTATACCGATCACCATTGACTGTAACGTTCTGGCGATCATCGTTTTTGACCAATGATTCCACCAGCCCATAAAGCGCACCAAACAGTCAGTTTTTCTGGATGTAACGGTGTTTCGACATACACTTGAGTATTAGCTTCACTCCAAATGCGGCAGTTTTGTTTGTTGACTTAGCCATTCAACCAGAAGTGCGCTTCATCGCTAAACAAAATTCGCTTATCAAAATCGGGAACAACGGCAATCTCGTTCGAAATAAAATTGCACTATTTGCAAGCGTTGTTCAGACGTGAGTCTATTCATGATGAATTGCCAAATCAAACTGAGAATAAACAGCTGTTAAATCATCTTGAACAGTAATGCCAGTAATGAACAGTAATGCCAACTTAAAGTTCTATACGTCTATAAAAAACACTCTTTACAAAGAGCTTTAAAAAACTAAAAATAAAGAGAAAATAAATATTTCCAATTAAATAATTCTTACAAGATTTTTCATGCTTACTTTGGTCTTTCTCTGCTGCCGGTTAATTCAAAAATGACATATTTAATCAGAAGCCAGATAAATATTCTGACAGCTTAATGTTACCAAATAAGACGATAGATAAATAATAAATTCAAAGTTGCCAGAAAACCAAAGCAGGCACAAATACAATTCCTAACATACTATTAATTCTAATTAGAGCGAATTCGTAACAATATTTTTTTTTTGATAATTGTATGGACCCTAAATTTATTGTTTTTCTCGATTTTTATACTTTTGTAACCGATTCATGACCTAAGCATGCATATATAAAAAAAAAATGAAGAGATAACCTGTTAAATGTTATATTTTTAGCAAAAAAAGGTAAATAATTATTACACTTCTATCAATGTTAAGGTGGCCATACACCCTACGGTCTACCGTAAAGGCATAAACTAACATAGACATGTAAAAAGTGAGTGATGCAAAAGGCCCAAAACATCTGATTGCTTAGGATCTATGAAGGAGACAGATATATTACACATTACATGAAATTGAAATTAAAAAATTATAGAAAACAAAACTTTTATTATAAATTTATTAAATGAAAACTATTAAAATTTTATGTTAAAGTGATAAAATCAGTGCACGGATGAACTGCTTTTTGTAAATGTGTTGAAAGATGTGTGTTTGTTACAAGAAAAATAAAGTAAACACATAGCACATTGTCTTACCTAGTTTACAGCCAAAACTCATCAAACGATTTTGCCACAAGAATATCATAGGGAAAACAATACATTTCAATAACTCAACACAATTTTGGAATGAGCACAAATATAGATTAATACTTTGATAATATAAGTTTTAATTTTATAATTTATATTAAAATAAAACAACTAATTATCATTTTATTTATTATAGTAAAAAAACACAATATCACATCATCCCCTATAATAACTTCACAATGACAAAAATTTTGTTTTATTTCCAAAAACACTACAACACTTTGCGTGCACTTTTTTGTTAGTTTATGCTTTTGTGCTTTTTTTTTTAAATAAATTTATTTTAATTGCTATTGTTATTATTAATTTTTAGCAAACTAAGAAATTAACACAAAAAATCAACCATTTACTGAAAAATTTCACAAATGATGGTTTTTAGCGGTAGAAAAAAGGCAATGAGAGAATTAGCAATTGCTGTGACGGTGTACAAGGGACAACTATAAAACGCAAAATTTTATAGCTATCCTTTTTCAACTGTCTAGTCTATTCTAGTTTATGGTAAAGGTCAACCTGCAAAGGTGGACCGGAATGTGTGTGGGAATAGACCTATGCAGTTTTTTGAACCTGCGCAAGCGACCGGCGCAAGATCGAAAATAGATTCCTTCTTTTTGACCTGCGCAGGCATACCTGCACAGATTACCTCTCCGGTAGACCGTAGCGTGTATGGATTACATTAGTCGCTTCGACTACCATTATTTTTTCTTTTATGGTAACTTTTATATCTCGTTGTCTTATTGATTTTTTAATTATAAAAGCAGTTAATTTAGTTTAAAAATATAAAAACATATAGCATTTTGTTTTTAAGTAATTTTTGAAGTACTTCGTGCACTCCCGGTTTCTTATATGCAATTTAAAGTGCATGTTATTCGAAATGGCTAACATTGGTACGAGTATAAACGTATTAAATATGGGATAGGTTATGCAGGGCTAAAATTTTCAATAAATTCTATTATTCTTAGCACACTAATATGAAAAAAAAGGCGAACGTTCGCTTACTAGCCCATTAACATACAACAAAACAAATCCATTGTAATTGAAAATTTTCAAACTTATTCTAACATATTCGTTAACAGCTCCATACACAACCAACAAGTCAAAACTCACACACACAAGTCACATGTTAATGGGCAGCTTGAATTTTGTTGACTGTGTGTACATCACAGTTCATAATTTATTTTTGTTTTATTTTTAAAATTATTTGTGCTGTTTTTCTTTATTTTTTATTTACAAAATTAAGAGGAATTGATTTCTCCGAATTGAATTATACGTTCTAAATGGAATAGAATTTGTAAACCAAGAGTTTTAAAATATTTTTTTTTGTATATAAGACCGTTAGAATATTATTTATATTTTTAAATACGTATTAAAGGACTGTACAAGCTTACTTGATATGGTTTACAAGTATTTTCAAGTATAAAATATTATACATGCTTTCAAATATGTACATTAGGGCGGGTCGATTTAAAAATCGCACAAATTACAAGGAAAATCGTATTCTAGGAATCAAAATAAGAAACTTTGCCGAAGGAACCATGATATCCCGACTTTTGATCCGAAGGGTCAAATTTTGAAAAATCTCATTTTGACCCATTTGGAGTGCCTCAATCGAGTCAAAATGTATGACCGACCCCCACTAACTTTCGAGGGTCGACCCACCTATGCCAGTGGCATACCCACTGGAACCACGCCTGGGGGGTTCCCCATACAAACATTTCAAAAAAATCACCATTTTTGGCACTTTACAAGAAAAAATCAGCGAAATGGCTATTTTTTATTTTTGGAGTTTATTTTTCTCTTCAGAAATTTATTTAGTCAGAATGAAATGAAAAAATGAATTTTACTTAGTAATAGAAAAGAAAATAAAAAAAATTATTGACCCTTCGGCTCAAAAGTCGGGACATCAAAATACATTGTAGAGGTATGGTTCCTTCGGCAAAGTTTCTTATTTTGATCCCTAGAATACGATTTTCTTTGTAATTTGAGCGATTTTTCTGCCTCCATACAAATCGACCCGCCCTAATGTACATAATTATGTGTATTGTAATATGTAGTTAATTATATATTTTTGTTTTACTTACTAAATACTGGACTGTGCTCCGATCTTGATGATATTTTACCACTTTTTTCCTAAAACGAAAAATTAAAACTTTTTAGAAAATTTATTAACTTAAGAATTTTATTAAAATTATAAATGATGAAAAGTTTTTAGTTATTAAATTTTCAATTTGAAAAAATCACATGCAATGCTGACACATTGAGGGCCATTATTACAAGTTACCGATAGTTAATTTTAAGATTTTATAAGTCAAGGCTTTTGGTTGGACATGAAATTAAAAATATCGATAAGTTAAATATCGGATAGTGTGTCCTTAAACATCCACCCAACTTTGGTTCTAAAATTTTAGCCAAAAACCGGTTATTGATTTTGCAAATCAAATATGACTGCAGGAAAATAATTTTAAAATATCATTAGCAACCGCGACAAAAACATCCATGCTACCGTTTTGAATGAGATAGTTGTGCACCAAATCACTATGATGGCAATATGTTGCCATCTTTTGAGTTGCATCAATTAGGCAGAAAAAACATTTTAAACGTGCGTATTATAGGCTGCAATATGTTCATAAAAATTAATTTTTGACAGATAAAAAAACGTTTGTCACGGCAATTTAGGTATGACTGTCAATAGATTTTTACTTGTCTTAAACTTGTGTGTTCATTTTCAAAAAAAATTGTTAACAAATTTTCTACATAATTTTTAAATGAATTTATACATAGCTTACCTCGCTCTCTGTCAGATCGATAAGACTGGATTTTTCCTCAACTAATAAATTTTCAGAAGAGATTTTTTCATCTTCACGATCGCCTTCGTCCTTGAATATCTTAACTTCATCAGTGCTCCCCAGATCATCACCGGATGATCCAGTATGGCGCGTATGGCTTGTATGAGGCATGATAATGTTATTTAAATTATATATTTTTAATTTATATATATATATATATATATATATATATATATTATATATAAACTATTATATATATTTTTGCATTATACATTCTTTTAATTGATTGCACCCATTCAAAATAAAAAAAGTGAAACGGATTACTAATTCGTCGTTGTTTAACTTTTCTTGTGGCAGATAATTGAATTTTTACTATTATTATTTTACGATACTATTTATTGGCATTAAAATTTGGTTCGAAGTTGTTTTTTTAAGTTTATTGTTGTTGTTGCTTTTATTATTCTTATAAAATATTATGGGTTAGTTTTTCCTTTTTTTATTTTAATTTATTTTATTCAATTTGTTATTGATTTTATTTTAGGTTTGGCTGACTTTGTTTTGTTTTTCTTTTCTTTAAATAAATATTTTAAATTATTATAAATTTACATATTTATTTTACAAACATTTTTTTTAAAGATTTATTTATATAATTATGTATATTTTTTATTCTACTTTATTATATTTTAAAATCACAATGTTTTGATGCTTAATTATTAATTATTTTGTTTTGTTTTTTTATTCTTTTTATTGTATGTTATTATTTAATAGAATAATAAGCACTGTTTTGTAGCTGATGTCAATATAAATACATACTTGTATGTAGTAGGTATTTGTATAAATATCTTTATTTTATATTTTGCATAAAATTGTAATCAAACAATTTATTGATTGTACTTTACAAATAATTTTTATCTGAAAAGGAATAGTAAGATTAAATTAAAATTATTTGCTGTAAGCATATATACGTACATACAAAAAAATACACATACAAGAATAAGCAGATCTTCTGGAAGCCCTTACTTTTTCAGACACAAGACCTTCTTACTCTATTTCATACTCATAATTTTTTTTACACGCACCCTATCCAGTCAAGACCTTCCGCGTTCCCTTCTTCAAAAGGGCAGTTAGAAGGCCTTCGTCAACACGCTTGTTATCAGTCGTTATGATTGCATCTAACCATATATATGTTTAAGCCAAACATTAAAAATGCCGCGGTTCTACCTAGTTTTTTGTTAATTTTTTTACATAATTTTTATTAAAAATTTTTAAATTAAATTATATAAACATTTTGATATAACTTTTTGGAAATAAAGTTTTTATGTAAATAAAAATCGTTTTATTCTATTGATTTTTTTCGTTTCTATTAATTTCTTCTTGGAATTTTTTTCCAATTTTATTTGAGTCTAAGAGAATTCGAACTGGGAGGTATGCAGTTAAGAAGCACTTACACAACCCACCACTTAACCACTTCAGCCAAATGCTCAGTTGAATTTATACGATTAAGTTTTTGTTTTATACTTACTTTACTTATATTGTTACGAAAAATCATCCTGTTGTTCTACTGTATTATTTTTCATGAGAAACTGTATTTATGTACATATAGCAATTTGTTGTTTAGACTAATAAAGGGTGGTTAAATTTTAAGGGCCGATGTTGAATGGGAGCCACACCTAAACGTCAAGTTTTTTTCTGCATTTCATTTGACATTTCTCAATTTCAGACTAACTCAATTTGAACCATGGAAAGATACACAATCAAGCAACGCGTTAAAGTTATTCAGGCTTATTATGAAAATGGATGATCAATTTTCGAAGAAAATCATCTTCAGTGATGAGGCACATTTTCACCTCAGTGGATTCGTCAGTAAGCAGAATTGCCGCATTTGGGCGAATGATAATCCAAGAGTGATTGTCGAAAAACCAATGCACCCACAAAGAGTGACTGTTTGGTGCGGTTTATGGGCTGGCGGCATCATCGGGCCGTATTTTTTCCAAAATGAGGTCGGTCAGGCAGTTACTGTGAATGGTGTTCGCTATCGTGAGATGATAACGAACTTTTTATGGCCCGAATTGGAAAATATGGATGTGGACGATATGTGGTTTCAACAGGACAGTGCCCTTTGCCACACAGCTAACGAAACAGTGGCTCTTTTGCTCGACAAATTCAATGGCCGTATTATCTCAGGTGGTGGCGATGTCAATTGGCCGCCAAGATCATGTGATTTGACACCGTTGAACTTCTTTCTTTGGGGTTATTGGAAAGAAAAGGTGTACGTCGATAAGCCAGCAACAATTCAAGTGCTAAATGATGAGATAATTCGGCACATTAACGGCATAGAACCTCAATAATGCCTCAGCGTTATCGAAAATTTGAACCATCGGATGAAGGTGTGCCGCCGAGGTCGCGGCGGCCATTTGGCCGATATTTTGTTCCATACATAATTGAACCATACCATATTATCATAATAAAAAGAAATGACAATAATTTCCTAAATAATTTGTGTTTTATTCAAAATCAACATCGGCCTTTAAAATTTAACCACCCTTTACTTATAATTTGTATATGTAATGCTTGTGTGAGTTATAAAGTAAAATGTGTAGTATTTATATAAATATATACTAGTATTCATATTAGTTTTATGTATTATACAGTTAGCTAGATTTAAAATGACCGTTATAGTCTGGTTTCATTACCTGATAAATCTAGAAGGTATAGGTATATAAAGCAATGCTGGCATTACCAGGTTTGATCAGTTTTAGTGTTGAGACGTTAGGCAGTAAACATTGTATGTAATAAACAACAAGGTTATAATGTAACTATTTGTCTATAATAAGGATGAAAAGTCTACTATTTGTTTTTTATTTTACAATACCGAACCTTAATAAACTAAACGTGTTTATAAAAAAAAAATACGTAACAATATTGTTACGAAAAAGAAAAAAAAGAGAACAGTTTATTTGCTACTATACTTTTCTCATTTAATTAAGCAACAAAAACCAAACTATGTACATAGAAGGCATTAGGGCCTTCCTTGAAAGGCAAGCATGAATGAGTACTGGATCTTCAATAAGGTCTAGGAAGGTCTTACAGAATGCCTTATACAAGAAGACCCTAAAAATTTTTGCCGCTACATACATATATAGCATATACATATAATTTTAATCATTAAAAAACCAAGCTAACTTAGTTTATTGAAAAGTGAAACGAATAAAAGTGTGCATGGCATGGCATGTTGGCTAAAAAATTAAACGGCGGCCTATTTTGGAGTACATATACAGATTATTTGTAAAAAAATTTTTATTATTTTAACAAAAATGTGCATAGAAAACAAACAGAAAATGAATTTCATTTATAAGGGATAAGTCTGCGCAACAGATCTTACATAGCATATGTACGCATGTGTGTATATAACATATACATACACATATTATTCTGCGTATATTGTATGATAACGAGTAAGCTGTGCTTAATTCAGTTTCGATGAATGACAAAAGTATAAAAGGGGAATTTTAATGTGAAAAACTAACAACAAATAAATAAAAATTTTAAAATACTAGTTTTTTTGAATTGTCTTCCCCTTCGTCGTCTTCTGGATGGTATTGTCATAAAAGTTTTTGTTGTTGTTATTGTTGCAGAAACCTGTTAATAGCATTTTGAAAGCAAAGCAAAATACTCCAACTAGCAAATACACCAAACAAGAAATACTTACACAAGAGAGAAAACAAAAAAACCAAAATTTTTTAAAAAAATTTTTTTAAAAAGCTAGACAAGATATTATTATTGGTATTTTTAATTAGTCTGCAAAATTATAATGAGATTTCGGAAATTATACAAAATTAAAATTGCTAGAAAATGGTAGATATTTTATAGTGTTCTCAGACCTAAAGATAAGTCCTGAATTTAATATTAAGTCCACCAACAACTATTTGTATTTAATAAATTCAGGATTCAACATACGGTAACTCAAATAGATTTGTAAATGGTGCTTAAATTTTAAGGGCCGATGTTGAATGTGAACCACACCTAAACGTCAAGTTTTTTTCTGCATTTCATTTGACATTTTCTCAATTTCAGACTAACTCAATTTGAACCATGAAAAGATACACAATCGAGCCATTAAAGTAATTCAGGCTTATTATGAAAATGGGCGTTCAAATCGAAATGCATATCGTGCACTTCGTGATTTTGTCAATTTAATCGTCTAAATGTGCGTACAATCGGAAAAATCGTGCAAAAATTTGAGCAAACCGGGTCTGTAGGAGATGTGGAAACACCAGTGCATGCTTGTACGTTTCGTACTGCAGAAAATATTGCTGAAAAGAAATGACAATAATTTCCTAAATAACTTGTGTTTTATTCAAAATCAACAACGGCCCTTAAAATTTAACCACCCTTTACTTTTACCAACACTGATTTTATTTTAAAAACAATTAATCTGGGTTATCGGAGATTACCTTAAGTGAACAGAAAATAATGCTTTAGAATGGATTTATTTCTACTCATTAATATGCACATTTAGTTCTAAATGGAAAACTTGATCTGCAAATTGCTTTAAAATTTTGGAGAAGTTATTTATAAGAAAATTGTCTCAAATTGTTTTAAATTGCAAGCCCAAATTTTACTTTTCTATGTATTTTGAGCATAAAAATCATGGCGCGGAAAAGAAGTAAGAGCCCTTTCACACTTGGCATACCATATTGTTGCTATTGGTCGTTACAGATTGAAGATCAAAGGTTCATATGGTGCATGGATATACCTAAAGCTACATTCATCGAAAAAGTAGTAAAAAGAGGCACAGATTTTACCCCTTATTTATCCGCCATATTACTGAAAAAAAACAGCAATTTAAATTTTTTAAACTTTACCCCACAAATACCTATCAGCTTATTTTCTTACAAGAATAGTTTCTATTTTGATTTTCAGTATTAGGTCCGTAGATATAAGAATAAAAAAGTTTTACACACAGTAAAAAAATCTAATTTCGAAAAAAAATTATTTTTAACGGACCTTAGGCTCGCAAGGACTAGCAATAATCAGGTGAATTATTAATTTCTATCAATACTTTATTTATTAGTTTTAAGTTTACAAACATAATCAATTACGTTGGTAAGCACTAACCGCAACATTAACATTCATTGTTTACAAAATAAATAAATTCTTAAGAGATGCCATCGCTTAAAAATGATTATGAAAAAAATATCATAAGAAATTTAAGCGCTTTATTATAATTAAAATTTATGTTTACAAATATCGAATAAGTTATAATTAAGATCTGTAAAATATGATTAAATAGGTCGAAACTTATTTTGGTAAATTAAAAATTTCTAAGGTTCATAACTCGAAAATTGTACTTAATTTTTTTTTTTGTTGTGAAAAATCACAAATTTTGTATTGAACCTATGAAAACTTTAGAGGTTCATATTTATTTCGTCGAATACAATTTTTCATCATCTGTGATAATTCTTTTTTTTTAATTTTCCGAGCATTTTTAAAATAAATCTGTTGCTTAAAAAATTTATATTTTAAAGAGAACAAATTACAGGCATTTAAAAAAATTATTTTAACTTTAAAATATTTAAAAAAATTTTTTTTCTAATTTTATATGAAAAATACAGTTCTAAAATACTTGTTTTAAAAAAAAAATATAAATAAATCAGAAATAATTTTAATTCGGGAAATCCCAAATGTCAAATTTTGTATTAAATTGGTTATCTGAAATACTGATATGGTTTGATACAGAAGTCAGTTATTTCGGTTAAATATGTAAGTTAACACCCTTAATAATTACTTATAATTTAAAGTAGGTTTATTGAACTTGTATTGTGAAATCATGTTGCAATACAGCACAACTATGTCGCGCGTGTTGTAACATGATCCGCATTTATTCGCAAATAAATTATTTTATGTGAAAACGCAACATACGCATTTTCCCACATAATTTTATAATTAAGAACTTTCAATAAACCAGAATTGAATGAATAAAAACAATTCAATTCTGGTTCCATTCTGGTTAAGTTGAATAAAATCATTATCGCAAATTAACTACTAAATTGTTTCCTTAAAACTAAATTTTGCCGTGTGAGTACACCAAGGGGTGCCTGACTGCTAACCCTTTTTTTTATAACAAGGAACAATCCTTGTTTAACTGGCGCCCGAGCAGGGACCGGCCAGTCACGGCAAAGGATGTGCCGGATTTTTTTACTTGGCTCGTGATTTAAAAAAGAAAAAAAATATAATAAAAAAATATGTGTGTGAAAATTTAAAAGGAAAAATTTATTTTGAAAATAAAAATTAATTAAATAAAAACATTTTAATTGTGAAATAATTTTCCTTGTTGATTTGAAAAATAAAATTCAAATCAAATCAAAAAAATAATAAAATATGAAAAATATCAAATATCTAATTGTGAAATTATTTTCCTTGTTGGTTTGAAAAATAAGATTCAAATCAAATTAAAAAAATAATAAAATAAGAAAAATATCAAATATTTAATTGTGAAATTATTTTTCCTTGAAAAATAAAATTCAAATAAAAGAAAAAAAAATAAAATATAAAAATTATCAAATAAATTTTAAATGTGAATAATTAACAAAAAATTAATAAATTAAAGAAGGTGACCAATATGGAGCTTATAACTCCAGCGTGCTGCGATACCGAACTCCGGTTACTCCAGTGCGTAAAAAATTTTTTTTGTCACCATATCAAAAAATAATCAAACCCCTAGTAAAACGTGCAATTCTCCTTCGTAGCATCCTTTTCACTAAAGTGAGATTACAGAGGGCTAAGCAAGGCTTCTTCCGCAAGTCGTAGTGAACATAAGAACCTGCGCTACTGAGTGGAAATCCTGTAAGTTGTAGTCAACATAAGAACCTGCACTACTTAATGGGACTTCAGCCTTACTTTACGCCTGGTAATAAAGGGTCATGGTTGGCAGATTCACAGGGTGAGATAAATCGTGCCTTAGTACGTTGGCAGCTGCCATTCGAAAAAGGACTTCGCGATCCTCCAACCAAGGGATTATAACAAAAAAATATCAAATAAAAAAAATAAAATTAATCAAAAAATAATTGTTCACATAAAATATATTCAATAAAATTTTGAATAATAAAATAAAATAAATAAGAAGGGTTTATTGTTCCTTAGGGAAAATTATCATTCACCCATGAAGGAAAAAAAAAACAAAAAATGAAGTGAAATTCAAAAATTAAAAGAATATAAAAAATTAAAATTCCACAATGGAAAAAGAAATTTATTTAAGAGATTGAAAAAAGAAAATGAAAAGATCAAAGGAAAATAAAAAGTTTTGATAAAGGTTAAAAATGAAAAATGTTCCACAAGGAAATTAATAAAAAATTTTGGGAAATAAAAGGTCCAAATGAAGCATATAATTTAGCTTCCACACAAAAATAAAAATTTAATTTAATTCTCACGAATCACGAGCCAAGTTAAAACAAAAAAGCGATTACATGAAATAATAATAACTACTTTTCCTTCTAGGTAAACAAAATAAATGATCTGCGAAACACTCGTGTACGTTAAATTCCAGAATTGAATTCATCAGCTCAGGTAAGTGCTTGGAATTTCCTCCTTTTGCAATCAATAAAAAATATAAAAACAAAATTTTTGAGTTGAAACATTTGTTGTGCGGAAACTTTGTGCGCGAACATCGTTACGAAGGTTAAAATTTTTAGAAAAAGGATTTTGTTAAAACATTTGTTGTACGGAAACTTGCGCACGAACCTTGCTGCAAGGATTAAAATTTTTAGTTAGTTTCCAAGAAAAGAATTTTTACAAAAATAATGGAGGCTTTGCAAACGAAGGTACAGGAATTGGATGGTGCCCTAAATGCTGCTCTTTGTCAAGTTAGACTCTTGGAGGCTAAGGTGAGAACTATGGAGGGTCCAGCTTCAGTTGAAGTTTCCTACCAACCGCCTCCTGCTCCAAGGACTGAATTGGAACTCAAGGAGATAAGTCAACTTCCTGACCGTGTGAAGGAACTTCAGCCGTTCGATGGAAATCCTACACAATACGTGTCCTGGGTCCACAACGTGGAGTCGATCCTAAATGACTACGAAATTGTTCGTAGAAAACCCATTTATAGGGCAATTCTTCAAAGTATAAGACAAAAAGTTAAAGGGAGTGCTGACGCCGCCTTGGTGTCATACAACATATTCGACCCGGATTGGGTAAAAATTAAGGAATGTTTGTCGCTGCATTATGCAGATAAAAGGGATGTAAGGACCCTTGAACATCAACTAACTCAGTTGATGCAGAAAAATTCTAGGGTTGATGAATTTTACGCTACGGTGAACCATCAATTCTCTTTAATAATAAACAAACTGAAAACCGAAAATTATTCTAAGGAAACCGTCGACGCCCTGATCGAAACTTACCGCAACAGGGCACTTGATGTTTTTATCCGCGGATGTTTTATCCTTTCCAGACTACTGATCGTCCAGAGACCGAAAACCTTGCCGGAAGCTTACGCTATGTGTTTGGAAATGCAGAACTTAAATTTGAGGAATACTAATTTACATCCAATTACTAGAAACCAGGTGACTGTCCCCATGAATTTGATGCCACCAATCGACCCAAGGCCACCAGTGCCACCAAGACAATTTAACAATTACCAAGGCAGACTACAACATAATTCTAAGCCCTGGAATCATCCTTCAGGACCTCGACCATTTCCTCCAAGACCACTGGGACCAAAACCAGTTGAGAAAATGGAAATAGATGGATCGACACAATCAAAAAATGTGAACTACATGAATAGGCCCTCAGGATTCAAAAGAGGTGCAAGATCTGACAATTTTAGGAACCCCTTTAAGCAACAGAGACTATTTAATATTGAACCAGAGCACTTCGTCCCCTATCCTTATTTAACCGTTTATGATGACCCAAGAAGTGGCGTAAGCCAAGCATGGAGCACTGATTCCGATTCTGCAGAGGTAAATTTTATGACAGAGGCCTCCCTTCCAGCGTTCCATACTTAGAAATAATAACGAGAAGCGGACTGCCATTAAAATTTCTCGTAGACACTGGGGCCAACAAAAATTTTGTTGGATCTCACATATGCGAAACAGGCAGTCGGCTTAAAGAACCATTCCCTGTAAGAACAGCGGGGGGACCCATACACATAACTATGAAGACACAAGGGAAATTCTTTGAATCGGTAGGAATAGAAGACAAAAAATAATATTTTACATACTTCCAAACTTGAAATCATTTGATGGTATAATCGGCGATGATACACTCAAATCAGTTGGTGCAATTATTAATAGGGAGAATAACACCCTAACTTTGAATACAGGAGTAGTCTTGCCCCTTAGGGAGAAATTCTCTCAAGAAGTGAACTTTACGTCGCAAGATTTCCCACCGGAAGTTGCTCAAAATCTCGAAGGGTTAATTGATAAGCATAAGCCCCTATTTGGCCCACTTGAAGATGGTGAAGTGGTGACGACCTCTATCCGAGCCGAGATCAAAACGAGTACTGATGAACCTATTTACACTAAAAGTTACCCATATCCTGCTAACATGCGTCCCGTAGTAGAAGAACAAATTTCAGAATTATTGAAGCAAAACATAATTAGACCATCTAAGAGCCCTTATAACTCTCCAATATGGGTGGTGCCAAAGAAACCTAAGCCTAACGGAGAAAAACAGTATCGCATGGTGATCGATTTCAAAAGACTGAATTCGGTAACTATTTCGGATACCTATCCGATACCAGATATTAATTCAACTCTGGCCAGCTTAGGCAAGGCTAAATATTTCACAACCTTAGATCTGACATCGGGATTCCACCAGATTCCGATGAAAGAATCAGATATATTTAAAACCGCCTTCTCTACCCTAAATGGAAAATTTGAATTTTTACGCCTTCCATTCGGACTAAAAAATGCTCCGTCTATCTTTCAAAGAATGATTGACGACGTATTGAAAGAACACATTGGTAAAATATGCTACGTGTATATTGACGACATTATAGTCTACGGTAATAGCGTTAATGATCATTTAGAGAACGTCGAAATTGTATTCAAAAAGCTTTTAGAGTCTGGACTTAAGGTCAATTTGGAAAAAACACAGTTCCTTCAAACGAAAGTATCTTTTCTAGGGTACGTTGTCTCGGAGGATGCAATACGCGCGGATCCACAGAAAATTGAAGCCATTCAAAATCTAGCCGTTCCTGGAACCCTCAAGGACCTAAAAAGCTTTCTCGGTTTGACTTCTTATTATAGAAAATTTATTAGAGACTACGCAAAGGTTGCAAAGCCCTTAACTAATCTAACCAGGGGAGAAAATGCCCAGGTTAAAGCAAACTCGTCAAAAAAAGTTTTGATAACCCTTACAGAGGCACTCAAAGCTTTCAACGATTTGAAGGTTTTGTTGATGTCGTCCGAAGTTTTAGCATTCCCAGATTTCGACCAACCCTTCAACTTAACCACCGATGCTTCTAACTACGCGATTGGAGCAGTCTTATCCCAGGATCTTGCGGGAGCAGATAAGCCCATAGCTTTTATCTCGCGCTCACTGAGGAAAGCAGAAGAAAACTATGCAACTAATGAGAAGGAAATGTTGGCCATTGTTTGGGCATTAGACAATCTACGCTCATATCTATATGGAGCAAAAAAGGTGAAAATCTTTACGGATCACCAACCCTTAACCTATGCTCTGGGAAATCAAAACCACAACGCTAAGCTGAAGAGGTGGAAGGCGAGAATTGAGGAATATAATTACGAGCTCGTGTATAAGCCCGGTAAGTCGAATGTTGTTGCTGACGCATTGTCCAGGCTGGAAACCAATCTAAACCAAATCGATATGCCTGACGACGAAGGAACCATAACTGCTTCAGAGGGCGGCTCGGAAACCGTGACAGCGGATGAGGGACAAGATGAGGATGATGGAACCATTCATAGCGCCCAACAGGATTCTAGTGATTCAATTTTTCATGTCGAGTTCCCGCTTAATGTCTTTAAAAATCAATTGATTATACGACAAGGAAAAAGAGTTGCATAGTAGCATTGAGCCACATCCAGGTTATACTAGACATTTCGCAACTCTCAATGAAATAACTTTCCAAACCCTGACAGAAACCTTAAAACGATGCCTAAACCCAAGTTGTGTCAATGGCATCAAGATCCCCGAATGTTTTTTAAGTCTGCTCAACAGCGTGTATCTAGCTCACTTTGTCTCATATAAATTACGAATCACTCAGAGATTGGTTGAAGATATCACTAATCCAGAGAGGGTTTGTGAAATCATAGGAAACGAACACAGAAGAGCTCATCGCAATGACAAAGAAAATGGTTTACAAATATTAGAAAATTATTATTTTCCCCACATGAGGAGCCTTATTCGCAATTACACCAGAAGTTGTGAAATTTGTAAGTCAAATAAATATGATAGACACCCCAGTAAACCTAAAATACAGCCGACACCCATTCCTTCGTATGCTTGCGAAATCCTGCACGTCGATATCTTTGAAATACAGGGTTATAAGTTCATAAGCTGCATCGATAAATTTTCCAAGTTCGCGAAACTTTTTCATATTAAAAATCGCTCAGCTATTCTTTTGAGGACTAAGTTGGCCAAAGTTCTTCATTACTTTACAGTGCCACGAATGATCGTGTCAGACAATGAAAGGGGGTTCCTATCCCCAACAATACTTAATTTTCTTAGATCTTTAAACATTGAATTTTATTTAACTCCCACTCAGAAAAGCGAAGTTAACGGGCCAATTGAGAGGTTTCATTCAACATTAATAGAAATTTATCGTTGTGTGTCCAAAGAAATAAAAAATGTAAGTCCCAAGGACATGATAAATATTGCAGTAGATCGCTACAATAATACAATACACTCAGTAATAAAAAAGAAACCTGCCGACATATTTTTTAACAGAACAGAAAGATTTAATTTTCAAGAATTAGTAAATTTTCGTGACCAAGTAAATCAAGATATACGTGGTCTTATTGAAACCAACCAGAAACTAACTAACGATCGTTTAAACAAAAACAGATCTATTCCAATCAATTTAAAAGAAGATCAAGAAGTATTTGTCAGAGACAAGCAGATTAAGTCTAAGCACAAACCATTATATAAGAAGCACAAGGTTTCCGCTAACAATCGCGTTACTTTTAATACTAACAAGGGGAGGAAATATCATAAGTCCCACATAAAAAAACCGGGATAATCCTTGCACTTACCAATGAGCGATTAAAATAAGGAGTAATACTTAATTTAAAATGCTAATTTTTGAGTAAAATTTGTCATTATAAACATAATTAAATTTTATTATAAGTTATATTAACCAATAAGGAACTATTTACTGAAAATATGTTTTGAATTTATATTTCTATTGCTTTAATTTTATTGGGGAAATGCGTTATGGAATCTGGCTATTCGCTAATTTCTATTGAAGTTATAAATTTTATCTTTTTTTAATTTGTATTTTATTACTTAAGATTATTTTTGTTACTCCCCATCAATGATGCCTATCAAATATTTGAATACCGAACACCATTAGTAACTGTCAAAAGTGCAGACGGCTGGATAATTAATGGATACCTTAACGTCGTGCACGTGATAAACCTGGACAGACTAGAAAGACTGCTTCAGGCCACGGAGGAAATGTTTTCTTCCATTGAAAATAACGAACTGAACAAAAAAACATTTGAGTTTTATCTTCATAAATCTTATGAACGATTAAATTCAATAAAGGGTGTCACACGGAGTAAAAGGTCTATAGACTGGATTGGCTCAGCATGGAAATGGATTGCAGGAAATCCAGATGCAGCAGACTGGAACCAGGTTTTACTTAGCCAGGAAAAAATAATAGACAATAACGAACATCAGTACGTGGTTAATAACCGATTATTTGGGAAGACTAATGAACTTGTAAAGAAGATGAACACCTTGGCGAGCGATATTAATAATAAGATTTCCAAATCCGAAGTTGAGGAATTTACTCAACAAGCGCTTAATCAACTACTCATTGTAAAAGAAGACATAGAGGAAATAGTACGCGCTTGCCAATTAGCAAAGAGCGGTGTTATAAATACAAATCTTTTAGACATGGAAGAAATTCAACATGTAGTCGCTGAAATGGACTCATTACCATACAGTAACGAGGTCGAGGCCGTCGAATATGGAAAACCAAGTATATTCTCTAATGGAACATCACTGCTGTACGTTTTATCTATACCGAAGGTAAACCCAAAGAGATTTGACCAAGTCATAGTGAAGGCGGCCATAATTCAGAACATACAACTCGATCTACAGTATAGTGCAGTCCTTGTGAATCATGAAAAAGTGTATGCTATCAAGGACAGCTGTATGACAATCAGTAATACAACAATTTGTAGCATTCAGCAATTACAAGAGTTAAAAGACGATGACTGCCTTTATAGAATCCTAAGAGGTCTCAACGCAAATTGCACCTTCCTTTCAAACAGAGAAGTTTTAATAGAGCAACTGGAAGATGATCTGGTATTCGTGACAAACTTCAAGGGTGTCATCCGCTCTCAACATAATAACAGAAGCATAGAGGGTACATTCCTTGTAAAATATTTTAATGAATCAATGGAAATTGGGAACAGAACATTTATAAATGAAAGAATTACCAATATTCAAGCACTTCCGCCCTTGCTTGCCAATGTCTATGAAAAGGAACGTAAACTTGACGTCAATTTGTTGCAAGAACTTCATGAAAAAAATATTGAGCATATTGAATATTTAGGAAACCATTTAAAACTCTCATTTTGGTCACATATAGCGGGCTACCTTTTACTAGTGATAGTTGCGGTCATTGTAGCCGTCCTGTGGAGGAAAATATTTAAAAACATAGAATTTCCAACCAACAGTACATCCGAACCTACGACTAAGGAGTAAGCTTGATCAGCGGGACGCTGATATTTAAGCGGGGGGGAGTTAACACCCTTAATAATTACTTATAATTTAAAGTAGGTTTATTGAACTTGTATTGTGAAATCATGTTGCAATACAGCACAACTATGTCGCGCGTGTTGTAACATGATCCGCATTTATTCGCAAATAAATTATTTTATGTGAAAACGCAACATACGCATTTTCCCACATAATTTTATAATTAAGAACTTTCAATAAACCAGAATTGAATGAATAAAAGCAATTCAATTCTGGTTCCATTCTGGTTAAGTTGAATAAAATCATTATCGCAAATTAACTACTAAATTGTTTCCTTAAAACTAAATTTTGCCGTGTGAGTACACGAGCCCCCTTGGGGGCCTGACTGCTAACCCTTTTTTTTATAACAAGGAACAATCCTTGTTTAACTTGTATATAAAATTCCTTAAATAAAAAAAATCAATTAAGCCACAGACACATGTTGCTAAGCGATATAAATAAAGCTTGACGGTGGAGTTGAAAAATGAATGTTATTAGGCGAATTGAGAACAGTGAACGACGGTTAGGAACGTAAGCTCATATTTTAGTGTAAAAAAACCTCTTTTAACGCTGTTTCTTCTGTTAAAGCTCAATTTTCAATGTTCGTGAAAATATTTTATGACCCTAGTGTTGCACGATGGAATTAATATTCGCAAAAAAATAAATTAAATTAAAATTAAACTGGCTAGCAGAGGCAAGTTATTTTGGTCATCCGGCTACCATCAGTCTGGGTGGATTCATTCTATCCAGGCTTCGCTACAAATTCGGCAACAATAGAAAAATAAGTGATATTCACGCCTCTATGGGTGTACGACTGAATATGATATTATCAAAAAATAAAATACTAATTGAATTCTATCGGGTCAGTAGATGAAATGAACCTGGGAGCACAATATTCCCCACCCGTAATACAATAAAAGTAAACGCCTATGGCAATTCTAGTGCTCGGATTGTAAATGAATTGCCCCTTTTATAACTACCTCACATATTAATCACCCGCACAACATCAATTTCAACATTCCTCAATTTATTTTAAAAAAATTAGCAATTCATATTAGTGTTAGTGTAATTCTAGTTTAACCTTATAAGTAAAGTATAACAAAAAAAAAACTTAACAATTAACAGAATATGGCTGGAAGAGATTATTCAAAGTTTTCTAAATTGTAGCCAAATATATAAAAAGAAATTAATTTCAGAAAATCAGAATCAGCTACTTAACTGGCTTATAGGTAAATAAAACAAAGAAAAATAAGTAAAATGAAAAATTTAAAACGAAGAGACGTAGACTAAATGAGCATATTTAAATCAGAGAAATGAATACACTTTGCTCATATATATATTTATATATATATATTTATATATGTATATATATATATATATATATATGTATATATATATATATATGTATATATATAAAGAGTGATTTTTTTGCTATTATCTTTTTGGCAACACTAGTTTTGACAGCTCACGCACGTTTTGTATCTTGTGTCACTGTCAAACATCTTCAGTTTGGTCTATAATTTAATCATGAATCGTCTTACAAACGAACAACGCTTGCAAATTATTGAATTTTATTACCAAAATGCGTGCTCTGTTAAGAAAGTTCATCGCGCGCTTCTTCCATTTTATGGTCAGTTTAATCGACCTACTGAGGCTTCTATTCGGGCTATTGTAACAAAATTTCGCACCAAATTTACATTGTTGGACATTAAACCACCAACACGCTTACGTAGAGTGCGAACTGAAGAAAATATCGCAGCCGTATCGGCCAGTGTTGGTGATGACCGTGAATTATCGATTCGGCGCCGTTCGCAGCAATTGGGCCTCTGTTACTCCACTACGTGGAAAATTTTGCGGAAGGATTTGGGTGTGAAGCCTTATAAGATACAACTGGTGCAAGAATTGAAGCCAAACGACCTACCACAACGCCAAATTTTTGGTGAATGGGCTCTTGAAAAGTTAGATGAAGATCCACTTTTTTATCGAAGAATTGTGTTCAGCGACGAGGCTCATTTCTGGTTGAATGGATACGTGAACAAGCAAAACTGCCGTATTTGGAGTGAAGAGCAGCCAGAAGCATTGCAAGAGCTACCAATGCATCCACAAAAAACAACCGTTTGGTGCGGATTATGGGCTGGCGGCATCATTGGGCCATATTTCTTCAAAGATGATGCGAATCACAACGTTACTGTGAATGGTGAGCGCTACCGTGCGATGATAACAAACTTTTTTTTGCCCAAAATGGAAGAGCTTGACTTGCATGACATGTGGTTTCAACAAGACGGTGCCACATGCCACACAGCACGCGAAACAATGGACCAATTGAGAGGCGAGTTCGGTGAACAGTTTCATGCATTATTGGTGCCCCGGGGCACACATACATACGTATACATATACATATATATATATATACATATATATATATATATATACATATATATACATATATATATATATATATATATATATATACAAATGGTCCATCCGCTTAGTCCAATTTTGGCATACTCTTTCCAACATTTCGGCCGGTATCTCACGAATAATGTTGGCAATGTTGGCTTCCAGTGCGTCAATCGAAGCGGGCTTGTCCCTATAGACATTAGCCTTAACATAGCCCCACAAAAAATAGTCTAGAGGCGTTAAATCGCACGATCTGGGCGGCCAATTGACTGGTCCCAAGCGTGAAATAAACTGTTCACCGAACTCGCCTCTCAATTGGTCCATTGTTTCGCGTGCTGTGTGGCATGTGGCACCGTCTTGTTGAAACCACATGTCATGCAAGTCAAGCTCTTCCATTTTGGGCAAAAAAAAGTTTGTTATCATCGCACGGTAGCGCTCACCATTCACAGTAACGTTGTGATTCGCATCATCTTTGAAGAAATACGGCCCAATGATGCCGCCAGCCCATAATCCGCACCAAACGGTTGTTTTTTGTGGATGCATTGGTAGCTCTTGCAATGCTTCTGGCTGCTCTTCACTCCAAATACGGCAGTTTTGCTTGTTCACGTATCCATTCAACCAGAAATGAGCCTCGTCGCTGAACACAATTCTTCGATAAAAAAGTGGATCTTCATCTAACTTTTCAAGAGCCCATTCACCAAAAATTTGGCGTTGTGGTAGGTCGTTTGGCTTCAATTCTTGCACCAGTTGTATCTTATAAGGCTTCACACCCAAATCCTTCCGCAAAATTTTCCACGTAGTGGAGTAACAGAGGCTCAATTGCTGCGAACGGCGCCGAATCGATAATTCACGGTCATCACCAACACTGGCCGATACGGCTGCGATATTTTCTTCAGTTCGCACTCTACGTAAGCGTGTTGGTGGTTTAATGTCCAACAATGTAAATTTGGTGCGAAATTTTGTTACAATAGCCCGAATAGAAGCCTCAGTAGGTCGATTAAACTGACCATAAAATGGAAGAAGCGCGCGATGAACTTTCTTAACAGAGCACACATTTTGGTAATAAAATTCAATAATTTGCAAGCGTTGTTCGTTTGTAAGACGATTCATGATTAAATTATAGACCAAACTGAAGATGTTTGACAGTGACACAAGATACAAAACGTGCGTGAGCTGTCAAAACTAGTGTTGCCAAAAAGATAATAGCAAAAAAATCACTCTTTATAATATAAATTTCACTTTTATATAAAAAAAAGGAAAGGTAGCTTCATATGTGTGTAAAAATTTAATGTGTATTTACATAAGCCGTGACGACTTTTAGAAATATCATTATGTTAGATCTGGCAACAACAGTCTCGACAAATAATGAAAAGCAATCATTCTCATTTAAGTTCCCTTTCTCGCTCGCTCTCTACATACAAATACGAAATCCATTTGAAGAATTTGATGTATTTGCGATTTCTACAAATGATTTGTGAGCATAGTCGTATGCTGCATAAGCAAATACGAATATATAAAAACACAAAAAGCAAGCAAGCATAAGTAAGTAGTCATTCGCGAATTTTATTGTTCCTGAAATGTGAACTCATTTTTATTTGTATTTGCAAATACATGCACTTGCTGCAGAGTACATAAATACTACGCAAATCCAAATACATTTGTGCAGATGTCTAGTACATACGGGTATTTGAACGGGTAGGTATGTATGCATGTGTGTATAGCATACGTTTTGTGCAGTATGAATATAGGAACTGATATTTAATTTCTTTCGCTATTGTTATTTTATACATAGATAAAATTTCTTTGGCTTCTTGAGAAAAACTTTACATGCTAGTGCTCTTTAAGATTATGCACTGAAAGAAAATAACTTACATTTGTACATATTAAATAAACAAATAAATATGCATATAAATATATATAAATATACATATATATATATATATATATATATATATATATATATATATATATATATATATATATCGTAAAAAAAATTTTATTATTTACAATCAATAGGAAAACCAAATATGCTCTAAAAATCTAAAGAAATATGCTTTCAAAAAAGAAAACAAATACAGCTTGGTTGATAATAAAAATCAAATATTTTTTTTCAATATTTCATTTAGAAAACTTAAAAATAAGAAGAAGCAAAACAGATAATAACAAAAATTCTATTTTCACTGAGATTTGAAACTGTAAATAAAGTGAGTGAAGATATATATGCCGAGTTAAATATGTTTTAACATAACCCGTAACGTTTTCTAGTATTTGTAAATCCTTTCAGCATATATGGCATATTTATCACATACGTCTGCAACGACACGTTTCCGCTGGTTGCTGGGATAGGTCACTTGTGAGCTATGACTCATAGCTACAGGCATTAAAACAGAGAAAATCTCTATACATCTTTATTAAAGAAGTATGTAGAGAGAGAGAGAGAGCGAGAAAGGGAATTGAAAAGAGAATGATTGTTTTTCATTATTTGTCGAGACTGTTGTTGCCAGATCTAAGGTAATGATATTTCTAAAAGTCGCCACGGCTTATGTAAATACAAATTAAATCTTTACACACATATGAAGCTACATTTATTTTATATTTTTTTGATAAAAGTGTAATATATATTATATTTAAATATAATTTATCATTTACAATCTCATATTTTATAGGCTTATAATATACAAAACAGAGTTATTAATATCTGTCGATTTGTGTTGAATGATTTGGTGATTTCGTGTTAAGAAGTGTGGTAGCTCCGGCAAAGTATTTGGTGTTCCGCAAATACAGTACTCATTTTTGTAGTACTTTTTTCGCTGAGTTATTTGCTTTTTCTTTTTCCTATTTTCGGAACAAGATTTTTGCAAATGCTTACGGATAAGAATTTGAAAAGCAACACTTCACTACTCTTCACTATGACATTGTAAATATGTATATATATATATGTATATATATATATGTATATATATATATATTTAAATATAATATAAATTACAAAATAAGAAATGTAGCTTCATGTGTGTAAAAATTTAATTTGTATTTACATAAGCCGTGTCGACTTTTAGAAATATCATTACCTTACATCTGGCAAAAACAGTCTCGACAAATAATGAAAAATAACCATTCTCTTTTCAATTCCCTATCTCGCTCTCTCTCTACATACTTCTTTAATAAAGATGTATAGAGATTTTTTCTGTTTTAATGCCTGTAGCTATGAGTAATAGCTCACAAGTACCAAATCCATTTGAAGAATTTGATGTATTTGCGATTTCTAAAGGGTGGTTAAATTTTAAGGGCCGATGTTGATTTTGAATAAAACACAAGTTATTTAAGAAATTATTGTCATTTTTTGTTTATTATGATAACATGGTATGGTTCAATTATGTATGGAACAACATATCGGCCAAATGGCCGCCGCAACCTCGGCGGCACACCTCCATCCGATGGTTCAAATTTTCGATAACGCTGAGGCATAATTGATTTTCTATGCCGTTAATGTGCCGAATTATCTCATCCTTTAGCTCTTGAATTGTTGCTGGCTTATCGACGTACACCTTTTCTTTCCAATAACCCCAAAGAAAGAAGTTCAACGGTGTCAAATCACATGATCTTGGCGGCCAATTGCCATCGCCACCACGTGAAATAACACGGCTATTGAATTTGTCGCGCAAAAAAAGCCATTGTTTCCTTAGCTGTGTGGCAAGTGGCACCGTCCTGTTGAAGCCACATATCGTCCACATCCATATTTTCCAATTCGGGCCATAAAAAGTTCATTATCATCTAACGATGGCGAACACCATTCACAGTAACTGCCTGACCGATTTTGGAAAAAATACGGCCCGATGATGCCGCCAGCCCATAAACCGCACCAAACAGTCACTCTTTGTGGGTGCATTGCTTTTTTGGAAAATCACTCTTGGATTATCATTCGCCCAAATGCGGCAATTCTGCTTACTGACGAATCCACTGAGGTGAAAATGTGCCTCATCACTGAAGATGATTTTCTTCGAAAATTGATCATCCACTATTGCCATTTCTGGCCACCATTCTGACCATTGATGACGTTTGGAATGGTCAAAAGACTTTAGTTCTTGAGTCCATTGCACCTTGTAAGCGTGTAAATGCAAGTCTTTATGCATAATGTTCATCAACGACGAGCGTGAGAGTTGCAATTGTTGGGCACGAAGACGATTTTAGGTGGACGGCTCTTCAGCCACACTATCGCGAACAGCAGCAATATTTTCTGCAGTACGAGCATGCACTAGTGTTTTCACATCTCCTATAGACCCGGTTTGCTTAAATTTTTGCACGATTTTCCCGATTGTACGCCCATTTGGACGATTAAATTGACCGAAAAAATCACGTAGTGCACGATATGCATTTTGATTTGAACGCCCATTTTCATAATAAGCCTGAATAACTTTAACGCCCTGCTCGATTATGTATCTTTCCATGGTTCAAATTGATTTAGTCTGATATTAAGAAATGTCAAATGAAATGCAGAAAAAAACTTGACGTTTAGGTATGGTTCACATTCAAGATCGGCCCTTAAAATTTAACCACCCTTTATCTATATCGCTGCTATCTGAATTTTCGTCATCACTAATATGTATGTTCAAGTTCCGGTAAGTGTTCAAATATGTCCTCATTCCATTTTTGGATTTCGCCTGTGCTTAATAGCAGTCATAATTTTTTTAATTAAGTGGGCTATCGGAATATTGTCGTCTTTGTAGTATTGGTAAGAATCTCAGTTTATCAATTTTGACCAAAAATTTTTTTAACACTCTTTGAGTCAACTCGTCCCAAGATTGTTTGGGTAATATTATTTCATCACGTATTGAGTGGGATTTTAAAACATTATTCAGCTGACCACCTTCAGCTATTAATTGGGTAAGCAACTTCTGTAACTAAGTTTTGTTAATTTTAAGTGATTTTGATTCACTGTCACATTTGGCGGACAAAAGTTGGATTGAAGTTGTTATTGGTGCATGAGCCGAACAGTTATAAATAAGTAAAAAAAACAATAAAAATAACATAAGTAACATGAGATTCCATTTATTTTTTACTTTGGGGAAGCCAAATAAAAGCTATAAAGACAATTTTTAACAGCCTTATTCAGAGAAGAAAATTAGTTTCTATATGATATCTACTTTAGTTAATAAAGGCTTTAAGCTAATAATCCTAAATTAAAATTTTTATATTCAAGGAAGGCTTATTAACTAATATGCCCTTTAGCAAATTTTAAAATTCGATTCTGGAAATACTATTGTTTTGATTTGCCATTTTGTGTATTATTGTTGTGCATAAAAGATTGCTAAATTATTCGGTATTCGCAAATATATATTTCAGTCGTACATTTTTTTCTTATTAAGCCACAAAAAGTTTATTTAATTTAAAGAACAGTGTATATTACAACATGTTTACTAGTTTATCTTTAAAAAAATTAAAAAAGTAACAAAATTATATATGTAATTTATGAAACCTCTTCACAACGAATAAAAAGAGAAATGATTACCCATTACTTTTTTATTTGTTTTGATTTTATACACGTCTCTGAAAATTAAAATTTTAAATTTGTGAATTTGTGTTAGTTTTCCCAAAAAATATTTTAATAAAAATGGAAAATATTGAAAGAAAAAGGTGTGATTCCATTTTTTTTAATTAATTAATACTCTTTTTTCAGTAAAATAAAACAGTTATTTTTAACTAAATTTTTTTTAAAGGTCTAGAGAGAGCTCTAGAGAGACCTAGAGCCTATATTTAAAAAATTTTTTTATTAAGAATCATAGAAAATAAAAAGGTCGAAAAAATTATCAAATAAATAAAAAAGTTATATTAACATTTATTTTGTTTTAACACAATGTAATAAAAAAACAAAAACAAACAATCAGTTGTCACAGCTTAATATAGCTTTAAAGTAGGGCCATACCTACTTTAAAATTTGTGGATTTAATAAAGGTTTAAAATAGGATTATTAAGATTAAAAACGTCTCTGAATATAAATTAAGCGATTTTAACTTAATAACGGCTTGCAAACCTATATTAAGTCTCTCTGAATAAGGCTGTAAATGTTTAAAACAAAGAAAAAATAAAAATGCTCCAAAATTAGAACTGTATTAAAAATGTTGGTTGTAATTTCCGAAGAATTCAAATTTATAAGAGGTATAATTTACGAGCATCTACTGTATTATATTTATCTTATTGGGATTTTGTAGTAATGAAAAAAAAGTTCTTGGTCACTTTTTCATTTACTTTAACTAAAGGTAATTACAACTATCTGACACCTTATAATAAAGTTGTAATAATAACCCTTATTGTATTGTTATTCCATACCCAAATCCTGTGCTGTTCCACCATGCAATGTAATTAGATACCAAACCTTAAAATATCAATTTGGACCTTAACGATTAGAAAATGAGAAGGAATTTATCGGAGTACCTCTTTTACTGGGTACTAAAATATTCTTATATTTAAAGAATTTTATTCTCAACACCAATAAATTCAGCAATTTTTAACAAAAAAAAACTAAACAGAAACTTTCACGATACCTATTTTAATGACCATGTGTGTACATACATACATAAACAAATATAAAAGAATTAAATAGGTATAAAAATAATAAAAAAAAAAAATTAAAAAAATCTGCCTTAAGTTACGGTTCACGTTATTTTTCTAACCCTCAAGCATTCCTACACTATGAAATTAAAAAAAAATAAACTGTAATATTAGATACATATAACTAAAAAAAAGGGACAGATAAGATATAGTAAAAATTATGTTACGTAATTTTCGACAGTCTTTATAAAAATATAATACTTTAACACGAAATACATACACCCATATGTACTCGTATGTATCAGTGAGTTTGTTAATTTTTTAATGCAAAAAGTTGATGACGGAGGTCAGCGAAAGTAAAAGTCTTGTACAAAGTTCTTCAAAAGAGCTTGTCGGTAAATACATCTATATATACATCACTGTATGTATGTTAATGCATTTGTGTGTATGTAACAGGTGGCACAAAAGTAATCCTCCTATCAGAAAATGCTATAAATTTTGCGATTGGCCCCTAATGTCAGTTCTGTTTTGACATTTGTGTAGTAAGCACATGCGAAATACACGTTAATAAACAATGTTACGCTACACTGGTCCAGAACGCGGAATATTGGTGACTATTTATTTGACCAATAATCGGTCGGTGACTTTGGCACAACGTGAATTTCGGCGCAGATTTCCTGGCCGTCCAACGCCTACTGGTGAAACACTGCGACGTTTAGCCGCTCGCCTCGAAGAGACCGGCACACACTGCACGTGCCACAACCGATATGCTGAAGGATGCATTTCCCGGGCGCCTAATCTCCCGTTTTGGCGATTTGCACTGGCCAGCAAGATCGCCTGATTTGACCGCTGCAGACTTTTTTTTGTGGGGTTTATGTCAACAAGCCTCAGACTCTTGCAGCTCTTAAAGACAATATCCGCCAAGAATGTGAGGACCTATCGCCGGAAGTTTTGGCCAAAGTGATGGAAAATGCCATAAAAAGGGCTCAAATGACAATCAACTGTGGCGGCGGCCATTTACATGATATCACATTCTCGACTTGATGTAAAAAAATTAAAAGACCAAATAAAAATAATCCACAAGAAGAATCAAAGTTTTTCATTTTTTTTTTTAAATTACAGCCAAAAAACATCGGAAGGTTATTTTTGCGCCACCTTGTACATACATATGTATGTAAAGCGAAGGTCAGATGTGGAGGTGAAGTTTCAAAGAGTTGTCAGTTATCAGAGTTCAGTTGTCAAGTTGCAGTTCAGCAGAAAAGTCACAAAAGTCAGTAGCGATTGAAGTTGTCTAAAGTTGAAAAAATTATTTTGAATTAAAATTGTCGAATTATATTTTATTTTAAATCTTAAATATTATTCAACTCAAGTGAATGAAAAACTATATACCAATTTTTACAAATCAGTTGTAAAATACAAATACAATAAATTTAAAAAAGGCAATAAATTTACACATATTTTCTATCATAAAGAAATAATTTCTATTCAATTCATATATTACATGTAAAGGGTGTTTTTTATAGACGTACAGAACTTAATATGGCGACCGATTTAACAGCTGTCAAGTGATTTATTCTCAGTTTGGTTTGGCAATTCATCATGAATAGACTAAACAGATGAACAATGCTTGCAAATTCGTCGAATGGGCCCAAAACGAGATTGCCGTTGTTCAAGATTTTCATAAGCGAATTTTATTGAGCGATGAAGCGCACTTCTGGTTGAATGGCTACGTCAACAAACAAAACTGCCGCATTTGGAGTGAAGCTAATCCTCAAGTGTATGTCGAATCACCGTTACATCCAGAAAAACTGACTGTTTGGTGCGCTTTATGGGCTGGTGGAATCATTGGTCCGTACTTCTTCAAAAACGATGATGGCCAGAACGTTATAGTCAATGGTGATCGGTATAGAGCCATGATTACTAACTTTTTCATTCCTGAATTGAACAACCATGATGTCCAGGAGCTGTGGTTCCAACAAGACGGCGCAACATGTCACACAGCTTGTGCCATAATCGATTTATTAAAAGACACGTTTGGTGACCGCCTAATTTCACGTTTTAGACGTGTGAAGTGGCCTCCAAGATCTTGTGATTTAACACCGCTAGACTACTTTCTGGGGGGCTATGTAAAGTCATTGGTCTATGCGGATAAGCCACAAACGCTTGACCATTTGGAAGACAACATTCGCCGTGTTATTGCCGATATACGGCCACAAATGTTGGATAAAGTCATCGAAAATTGGACGTCCAGATTGGACTATATCCGAGCCAGCCGTGGCGGTCATATGCCAGAAATCATATTTAAAATGTAATGCCACAAGATTATCTTTCGGATAAATAAAATTCATGTCAATCAAATAATCCATCGTTGTTTTATTGCAATTTAAAGTTCTATACGTCTATAAAAAACACCCTTTATAAAATATCTGTGGTATGATGTAGCATTGTCAACTTAGTACTTTTTAGCATTTATTGTGCCGAAATGTTTCATATTAGTGCCTTTTTAGTTTTAGTGCTTTCTTTGGTGCCGTTTTTACCCTTCAGTGACCTTAAATTTTGTGCGTAAGTTGCATCAAACAGAAAGAGATGATAATAAACAAAACATGCGTAAGAATTTTTTTAAATGTTCCATTAAAACATTTTTTCAGGGAATTGATAGGCTGTGAAAGAAATTAAGGTTAAGGTGATTGACTTAAAATACGTGATTTGGATTTTTTTAATGGATTATTTTAATTCTATCGTGGCCTTTATGTGCCATAGAGGATTTTTTTGTATTAGCTGTTAATTTTAATTGTTTTTTAAATTTGAAATTATATAATAATTATATTATGCGAGTATATATTTCAGCATGTTTCTTTAAAAAAAATATTTCCACAAATTTTTATTAAAATTTATTTTGCATTCTTATTCAATAATTAGAACGTCGCACGTTCATATTACCAGAACACTATTTCTCTCTAGGTTACATTAGGATGAAAACTAGTTCCTGGGTCGAATCGGTATTCTTAAAACACTGGGAATAGCGGAGTGAATCTAGACAAGCAGAAAATTCTGATCTTAGACTCCTAACGGAATGGTTTAGCAGGTATTGTGATCTTAGATACTACCATTGCAAGGTAGAGCAATAGCCAATGCAGGTTTTGTGGTTTACTTGATGAAACCTCAGAACATGTACTTTGTAACTAGGCTTAAAGTCAACCCTATATTAGAGTGGTAAGCGGAGCGGTTTTTATCGTCCTCTATTTATATTGAAGCGTTATCTCTAATTAGAGCGCTGGCGGTGCGTATTTTCTATAGTAGTGTTAATCAGCTTCTTTGATAAAACCAATTAAAGATACAAGATTAGGGTCAAAAACGCTAAATTGAAAAAAACTAGCTAACATGTCATTTCTGGCAAAAAAAAAAAAAAAAACCAATTGCTTTGCAGCCAACTTCACTACAAAACGCTCTGTCTAAATTGGATTTTCCAATTACTCAGCGTTACTGCCGTGCTATTTCGGCATGCTTCATACATTTTGTATGGGCACGAGAGTTTTTGACAGATAAAAACCACTCGCCTTGCCAATTTAAGTATGACTGTTAGGGTGTCATAGGGAGGTTTCTTGTTGACTCCCAGAAGAGTAAGAGAGCTCTCACTGCATAAAGTAATTGGCTTCATTTGAGGGCTAGAGCTGGAACATTGAATTTATTTGCTATAGTAAAGATCCTTTTGGTCGTGGTATTTGTGGCCTAGTAATAATAATAATAGAATTTCTTTTTTTTTATATATCAAAATGTTCGTTTCTGTCCTGTACCCACAGACATTGTTTAAGAAAGCCAAAAACGATTTTGTTGTGGCCTGACATTGGCTTTATGTGGGTGTATGTGTTTCTCATAGATTCCATGAGAATTTTTTTGATACCCAAATTCGACAATTTTTTACATTCACGCTTCATCGGAGAAAATGATTTTTTTCGAAAAAAGGTCTTCATTTTTAATAATCGGAATAAACATATCGAGCCATGACTGCGAAAAAAACTTAATCTGTAACAAACAAGAAATGTGAACTTAAGGTAAAGTTGTTCTTGCTGTAAAATTTTAACCGTATTTCCTATAACTATGAAATTTTAAAAAGTGATGCAAATATTGAAATTGTGATTTTTATAAAAAACCGAAAATCGAATGTGATGTTGGTTAAGTTTTGTTGAGGTCATGGTTCGATATGAGACAGCAGACAATTTCAAAGCTGCCACTTGCACTCTTATTATTAATTAACAAGAATGTTTGAATTTACATTTATAAATATTTAACTACAGCAATGAAGGGTATATAAGAGTCGGTACTACCGAATTTAACTTGTTTTATGTTTACTTCCACTCATTTATACTAGATTTCTTTTTTGTTGTATAACTTCATTGTATTAGTTATAATTAATATATTTCTCTTAATATCACTCTCTTATATTGTATATGAGTAGCATTAAGAAGTGTTGTGTACTCATTTAATGATTCAATAAAGTCACTTGTTTCTAAATACTTCATGGTGTCAGATGTGTGTGCTTTATAAAATAAAAATATAAAATAATAAAGTAACTGTTTAAAGCCAACACAGAAAAAAAATAATAAATAAAAATATTTAGGTATATATAAAAAATAAAAAGTACTAAACAGTAAAATATGGCAAATGACTCCGGCTTAAATGCATCAAGTATTGTTAATGGTCTAAATCAACAATACATGTCAATAGCCACAACTATAGCTCCAATAAATTTAAAGTCATCCAATCTTTCAGTGGAATGGTCAAAATGTAAAACACAATTTAATATTTTTTTACGAGCTTCAAACTTGGAAGAACAAACAGATAAACGTCTTGTTGCCCTACTTTTACACCATCTCGGCAATAAGGCTATGGACATTTTTAACTCATTTAACGTCGAACTGGACACCATTGAATATAAGAGTCTTGTCGCTAAGTTCGATAACTACTTCATACCAAAAGTTAATAAGGCAATCGAACGTCATAAATTTTTTACCAGAAGTCAAGAAAATGAAGAGTGACTTGATGAGTATATGACATCGTTAAAAAATCTCAGCAGTGGCTGCGAATTCGGCACTCTACAGGAAGAATTAATCAGAGACATTTTTGTATGTGGTTTGTCTTCCAAGTATATGCATATAAAGAAGCGACTATTAAGTGAAGGTAATATTTCACTAACTAAAGCTATGGAAATTGCTAAAGCAATATCGATTGCTAAAACAAACTTAACTCAACTTTCTGAAGAGAACAATTTTATTGGAGTTTTACAATATCAGTCTAAAAACCTCTCAAAAGTTAGCACATACAAGCCAAATTATAATTATTCGACAGCTGGAACATTATCGAATTTATCACGTATTAACCAGCAACACTTGTCAACAAAAGCAATTCCTATAGATAACTGCAGTCGTTGTGGTCAACAACACAAAAAACCGTTGCCCAGCAAAAACCAAATCATTTCGCTAAAATGTGTCGTAGTACAGGGTGGGCCAAAAGAAACCAAGGGGTGTAAAAGTTTTATAACTTTTTTGTTTATTAATTTTTTTTTTTTTTTTCTTTCAGATTATATAGACAACACTTGGAGAATTTATAATGGAGAGGTTCACAACTGAAAAAAGAACCAGAACAATAGAATTTCATTAGAAATCAACTTTATTGAAAATTTGATTATGAGTGATGAAGCTCATTTTCATTTGAATGGCTTTGTTAACAAGCAGAACTGTAGGTTCTGGGGTTCTCAAAATCCAAGAGCCATTCATCAACGCCAATTGCATCCCATCAGGTGTACAGTATGGTGTGGGATCACATCTGAAAATGTCATTGGGCCCTACTTCTTCAAAAATGAAGATGGAAGTGCTGTAACCGTAAATGGAGGGCGGTATCGTTTTATGATAGAAAATTTTTTACGTCCTGCTCTTGAAAACAGACCTGGTATGTGGTTTCAGCAGGACGGAGCCACTGCCCATACTGCCCGAGAAACAATGGCACTTTTAAGTCAAATTTTTGGAGAGCGAATAATTTCTCGAAATTCGGAAATTATTTGGCCAGCGCGATCGCCAGATTTGACAGCATCCGACTATTTTCTTTGGGGTTTTTTGAAGGAGCGAGTGTATGTGAACAAGCTAGAGACAATCCTTGAACTCAAGGCAAACATTGTTGCAGAAATTCGAACGCTACAGCCACAAGTTTTGAAAGATGTTATGGAAAATGCTCTAAAAAGAGCCCATCAGTGCGAAGCTGAAAATGGTGGTCATTTAAGAGACATCATTTTTCATACTTAGTGTAAAAAAATTTCCATTTTGTATATTATATAATCTGAAAGAAAAAATAAAAAGAAGTTAATAAAACAAAAAGTTATTAAACTTTTACACCCCTTGGTTTCTTTTGGCCCACCCTGTATCATAAAACAACAACAACAACAACAACAACAACAATCATCAAGCAAATCAATGCAGAAAACGAAATCGAAGACGAGTTCGATGATCTTTTCATAGGAGTTTTACATACTACAAAAAATAAGTATATAGAAAACAATAATAATAAACACATTGAAACTGTACATAATGAAATATGTGAGTGGAACATTGAAGGTACAATTAAAGAAAAAAAAAGTTTTATTTCAAATTGATGCTGGAGCACAAGTAAACATATTATCGATATGTACTGCAAATTATTTATATATTGTTATTTCTAATAATATTCATATTAATAATACAAATATTTTAACCTTCAGTGGTGAAAAACTGCCTATCGTTGGCAGTGTTAATTTGAAAATGGATTTTAAAAACAAATATTAAATATGAAATGTAAAAACATATTGGGTTTAAATACAGCCTTACTACAGTACAGGACAACTCCAAAAAGTAATTTACCTAGTCCTTCAGAATTATTAAAATATGTGAATATTGACAAATACAAAATTCAAGTTGAGGAAAATGTAAGAAAAATGACTGAGCAATTTAATAAGGGCAGTGTTAGATTAACACCAATTTTTCCAGGTGAGAGGGTTATGTTTAAACGCAACTCAGTTTCAGTTTGGTTTCCCGAAACAGTTATAGAAAAGTGTAAGGAACCAAGGTCATTTTTGGTTAAGGATAATGATGGTGTAATTTATCGGCGAAATAGGGAACACCTAATGAAAAAACCCAATGTGTTGGATAAATTAGATGAAAATGTGAATCCTGTAAATTCAAATAGTAACATTATTGTAAATGAAAGCCCTAATAATGGTCTTTTGGTAAATCAAAATCAGCCGGTTAGTAGTCCTCTTGTGGATGAACATTTAAACAACGCAGAAACTAATAATCGAACTACATATGTTACTCAAAGAGGAAGAAAATTAGTAGCACCTAAGAGATTAATCTATGAAGAAAATTATTTTAAAAAAATTGTAAAATTTTTTTTGATATGCAAATATTTAGACTTTAAGTTAAAAAAAAAAAAAAAATTAAGATGTATAACTGCATTGTATTAGTTATAATTAATATATTTCTCTTAATATCACTCTCTTATATTGTATATGAGTAGCATTAAGAAGTGTTGTGTATTCATTTAATTATTCAATAAAGTCACTTGTTTCTATATACTTCACTTTTGTATGTCTTACGATAAGCATGCAAGAATAAATACTGTACTTAAGTTTGGCAACGTGAAAAATTTAAGTGATATAAAAATGATTTTGATTTTATTTCAATTATTTGATCAGTCAAAAACATATACTCGTATGTACATACACTACACAAACCCTACAGAGGGTACCGTACTGTAGCACTAAAATAAAATTCAACTTGAGTGTGCATATTACGACTGTCGTTCTAGTAGTCGTATTTACAACAACCTAATATAAAACATATAGCCAGCGCTTTTTGTGTTAAATTTGAATAGCTTTATGGAGTTTATATAGAAGCCTTCTCTTATTTTCTGGATGTGACGTCTCCTAAAAAATAATTTGGTATTTCAACGATGATAGTCAAGCTTGAGATTTTTTGCGGAGGGATGATACCAAACGGAAATAACAAGAGATTTTATAGAGTGGGTATGGCACAATCTACATTCAAAAATATTGAATGTTTTAGACAAAAGTCTTTGTCACCAGTGGATAACTTATCTGTCCGAAGAAGAATGTAGACTTACAGCCGAAGACTTATTCAACCCAATTATTTATAAAAATTCACCGGTAGTTTTTTTTTTACTTTTCCCTTTCCTCTTATCATTAATAAATTTTTTGCCAATTCTCTGATTTGGAGAATTTTTATATAAAAACCAAAATTTTCCTTGAAAAAAAAAAACTGGGGAATATTTATAATTTGTCTGATCGTAAATTTGGAATACCTGCTGTTATGGGATGTATTGATCATACCCACATTAATATTGTAGCCCATTCCAAAGCAAATATGAAGTGAACAAAGATTAGGGAAAAGTGAATAAATTCATGGTAAACAATTATTTACGATAAGGGGGAATTTCTTGTGAAGTAAACATTTTTTCATGCTATCAATCTCAATTGAATTACTTCAAAGATTATTTTTCATGGGAGTTATTCATGATTGCAAAAATGTGAAATGGTAAAAATTGTGGCATTACATTTTAAATATGATTTCTGGCATATGACCGCCACGGCTGGCTCGGATATAGTCCAATCTGGACGTCTAATTTTCGATGACTTTTTCCAACATTTGTGGCCGTATATCGGCAATAACACGGCGAATGCTGTCTTCCAAATGGTCAAGCGTTTGTGGCTTATCCGCATAGACCAATGACTTTACATAGCCCCACAGAAAGTAGTCTAGCGGTGTTAAATCACAAGATCTTGGAGGCCAATTCAAAGGTCCAAAACGTGAAATTAGGCGGTCACCAAACGTGTCTTTCAATAAATCGATTGTGGCACGAGCTGTGTGACATGTTGCGCCGTCTTGTTGGAACCACAGCTCCTGGACATCATGGTTGTTCAATTCAGGAATGAAAAAGTTAGTAATCATGGCTCTATACCGATCACCATTGACTGTAACGTTCTGGCCATCATCGTTTTTGAAGAAGTAGGGACCAATGATTCCACCAGCCCATAAAGCGCACCAAACAGTCAGTTTTTCTGGATATAACGGTGTTTCGACATACACTTGAGGATTAGCTTCACTCCAAATGCGGCAGTTTTGTTTGTTGACGTAGCCATTCAACCAGAAGTGCGCTTCATCGCTAAACAAAATTCGCTTATGAAAATCGGAAACAACGCCAATCTCGTTTTTGGCCCATTCGACGAATCTACGCCTTACTTGATGATCGTTTGGCTTCAATTATTGCACGAATTGGATTTTGTAAACACGCAAACCAAGATCCTTCCGCAAAATCTTCCATAAAGTGGATGGACACAGATCTAATTCCTGTGCTCGATGGCGGATAGACTCATTCTTCCTCAATGCTACGCTTTACTGCAGCAATAGCTTCTTCTGTACGCACCGTACGTCGTCTCTGGGGATGCGAGTTATCAATAAGAGTAAACGTGGTGCGAAAACGTTCCATGGATAATCGAATTAACTGCACTGATGGACGATTTTGTCGACGATAAAATGGACGTAGTGCGCGATACGTATTCCGCACAGAACCATTATTTTCGAAATAAAATTGCACTATTTGCAAGCGTTGTTCAGGCGTGAGTCTATTCATGATGAATTGCCAAACCAAACTGAGAATAAATCACTTAACAGCTGTTAAATCGGTCGCCATCTTGAACAGTAATGCCAACTTAAAGTTCTATACGTCTATAAAAAACACCCTTTATATAAAACAACCTTTCCAATAAAATGGCAAATATGTATACAATAATTTCGTTTGATTTTTTTAATTCTAAAATATATAATGAATTTCAGTTAAAGGAATTTAAATCAACGACACCCACGAGTCGCAAGGATGCAAAAGTTTAGTTTTGTAGTTTTCCATAATAATACTCTGAAAAACTACAAAACGAAACGCTTGCATTTGTTTCATTTAATAATAATAAGCAATAAAATGTCTGTGCTCATGCTTAGAACACACATAAAACAATTCTTAAATATTAAAACCCGTGTGGAGTTGTATATCTCCTATCGGGCGCGTCCCCAGGTGGCGGATAGAGGTTTGTTGACTACTATAGCATAGGGTCACACAGATCGGTTGGGGGTGGTTTCTGCTTCATGGGAAGGATAGGAGTCACGCATGACATAATCTGACCGACCATCTGACGCAGACACTCGCGGACCAAAATATACAACCCCAATCCTATTATCCCATACCTTTCTTCGTTTCCCATCCCCCACATCCTTATCCCCCACTTGTAATGTTGCGGTGGTTGGTAGCAGTGCCCAGAACATGTATGGCTAGTAAGTGGTTAAAGAGAACTAGTCGCTAACAGCTCCCCTCCGGTGCTAGGGCACGGGCCGGTTGTAAGCTTAGTTGCCTAGTCCATGTATTCCGTCACTGCATGGATGATCCTTATCATTACGGGCATACTCGTGGGATCTGCATGGAAACAAACAAAACAAAAAAACAAACAAAACAAAAAAACAAACAAAACAAAAAAACAAAACAAAATAAAACAACGCAAAAAGCCGACAAGGGAAACCAAGTTGGCCGATTGCAGAGCACCCGCTGTAACAAGCGGGTTGCATACCACCAATATTGGCGTGGCAACCTCCGTCAATAAAGGTGGATCTGACGCAGTGGAAGTATCAAAGCCAGTGGCGGCAACTTCCAAGGCGGCCAGAAAGGAAACTGCTCCTGGAGTAGTTGGTGAGGACCGACCCACAACATCAGGGTCGTGTACATCCACCAATGCCTCAGGGGCACAACCGCAAAGGAGGGCTTTTGCAGAAAGGAGAGCTGCTATGCGTATTACAAATAAGCATGGCAGCAAACCTATCGAATCGTTAACTAGCGAGCAAAAGGCCTCCTTGATATGGGCAAAAAAGCGTCTAGCTGAACAGGACGCTTCCCTCCTCACAGCTCCTGTAGCGACAAAGCGACAGAGATCGGTGGAGGAGGCGGCTACTCAGCTGGCGTCTAAAAAGGCAAAGAGAGCGCAACCTGTAGTTGTCAATAAGCCGTTCAGTGAAGTTGCGAAGAACTCACTCGTAAGGGCTATTGTCGACTACAGTGACAGCGACGGAGCAATCTCCCACGCAAAATGGGAGATAATACAGGAGAAGCTGCTAGGGGTGTAGTTCAGGATTCTTGAGGAGAATCCGGGTTCCCCTCCGCAGAATTCGGATGCAGGCTGGTTACAAGGGCATATAAAGCTCCTAGCCTGCTCCAATGAGCGATCGGCCAACTTACTTAAGTTGGCTGTTACGACAATAGGGGAAGTGTGGCCGGGTGCGCGGTTGGACGTGATACCGGTCTGCGATATACCTCGCAGGCCGAGATCAATCATGACCATTCCGTCTGAGCCACACGACCCCAACACCATTCTGTCTTACATCAGGAGTGGCAACCCTACTCTGCCTACCCATGATTGGAAGGTAGTCAAGGTTGGCGCTCCCGAAGGCAAGAAGAGGAAAGTGGTCATGGTCCTGAATAAGGAATCCTTGGTTCCACTACGACAGATGCAAGGCAAGATATTTTACGGTTTCGGAAGTATCAAGCTGAGCATCTATCGTGGTGATGACAAGGGGGATTCTGCAAAACCAGGAGCTATGACCAAGGAAAGCGAAGCTGGGCTCGTGGCTGACGCACCCGTACAGGCAGGATGCCCAGAGGATTCCCAATCTGTCACGAGCATGGTTGGGGAACTACTGGGCGACCTGAGTGTTACGGAGGACGAAGACAAGCCTCTGGGATCTGATTCAGACCTAGAGGATGTCGACGTTACCATCAACTACGACCCGGATGGCGACAGTGACGCAAATTAATTTGCATCACTGCAAGGCAGCATCCGCTGCACTGCTCCTTCGTCTTGCAGAGCGGGACGAGGATGTGGCGCTGATACAGGAACCCTGGTATCATGATGGCAAGGTTCTTGGACTCAGCGCAAAGGGCTATAAATTGTTATATGCAAATTGTACAGGTAGGATTCGAGCCTGCATCTTGGCTAAAAAGCATCTTAATATCTTCATTCTCTCTGATTACAGTGATGAAGACACAGTGAGCGCGACATGGGAAAAGGATGGAACAACCATCTGGACATAGTCGTGCGATATGGCGCATGACCATGCTGACTTTCCGCCAAACAACTTGACGAGAGGCATGGTACAGATGGCGAGGAACAAAGGCATCCCATTGATAATTGGTGCCGATGCCAATGCGCATCACACAGTGTGGGGCAGTGGAGACGTCAACCCTAGAGGTGAGTTCATTTTTGACTTTATTTTAGACCAGAATTTAGTGGTAGTAAATAGCGGTTCGGAGCCCACCTTCGTGGTCACTAACAGACAGGAGGTGCTGGATATTACATTGGTGAGCGCAGATTATGCGCATTTTGTGGAGAACTGGAAGGTGTCGGGCGACTGTTCATTGTCCGATCATCGCTATATCGAATTCGGTATACGTACTATGAGATCACCGGTAACTTCTTTCATTAATAGAAGGAAAACTGACTGGGAATCTCAGAGAAACATCCTTAACCAGTTTCTCACCGAGCCTCAACCCTTTAGCGGCGTTGAGGACATAGATAGCGCTGTAGCACAGCTGTCGGAGGCTTTCAAGGAGGCCACTACAAGGTCTTGCAGACCTTCCGTACACAGGGAGAGGGACAGACCACCGTGGTGTCCCCCACCATAGCTGCATCTAGGAAGAGATGCAGGAAACTGTTCAACGAGGCTAAGAGAACAGGCAACTGGTCACTCTATAAAGCTTCTGTAAACAGTTTCAAAAATGAGGTGAGGAATGCAAAGCGTAAGTCCTGGAGAGACTTTTGTGAGAACGTTAAGAGCTCTTCAGAGACTTGTCGACTACGCAAGATTCTCTCCAAATCTCCAACGGTACCTGGGTATATTCGGAGTACTAATGGGCAGTGGACTACTAGTAGTCATGAGGCGTTGGAAGTGTTGATGGACACCCACTTTCCGGGATGTTCTACGCTTTCAGGTGCAATGAGCGATGACGCTCAGTACTATAGGGAATCCTCCTCTATGAGAATAGAGATGGATTCCTTAAAATAGACGGTATTATACCTGCCGATCTTCAGAGGAACTTTAGGGTAATTTCTCCTTGGCCGCTGGGAAATATAATGCATGCCTCGCATAGTCATATATCCCAGTGCGCTGGAGAAAGAGCAAGGTAATTTTCATCCCTAAGGGTGGAAAAACGTCTTGCGTAACTGCGAAGGACTTTAGGCCAATCTGTATAACATCCTTCTTGCTAAACACGCTGGAGAGACTCATCGACATCAGAATCCGGATGTCGATTGACGATCGCCTGCTGTCAACCTCTCAGCATGCCTACACGAAGGGCAAGTCGGTTGAGACGGCATTGCACACTCTCGTGGGTTACATAGAGAGGTCATTGGAGTTCAAGAACTTCACTTTGACGGCCTTTCTGGATATAGAAGGAGCTTTCAACAATGTCAGGCCAGCAGCCATCGTGGATGCTATGATGGATGTTGGCATTGACCCTGTGATTATTGGATTCGTAAGAAGACTACTTTCGGGGAGGATTATAGAATCTTCGCTGGGTACAGCTGGGATAACCAGATCGGCTGTAAGGGGCACACCTCAAGGAGGGGTCCTATCACCGCTTTTATGGAACATAACCAAAAATGCAATCCTCAGGAGGATGGATTCCATGGGTTTCAAAACTGTGGCATATGCAGACGATGTCGCGGTGGCGATATCAGGAATCTGTCTGGATACATTATCCCTGAGAATGGAGACGGCGCTTAGAATCATCACTAACTGGAGTAAGTCAGTCAATCCGACAAAGACAGAACTTGTATTATTCACGGGAAAATACAAGGTTCCTGCATTCAGATTGCCAAGGCTGAACGGGTCGGAATTGAGCCTTTCTGCCAGTGCAAAATACCTGGGAGCGATTCTGGATAGGAAACTCTCATGGAAGGAGAATGTAGAGGCAAGGGCCTCGAAGGCAAATGCGGCGATATACGCCTGCAGGAGGGCCATAGGGACGAAATGGGGCTTAAATCCTCGCAACGTTCACTGGCTATTCAAGATGGTGATTCAGCCCATCTTGTTTTATGGAGTCGTGGTGTGGTGGAAAGCACTGAACACGACTTCGAACCGATCCCGATTTGAGAGGATTTTCAGATGCATGGCCACCTTGATTACAAGAGCCATGAGATCAACGCCCAATAAGGCACTCTTTACGATGCTAAATTGGTTGCCAGTTGATCTACAAGCTGAGAAATTGGCACTATTTGCATCCGTGCGATTGCATGCGGCGCGGGAGTGGAACCATAGATCATGGGGACATTAGGGGATAATTGGTACTTGGGGGGATATTCCCAACCTCATTGACTATGTCACTCCAAGACCATTCCTACAGAGGAATTTTGGATTCACGATTTTGGACGAAACGGGAATCTCAATGGGATCTTCTCATACAGGAGAAGATCTGGATGTCTTTACCGATGGCTCCAAGAATAGTTCTGGAGTTGGAGGTGGAGTCTATATTGAGGAGTTTGGGATTAGTATATCCTTCAGACTCCCTAATCAATGCAGCACTCTACAAGCTGAAGTGATGGCTATAAAACAAGCAGCAGATTGGCTGTGGTATCATGGAGTATTTGGCAGGAATATTCGCATTTATACCGACAGTCGGACTGCAACCAGGTTCTTAGCGGCTGTCTATTCGACATCCCAACTGGTCCAAGAATGCCGCACATCCTTAAATAGAATGGCAGAGCATTCGGTGATCACCCGCATTTGGGTGCGTGGACATGGGACTTCAATGGGAAACTGAAGGTCGGATAGCCTGGTGAGGAAAGGGTCGAGGCTGCCAGAGCAAGATGCCAATGCGCCCTGTGGCATCCCTCTATCCGTCTGCAAAAAAGAGATCGAAAGCATATTCTTGCGAAAGGCACAGTCCAGATGGAGAGACGAAGGGACGTGTAATACGGCGAGGATGATCTGGCCTAGGCTGGATAGCAGTCGCAGTAGGGATTTGTTGGGGCTCCAAAGAGCCCGACTGAGAAATATGGTGGCTGTAGTAACGGGACACTGCAACTTTGGCAACCATGCTAGAAGAATGGGTTTGCGTTTTAATGACTACTGTAGAAGTTGTCAGGACGAGGAGGAGGAGGAAACTGTGGAGCACCTCCTCTGCCAGTGTCCGGCCCTGGAAGAGCGGCGCATGATCCACTTCGGTGAGCGACGCCTACAGGGTCTCACTGCGCTGTCGAATGCAAGTGTCGACACGCTTTATGGCTTCATTAGAAGCAGTGGTTGGTTTGTGTGACGGACTCACTCACTTCTTTCTTTCTTTCTTTCTCTATCTTCTTTCCTCCCCTTGACTCTGCTATCACTATCTCTATACAGGTATCACAAAGGGACCACGTCAGAGGACCCAAGTGAGCCCAGCTCTGTTTTATTTCTTTCGGGCGACCTGTTAACCTAACCTAACCTAACCTAAATATTAAAAAAAGAAATTTTAATAAAGATATCCTATGAGTGTCATTTAAATTTAATTAAGTTAAGGGGGATGGGGTATTTCATGGAGGTTGAAAGCCTTCTGATCGCTATTCACTTGGGAATAGCCAGAGGTGATTCCTTCACTGAACTACCCAGTGAACTAACTCCACGTGGTATTCCCTGGTTAGCCGCCCGGATCACCTGATCTGGCGGTAGCTAATGTGTGTATGCGAATATGCAGTAGAGTAGCCTGAACGTCATGCGAACACCGGTGCAACTCAGGCTATTGCTGCAACGTTGACGAACCGGCAAATACCATTGATACGATTTTGATTATTTATTGGATTTGTTTAAGAATGGGCTGACAGCTGTGGCATTCTGTTACCTTAGTATACGGCAGTGACATCGCGTAGAAACGGCTTTCAGGCTAATGTCGCAGCTGCCTTCCGTTCCGGTAAAACCTTGGCAAGGACTTGGAGAACGCTCTAAATCACGTTGTCATTAAGTTGGCCGTGCAGATACGACATCCTAATTAAGGCCCGAGCTGGCTCTGAACACAAGCACCCATAAGGTCTTGTGTCAACCCTTGCGAGGAACTCACTGCATGCAAAGGGACCCTCGGGGTCATCATAGGGGTAAGTGCACTACGGATTTGGATAACGACTTCAAGTTGGGACCAATATAGTAGAGATGACGACAATAAAGGAAAATAAAAATACAAACAAAAACGAAAAACAGAGTAGGAACAATGCATACTATGTGTTCTCAGATAGTATGAATAAGAAGACTGACGACGGAGCCTATTTAACAACCAGGCCTGAGAATAGGACCCGCTCTTTAACGCCAAATGCTATTGTGGACGCACAAATTTTTACGCACCAGTTTGACAAGGCAACTAGCCCAACAGGAACCACTCCGAAAACTAAAGTTGATACACCAACATCAAAGACTGTAACAGATTCCACTCCGGCAGGTAGGGAAATACAAACCGGCATGCACACATACGTAACTGTTACCAAACGTAAGGCTAGTCCTAGAACTAATCAACAGGATCGCTCAACTAAACAGTACAATGGCAGTCAGGCGGATACGACACCGTTCTCCGAAAATAGATTTTAAATACTTGCATCCACAGACCATGCACCAGTAGAACCTGCGTCTAAGGAACACAAACCTCCACCTATCTATTTGCGGGAGCAAACATCGGACGCTATTGTAAATCTTTTATCAAAGATTGTGGGAAAGGATAATTTTTACGTAGCTTCTATACGAAGGGGACAGATACAGGAAACCAAAATCCAAACCCATACTGCAAAAATTATCGCTTAATTTTTTTAATTTTTTATTTATTTAGGACCAGCACTCAGGGGATAACCCCCACTCATGCAATGCATTTTGATGGAACTAGGAAAATAGGTTGTGGGAAGAAGGATAGAGGGAGTAGTGTCTATGAACATTCGATTTGAATTTTCCCAAACTGTAGAATTCAGGAAAGACGTCAGCAGGAAGTTTATTCCACATACGAACTGTACGGCTAAAAAAAGAACTCTGTCTGCAATGCGTAGTGCGATCCACTGGCCAATCGACCACAAAGGGATGTGCTCTTGCTGAAAAACAAGTGGCTCGTGTGAATGAGCGGGTTTCGGGAACAAGATCCCTAATTTCATTAGAACAGATTCCGTTGTAGTAGCGATAGAAAAGTGAAACGGTGTTCCAGTGAGTCAATAGAGCTGGCTACACTACTGTCACCGATAACCACTTTCGCCCTCTCCTGTATGCGGTCGAGTAATTTCAGAGTAGAGTATGGAGGAGGTCAGATGAGGTGAAGTATCTCTTGAACCTCTTTAGGAAGCCCAGGATGCTTCTTTAGCGATCTGAAAAATTTGATCAGTCCAACGGACTTCACACTGGATTCTCATGCCAAGTACATCAAGAGCTTCTAATTACTCGATATCTACACCACCCATGGATACGGATGAGGCAGCACCACTTGTCACTCGCTTATGGGTAAGCGTGAGGCTCTGGGTCTTACGAGCATTAAAATCTACCCTATTCGTTCGACCCCACTCAAAGACAGTAACAATATCATGGTTTAACGAATCGTTCATGCTCTGCCTCATAGCTGCTATCTCTGGTGGGCTTAGTCTCCTAACGGACGAATACGAGTGACAAATGCTGCTGTCATCCGCAAAAGAATGGACGGGATTTGTAGTGCTTAATTGTTAATAGTTCCGTTGACAGTTCCGTAACTGTTGAAGAAATCAAGAAAGCTATTGAAGATGAAGGTTACGATGTGAGATATGTTCACAATATACATAACAAGGATAAAATTCCCCAAACAATGCACCGTTTGGAGATTGCTTTTAACGCAGCTCTTCTTAAGATCATGAATTCTACTCACCCAATCTACAACCTGAGATATCTTCTTAACCGAAGAATAACAGTAGAGGAAATACATAAGTGTAATAACCCTGCACAATGCACCAATTGCCAAGAGTTCGGCCACACAAAATCTTACTGCAAGCTTCCATCTGTTTGCGTAGTTTGTGGTAACGCGCATAAAAACACGTAGTGTACACGACCCCCATTTTAAGAAAGTGCAGCAATTGTGGTGGAAGACATTCTGTTAATTATAGAGGATGTGAAGTAATCGAGAGGATAAAAAATCGAAACAACCTCGAAGTCGTACAAATGCGAAATATCGCGAATCGAATTATCCGAGCCTTCATACTGAAGCTAATGCAATGCCAAATGGTATAGATGGGAATAAAATGAACTATGCCCAACAACACTTCGATGGCTTATCAACGTCAAATAGGACTAACGTGAAAAATCTTTCATATGCCCAAGTACTAAAGAGGAGGAAACTGTTCAAGTCATCAGCTGATATTGAAGCCCTCATCCGACAAAAGAGAAAATTGAGAAGGGAACGGCAGAGAAATCGTTTTCCAGCTTTAAAGACCCAATTGAATTTGTGTCAAAAAATACTATACAGAAAAGCTGCGTCTACAGCATGAGTCAGCGATTGCATCCAACAACTAAAACCGACCACTGCCTACGGAAAGCTGTGAAGCATATGAAGTGCCCTACTTCCTCCGAACCACCACTAAGACTTGAGGACCTTAGTAGTGCTAAAAATCCAAGTGAACGAGCAAATGCTTTTGCTAGCCATCTGGAAAACATTTTCACTCTACATGACATAAATAGTGATATTATTCCTCCATACATCAGCGATTCCATTGAAAATTAAATAAGGATGTGGTTGCCCTCAATTAAAATGGCAATCAAAAACCTTGATGCGAAAAAATCGCCCGGCGCTGATCGTATTACTAGTTCAATGCTGATGAACTTGCCAGATTGCGCTGTGAGAATTATATTGTTAATTTTCAACGCCATCTTAAGAGAGGGGATTTTCCCGTCCTCTTGGAAGATTTCAGAAATCACGTCATATAGACCTATCAGCTTATTATCTATACTATCAAAGCTGTTCGAAAAGGTCCTTCTCCAGAAAATAACGCCACATCCAGCAGAGCGAAATATTATTCCAGAACATCAGTTTGGCTTCCGGGCTGGCCATAGACCTACAGAGCAGATTCACAGAATTGTTACTAGTATCAGGTCGTCCTTCGAGAAAAAGCTGTTTTGTTCAGCATTGTTCATTGATGTCTCCCAACCATTTGATAAAGTTTGGCATGATGGTCTCCTCACAAAAGTAGCACGGCTTCTTCCTGCTAACACCCACAAGCTGATTAAAAGTTACTTGACTGATAGAACATTTGAGGTACGGTCAAAAAATGTATTTTCACCAGTTAAGAAGACTTCTGCAGGCGTCCCCCAAGGAAGTATACTTGGCCCGCTATTATACATCGTCTATACATCCGATATGCCTACAAATCGACATACTATCACGTCAACGCTTGCAGATGACACGGCATTTTTAAGTGTGAACAAAGATCCAGGAACTGCATCTGAGCACTTACAAGCTCATATAAACGAGCTGGAAGGTTGGCTAAATAAATGGAAAATCAAAGTAAGTTCATCAAAATGTGCCCATGTGACATTCGCACTAAGAAAGGCAAATTGTCCGCCAATAAAATAAATAACGTCATTTTTCCGATAGAAACCAAACTAAATATCTAGGAATCCATGAAGACTGACGCCTAACATGGTCACTTGAGTACAAGTAACTAGTTATTACATTGGTAATAATTATTTAAGTTTTTCTATATTTTTTTACAGTTAAGATTTGGATACTTATTGTAATTTTCTTATAGAAAGATTCAATAATAATAATGAAAAAAAAAGTTAATTTTATTTAAAATGTTTGCAAATATTTTTTTAAACAAACGTAATGAGTAAATAATTATTTGATTTCAAAAAATTAAAAATAATCACCCCTATCGGCAATAACATGTGAAATATTTTTCCCCATGAGATTTTTATTTCCCCCGAAGTGAAAAATGCTATCATGAATCTCCCATGAAATTTTTATAAACTGTCAGCTCACATTGATTGTTATAAACAAAACAAAAATTTAATTCAAAACAAACAAATTCATTAAAATAATGTTTGGAATTGCAGTCAGCAATATTGTTAATACGGGAGCAAGAAAATAGGCGTCAACGTTTGCGCGGTTCATCATTGGAGTTACCTGAAGCCTAGTAACTGACGACAAAGTTAATAAATAAAGTTGTTTTGAACAAATTTTTGTATTAGTATTATAGTGTTAATAAAGAAGTGTTTTCTTATTTACTTAATGTGATGTGTCCTAAAAAATCATTTGTTATTCCAACGATAGTCAATCCTGAGATTTTTTGCAGAGGGATGATACCAAAGGAAGTAGCAAGAATCAACATTCTGAGTAATGCTTACACAAATATTGAATATTTTAGAGGAAAGTCTTTGTCACCTGTGGATAACTTATCTGTCTGAGGAAGAACGTAGTCTTACAGCGGAAGACTTATTCAACCCAATTATGGATAAAAATTCGCTAGTATATTTTTCATTCAGTCATTAATAAAAATTTTGTCGTTTTTAAAATAGTAAGTTTTCTGATTTAGGGTATTTTTTCCAAAAACCAAAATTTTCCTTGAAAAAAAAAAAATAAAATAACTGAGGAACATTCATGATTCGGCTGATCCTAAATTTGGAATACCTGCTGTTGTGGGATGTATTGTACATTAATATTGTAGCCCAGAAGGAAAAAAATTACCCAACAAATATAGAGAAAAATGAACAAATTTCATAGGAAAAAATTATTTACGATAAGGGAGAATTTCTTAAAGTAAACATTTTTTCACGGTCTCAATGTCAATTGAATTACTTAAAAATTTATTTTTCATGGCAGTTATTTATGATTGCAAATATGGGAAAAAATTAGAGGGAAAAATTATTCATGATATAGGTGAATATTGATGGCAGAAATCAAAAGATAACCGACAATTCCGCTATGGCACTGTTCTCCTGCATATACCAGTATGCAATACAATTATGTAAATATATATAAGAAACTACCATGTGTGTGAAGATAAATACGTCTAGTTAAATACGTTTGTTTTAAATATCGCATGCGATAAAAAAAAATTTTCATACATATTCTTCACAAATGTACTGAATTTAAAGGGGTTCATAGAGAGCTGAAGCCATTCTGGCCAAACCCTTCTATCTCAATGAATGGGACCTAATGCAAAATAACCACAATGGATAGGGCTATCATCCTGGGAATACAGTTTCTCCCAATTGTATTTGTGAAATTTTTTAGAAAACGTTGAAAAGTTCACTTAGTACAAAAATAGCGTATATGTGGTGGTCTCTGAGGGATGAGGCTACTGTGGCCAAACCCTTCTATCTCAATGAATGGGACCTAATGCAAAACAACCACAATGGATAGGGCTATCATCCTGGGAATACAGTTTCTCCCAATTGTATTTGTGAAATTTTTTAGAAAACGTTGAAAAGTTCACTTAGTACAAAAATAGCGTATATGTGGTGGTCTCTGAGGGATGAGGCTACTGTGGCCAAACCCTTCTATCTCAATGAATGGGACCTAATGCAAAACAACCACAATGGATAGGGCTATCATCCTGGGAATACAGTTTCTCCCAATTGTATTTGTGAAATTTTTTAGAAAACGTTGAAAAGTTCACTTAGTACAAAAATAGCGTATATGTGGTGGTCTCTGAGGGATGAGGCTACTGTGGCCAAACCCTTCTATCTCAATGAATGGGACCTAATGCAAAACAACCACAATGGATAGGGCTATCATCCTGGGAATACAGTTTCTCCCAATTGTATTTGTGAAATTTTTTAGAAAACGTTGAAAAGTTCACTTAGTACAAAAATATCATTACATTTTTATTATGTGTATACTCGTATGTGTACGAGTATATATACATGTTTAATAAAGAAACAACAACCTGTAATATAAAAGCACAATGTTGCTAAAGTTTGGCATGAAGTCTTCATACTTATCATCAGAGCTTTTGCTTGTTTGATCTAGCGTTTCTAAAAAGAGTTTTAAGAAAAAAAAAAAGGTATTCAACTGTTTGAAAAAAATACAAAAAAAATTAAACGGTTAAAAGCACACCCTCTTAGTAACGAAAGCACTCTTTTATTTATACATATTTTAAAAAGAAACATCAACATTGTTTTAAAATAAAATATTTTTATATAAAACTCTAAAAATATAATAAAATATGAAAAAAATACTGTTTTTCAGGAACTCATTAAAATAATTATAATTATTTGATATAAAACTGAAAACTCCATTTAACTTTATACGAGTGGTTTTTTTTCTTTTAATTTTATATTTATATTACATTAAATAATTAAAAATAATAATAGTTTAAAGCATTATATTCTTTAACAATAATAATAATAACAAATGTGATTTTATAACTTCAACATTAGGAACAATAAGTTTTAAAAGTATATAATTTGTATATAAGTATAAAAAATGTAATTTTACAAGATATTGCGACAAATGTAACAAATCAAATTGTTAGTATAGTTAATTTTTAAAATGTTATTGTAATATGTCAGACACTCTGCGTGGATGCCTCTCTTGCAAACATTGCATTTAAAAATCGGTTTAAGCGTACTACCTTCACAATGTATACATTCAATATCACTATTGCCAAACTTAATTAAATCAGTTTTGATAATATTACGATATTTATCAGGGTGAATTATATCATGCAAAGATTTTTTAATTAAAATTGCTTCAATTAGTTGAATACATAAAATACCACAGTTATAAAAATCTTTCTGGATGTAGTGGGTTGGCATTTCTAATTTCCATTCGGATTCTGAATTTTCTAAGCACTGCAGAAAGATTTCGAATTTGCTTTCACACTCATTTCTGCCTGCTGTCATGGGATCAATATATATAAAAATTTTTTCTGCTGTGTTTATGTATACAAATGTGAAGTGACTTATTGTATGAATTGGTATAATTATTTTTTTTGTCTGACTTTTTATAAAGTTTTTTATGCTTCTTATGCTTTTTGTATTAAAAATTGCTATTCCAATTTCACATGGAAGGCATTCACAGTCTATTACATTATTTTTTAAAAACAATATCTGGCAGTAAATTTCAATAATATTATTAAAAATTTCTTTTCTTGGATTTAATGTCTGAAATTCGTGTAAATAAATACAACGCCCAAAATCAGGTATATCTTTGTTTAAACTTTGGTATATATGTAAGTAATCATATAATATTAATTTAATATTTTTTGGTGATTTCATTTGGTTAATTTTTGTTTTATAATTTTCATCTGTTAATAGAAATTGTTTTTGGATATTCATTTTTATTGAGTTGATGCTTTCTTTAATTTTTTTTGGGGTTCTTTTCCATTTATCCTCTATTAAGGAATCGTTTTTTATTTTTGTGGTATTATCTTCAATAAATGAATCTGCAAAATTTTCAATGTCAATTAATTTTGCTTGAACGTATTTTTTTGCCTGTCTTACGTAAACTGTGGGTCTTACGTACCGTCTCCCTTTCAGTGTTACGTTTTTATTTATGTTAAAGTAGCTTTCAACAGGGCTGTTCGATATTCTAGTGTTGTTGGTAGGTTCTACCATAGTTCCCATCAAATTTGTCCATAAAACAGCATAAGCAATATATTTTTTTAAAATGATTTTAATAAAATCATCATTTTTCAAATTGTTTTTAATTGCATTGGGTTTTGTCCTATTGTTTTTTATTGCATTAAAAATGTCAACACCTTTTTTATAAAAGGGACTCTTTTTCTAAAAAATTTCACAAATACAATTGGGAGAAACTGTATTCCCAGGATGATAGCCCTATCCATTGTGGTTGTTTTGCATTAGGTCCCATTCATTGAGATAGAAGGGTTTGGCCACAGTAGCCTCATCCCTCAGAGACCACCACATATACGCTATTTTTGTACTAAGTGAACTTTTCAACGTTTTCTAAAAAATTTCACAAATACAATTGGGAGAAACTGTATTCCCAGGATGATAGCCCTATCCACTGTGGTTGTTTTGCATTAGGTCCCATTCATTGAGATAGAAGGGTTTGGCCACAGTAGCCTCATCCCTCAGAGACCACCACATATACGCTATTTTTGTACTAAGTGAACTTTTCAACGTTTTCTAAAAAATTTCACAAATACAATTGGGAGAAACTGTATTCCCAGGATGATAGCCCTATCCATTGTGGTTGTTTTGCATTAGGTCCCATTCATTGAGGTAGAAGGGTTTGGCCAGAATGGCTTCAGCTCTCTATGAACCCCTTTAAATTCAGTACATTTGTGAAGAATATGTATGAAAATTTTTTTTTATCGCATGCGATATTTTAAAAAAACGTATTTAACTAGACGTATTTATCTTCACACACATGAAACTACCTGCTTTCATGTGTATCGCACGCAAACATATATTTTTGAACATGTATGACTCAAAATTTTCCATGAAAAAATAAACAGAAATTACTGAAAAATTTTAATTTTTCTCCGTTATTTGTGGATCAACTTTCGATATTATGATTGTCATTTCTGAAAAAAATGTATACCTTCCACGTTTTGGTCAGTTTTGTATATAAGCGCAAAAATGCAATAAAACCTATAAAAAAAAAAACAAAATAGTCGTGGTTTTTCGCTCATAACTCTGCCTAGACTGAATTTTAAAAGCAACTTGATGACAGCAACCACTGACAGATTCGTATGCTAAACTTTTGTGTACTAGGGACTTCAGATAGCTGATTTCAACGACTAAACAGACAGACATCGCTTAATCGACTCGGCTAACTATAAGAATATATACAGTTTATAGGGTGTCGCCTTCATATATGGTGTAGAAATTTCAAACGGAATCACAAACTTATATGTTCATTTACAGTGAGGGATATACAAATTTTGAAGTTTCTGTAGATTAATTACTTCTACAAGGCGAAGCAAATTCGACTGACTGATTTGAAATGATTATAATTTTATTTTTACACAAAAACGTGTAAAAATTTTTCAATTTTATAGTAGCTGAAATCGCGTTTGAAAGTATTTTTACAATTACGATATATTTACATCGAATTTTAAGTATTTGCAAATCATGATCGACCTCTTAGCGTTCATTATAAAATAGTAAAATGTAGCAGTCCAAACTAGAGTGGACCGGTGAGCGTATCGCTTTTTAGCACCCAGCATGTATGTTAAAGCGTCATACCTAAACACCGAGCAACCAGAGGTGTCAGAGTGCAGATATAGTATACATTTTCTTTCTGTCTTTTTTGCACGAACTCAAAATTTTTATTTTGTTTTGCTCAGGTATTTCTAAAAAATTTACACTTTCATTATTTACATTTCGTAAACATGAATTTTAAAACCTGAAAATTGGTGTTTGTTATCACTTTTACATTAAATTCCATACTTCATAACAATAAACGTATATATTTATAAGAATTTCCGGCATGTGCATTTTCATTACGGAAATAACTTTTTAATTAATGTTTTTTAAAGAAAAAAATTTTTCATTTTGCTTATTCGTAATATTAAAACACTATATCTGTCTCTTACATACAAACTCCAAATAAAAAGCTGAGTTTTTCAAAATTCTAACCTCAAAAGTTTCATCTCTGGTTGCTTAGTGACCTAAATAAGAGCGCTGGTGGTGCGTATTTTCTACAGTAGTGTTAACCGTCTTGTTCAAAAAAACCCACTAAAGAAAATAAACAAAAATAGAGTTAAAAACTCTAATTAAAAAAAAAACTAGTTAAAAAAAATTGTGTTGTAGCCAATTTCACTACACAATGTACTGTCAAAATTGGACTTTCCAATTGCTATTTCGGTATGCTCCATTTTGTATAAATAGGCATCAGATGTGTACAGGAGTTCATTAGCGTTTTTCTTATATGCTTCACTCCTTTTGTCTTGTTTTCAATGTATATATGTACAAAATTTTGTAAATCATTTGCAAACTAATTCCAGTGATATGTTGTCCTACAATATTTTACCAAATTTTTTCTTTACTAAATGCTATTTGTAGAAACAAAAATTAAAATAACAGATTTAGAGACTAGTGCAACCTAAGCGTACTAAGCTTTTTTATACGTATTCTAAGGCAATCAGCAATTTGATTTCCTTCTTCAAACAGGACATGATGAAATCAAATTGTTTTTATTTATGTTACAACTGAATATTATACAAATTACAAATGAAATGAGAAACTTATAGCAGATTTAGCCCCCTGCGACCCATGAAAGGACGGCGTTTTCAGACGATTGAGGAGATACAAACCGAATCGCTGAGAGAGCTCAAGAGCATATCAAAAAGAACTTCTTCGAGGATTGGAAAATAAGCTGGCACAAGTGTATTACATCTGTGGGGACTACTTTTAAGGGGACAAAATAGAAATTTATGAATAAATAAATATTTTTTGAGAAAAATGAAAATTCACCTTATTTTTTGAACAGACCTCGTATATAAAAACTAGAGTCGATTTATCAATGAGCCTACATAACGTACAGAATTGTGTAGTATACCAATCTTACAGTTTTTGTTGTTGTCGTGTTGCTATTGAAAATCAGGCCGTTCGGTCCGTAAGTGGCGGAGCTATAAGTGAAAAACCGCAACTACCTTTATTTCTAGACCATTTTTCGAGTGGTACCTTTACAGCTTTGTCAGAAACGTCAGTTTTAATATATGTATGTGAAAAAAAATTACAGCCAAAAAAAATCAAAAAATTCGATAAATTTTTTAGTTTCTGTTTTGTTTTTATGGTATGTAAATTTTTTACACATTTAAATGTGCATAATGTGCGCACACCCGTATTAACGAAAGCAAACTCATTTTTAACAACTATTGCTAAAGCATGTAGTCTCCTTGGATTCATAAAACGCTGGGCTAAAGAGTTTTCTGACCCGTATATAACTATACAATTGTATACATTCTTATTAAGAATTATTCTCGAATATGGCTCGATAATTTGGGATCCGACATATATGGTTCATGTCAACGATACTGAATCAGTTCAAGAACAGTTTTTGTTATTTTGCCTCCGTTGTCTACATTGGGATTAATTAAACTTGCCACTTTATACCAGTAGACTTGCTTTTATTAAGCTGCCAATTTCAAAAATTGGCAGAATAATGCTAAATATCACTTTTGTTTTAAACTTTTTAAAGGAAATTTATGTTCTGATGTATGATTCTGATCAGTATGCTTCTGATTAGTAATATCTTTTTAATGTTCCTTCACAATTTACACGTCATTATAGCCCTTTATATGTAAGAGCAGAGCACATTATGCCAATTCTGAACCTCTTTTAAGAATTTGCAATCAATTATTAAATACATTTTATAAACATGTTGATTATTCGTTAAATATTGATGTTGTTAAAACTAATTTAATTGTATTTTTAAATAATTAATTGCGTCATTTTATAGTCTGTTAGAATCTTAAATCCATAGACATTATTAAATAAATAAATAAATCCGCTAAGCTTCTTGCCTTGTCTGCTAAATGTAAGAATACCGAATTAATTATAGGAACAGGTAAGTCAAAGCGGATTTTAATTTATTAATTACTAGCATTTAGCTCGCTACTTCGACAGCGAAATACCATATTGTCCCTATTATAATTTCGTATTTCTTTGTAGACTATTTAATCTCAGTTCTAAATTTTTTAATACAAATAAAATTAAAAGGTATCATTAAAATATAGAAAAATGGCCCTTTTGTCAATTTATTGATTTTCATATTTACTGTTCACCGTTGGATAGTTATAAATTCGTTAATGTTAAAAGATTCAAAAAATACCATAATAGTATATTAATAAAAAGTACAGTTTTTTTCTCTTAATTATTTTTCACTTTGTCCTGAACCGTTTAAGCTCAGTCTAATCAATAAAATCAATAAAAAGTACTATTATGTCTGTTAAAATTATAATTTTTTACTTTGCTTAAGAGCGTTAGACCCCAATCTCATAGTTCTAGTGTTGTTAGCATGAAAAACTGAAAAAGTTCCAATAAAAACAATAAAAAGTACCATTTTTCCATGCATGGTTTTCCACCTTACTTCAAATCATTTGAGCCAAATCCCGTACTTTTACATTCCTTAATAATAAAATATCAATACGTACCCAAAAAAAATATAAAAAGTACTATTTGTCCTCTTAATGATTTTTCACTTTGCTTGGGACCATTTGAGCCCAATATCGTACTGCCAGGTTTGTTTACATTAAAAAAAAATCAAAAAGTACCATTAATATGAATAAAAAGTATCAGTTTGTCCACTTAATGATTTTTTTATTTTGTTAAAGACCGTTTAATTCTACTGTGAAAATTCTAGGTTTGCCTATAACATGAAAAATACCATTAAACTTGTTTAAATATAAAGTACAAATCTTTCTTTTGGTACTTTTTTTCTCCCTTAAAATAATTTTTTTACCATTGATTTTTATCGGGTACTACAAATTAGTAATAAAATGTTTATATGCTGAATAAATTTACATTATGGTACATATTTAGAAATAAATAGTAGTAAAAAAGGGCACATATTTTAACCCTTATTTGCTTGAATTTTAAAAAAGTGCCAATATACATTGGAGACCTTTTTAAGAAGAGAAGAATACAGTTCAGTTTTTGTTGCTGTGATTGTTACTTTGAAAAATAAACCGGGTTAAAAAAACGTACCAACATTAGTTTTTACATTTTTTATGCCACAAATGTACAAATATCGAAAAAGTACCAAATACCCATCCGCTTATTTTTTTAGTATAATATTTTGTAGTTTGAACTTTGGCTCTATCTGTAGTAGTTCCGGAGATATAACAAGTTCGATTTTACCCGTTTTTACCCTTTTTTGCCCCCTTAAAATTCGAATTTCCAAAAATCCCTATACATTGGGACATGCACCTGCTTACCGAATTTCAAGTCCGTAGCTTTAGCCGTTTGGGCTTGGCGACGATGATAAGTAAGTCAGTCAGTCAGTCAGTCAGTCTCAGTCAGTCTCAGTCAGTCAGTCAGTCTCAGTCAGTCTCAGTCAGTCTCAGTCAGTCTCAGTCAGTCAGTCAGTCTCAGTCAGTCAGTAACGTTACTCTTTTATATGTATAGATTTCAAAAATAAAAAATAATTCAAATTAAATTAATTTAATCAATATTTTGCTGTTTCATTGCACAGCTTTTTAAAAATTTTTTTGTGTAATTAACAAGAAAATGTGCGAAATCAAAATATGAAAATGAGACTACTACGGTGAAAAGTATATAAAATTCGCCACTGTCGAACTTAACTTGTTTTAATTTAAACAATTGAAAAAAAGAGATATAACAAAAGAAATAAAAACGTAGATATGTACGAGTACATGTTTTAAAGGGAAATACAGATATACTAAAAAATTAGCACATTTCTTTTTGCGTTTCCTTGTAGGTTATACGAGTATACACTACACAAATTAAATAGTTTAATCCGGTGACGTTCAAGCTTTAAGAGAAAATGAAAACATGTTCAAATACTTCAATATCTTATTGTTTGTTGCAGTAATAAAAATATAAAAAAAAAATTATGAAATAAATACATCTGTAATTATGAATTAAATACGCCTTAAAGCGGCTATTAGACTATCATATGCGGCATGTCAGCAGGGTATACTGTAATGCCATCATGCTGTTTGACATGCCTCGCATGATGGTTTTCAAAAGTTTTTGATATTTTCACTCTCTCTCATCATATTATGCTGACAAGCCGTCCATGATCGTCTTCAAGGCGGTTAATACGGGCGACTGTTTATATACGTATTAGACATCTGCACAAATGTATTTGGATTTACGTAGTACTTATTACTCTGCAGCAAGTGCATGTATTTGCAAATACAAACGAAAATTAGTTCGCATTTCAGGAATAACAAAATTCACGAATGACTATTTACTTATGCTTGCTTTCTTTTTGTGTTTCTATTTATATATTCGTATTTGCTTATGCAGCATACGACTATGCTCACAAATCATTTGTAGAAATCGCAAATACATCAAATACTTCAAATGGATTTGTTACTTGTAAGCTATGACTCATAGTTACAGGTATTAATACAGAGAATCTCTATATATCTTTATTAAAGAAGTATGTAGAGAGAGCGAGAGGGAATTTAAATGAGAATGATTGTTTTTCATTATTTGTCGACTGTTGTTGTCAGATCAAACGTAATGAGTTATTTGCTTTTTCTTGTTCCTATTTTCGGAACAAAGTTTTTGCAAATGCTTACGGATAAGAACTTGAAAAGCAACACTTCACTACTCTTCACTATTTGAGCTCTATGAGCAAGTACCTACTTGCATTTACTTTTGGCAAATGTATTTACAAATACAAAAAAGTTATTTGTTGCAGATGTCTAATACGTATGTGTAGCAACTCTCTGTATAGAATATTTTTTATACTTATTTTTCTTTGTCAACTCTTACAAAAACACCGTTACAACTGAACTTTTACACAGGCTCATTGTACAATTTGGAAACCATGAACAAATATTGAAATCAATGAATTAACTAGCGCCTAGCACAAGCATAGCTTGATAACTTACACTCATTTAACTTGCATTTAACTCGCTATTTCATCAGCGAAGTATCATATTGTCGCTATTATAATTTATCAGTTATCATTAAAATATAGAAAAAGTACCATTTTGTCTATTTACTGAGCACCGTTTGAGTTCTGTCTGATAGTTCTAAATTCGTTAATGTTAAAAAGTAAAAAAAAGAAAAATTAAAAGTAGTTTTGCTTCTGAATGATTTTTTAATTTGCTCAAAAGCGTTTAACCCCAATTTCATAGTTCTAGGGTTGTTAATATGAAAATTTCAAAAAGTACTAATGAAATAAATAAAAAGTACAATTATGTTCTATTTATGGTTTTCCACCTTGCTTTCAGATCATTTGAGTTTCCTTAATAACAAAATATCAAAAAGTCTCAAAAAAAATTAATTAAAAGTACCACATCTCCTTAAAATAATTTTTTAATTTTCTTAGGACCGTTTGACCCAATATAGTACTTCTAGGTTCGTTTTCATTAAAAAGTCAAAAAGTACCAATAAAATGAATAAAAAGTATCATATTGTCCCCTTATTGATTTTTTCAATGTGATCAGAAGCGCTTGTCACTAATCTCCTACGTATAGGTTCGTTAACAATAAAATATTAAAAAGTACCAAAAAAAAAATCAATAAAAAGTAGCATTTGTCCCCTTAATGATTTTCACTTTTAATTAAATATAAAGTCCAATCTTTTTTCCCTTTTTGATATTTTTTTCTCCCTTAAAATTTTTTTTAAAAAGATTTTTATTGGATGTTACAATTTATTTATTTATTTATTTATATATTTATTTATAACTAAATTGTAACCTAGCACAACAAGATGAAGCATCTTACAAATGAAAGTGCAGGTGGTAAAGCAAATAAATTACGCATGTATAAATTAATTAGAATTTATAAAAATAATATGAAGCTGCAGCTTCATATTAAATATAATTATAATTAAATATAAAACAAATATGTGAAATTTTTAAAACGAAAATTTCCATATTCAAAATAAAAAAAAAATTCCTAACTACAATTTAAAAGAATTTGCATTATGTTTTCAGAATATGTTTTTATATTTAGTATGTAAAAAAAAAAACAAAAGATTACATTAAAAAATTTAAATATCATAGCCAAATATATACAATATATAAAAATTTTTTTACCTCAATAGCCCTTTTAAACATATTAGCGTTGCCAATAGATTGAATATAATTTGGTAAGGCATTCCAAAGACTGGTGGTATAGATGAAAAATTGTCTTTGTGACATAAGGCTCTTAAACTTCTATTGAATTATTTTCTTTCCACGGTTAGATGTACCAAATTGAACTCTATTGTATAAGTAAATTGGTTCTCGCGATAAAATTATTTTATGTAAAAAAATTAGGCTTTTTAATTTCAGGAGGTCAACGAATTTCATCTGATAAATTGTATATGAATAAGAGGATATATAATCATAACGTCCTTTTAGAAACACATATCGAGCGATGCTATTATATGCAACATTCAGTCTGCGTAAGTCATCAGTGTCACAATTTGTAAAAATTTCACAGCCATATAAAAGCATTGGGATAAGATAGGTTTTTGCCAAAAGCATACGAATAGCGTGTGGAGTAGAGTCCTTCACTGCCCAAAGATTCCGAAGCATACCGTATACTTTTTCACAGGTTTATATGGTTGGACCAAGTAAGCCTGTTATTGAAAGTTACACCTAAGTTTGGGACTGTATCAAGATCAATATAATTACCATTTATTTGTATTCGAAATTTTTCGATTTTTCTACCAGACTTTGAAAGAAAAATGCACTTAGATTTAAAAGGATTGATACACAATCCATTAGCATTAGCCCAGTTATTTATAATTTTCAAATCATGATTAATGCTATTCATGCACGATGTTACATGTGATGCTTATTGGCATCACTGGTTGAAAATATACAAAAGCGAATACAAATTTTTAATTAATATAAAATAATTAAATAAAATTTAAAAATAAAATTTTAAGAAACAATTTATCACATAAAACGGGCGATCGAATAGAATAAGGAACACATAAAAGGTGGCTTTCTTGCGATAAAAATTTAAAATTGGAAATGGCAGAGTGTAGCAAATGTAAAGCTTTAAGAGGCGAGAGTGGAATTAAAAGTGAAGGTGCTTGTGGCAAAATATATCATGGTACAACAAAATGTTCTGATATCGACCAATATTCAATTGGAGTATTGAACAAATCAAATTTTGTTAGATTTGTATGTAATGATTGCATGCAGTACATCCAAAATATTGATGAGGTGCTTAGAGACATTCAAGATGGAGTCAACAAAAATAAGCAACAACTAAGAGAATATAAAGGTGAATTTGAGAATGCATTAAAACATAATGAAAAAGAAACAATTACTAGAAGAAATTGATAATAGATATGAAGAGAGAATAAAAAACTTGGACTATGTATATAAAAAAATGTGAAAAAAATATAAATGTAATAGATGGTCTAAACAATAAAATAAACGATTTTGAAATTAAGAATAAAGAGATGTGTACAACAATAGAAGAGAATAATGCAAAAACATGCAATGAAATTGTTATGTACTCGCCCACTGTGCAAATATAATTCTGTCATTCCACTCTTATTTGTTTTCGAACAACACATACTTTTTATTACATACATACAGGTACCTGTGAATTCCTTAACTAATAATGGACAGTTACGTTATACCTATCAACAGTAGATGTTGATCTTATTATTAATATTATTATTGCATAAGTTAAGTTGAATTTAATAAATAGCTGTACAAAGGTTTTCTTTGTTTGATTAAATCTATTAGAATTTAATATTGGCGACGAGGATAGGATTTAATCAAAAATAAAAGAAAATTAAGGTCGTTTAAATAAGTCAACACCAATGAAAAAGCAAGAGTTAATGCCGCCGAAGACTGAACAAGAATCACCCGCTTTTGGAACAGCACAAGAAAATATTGCATCAACTTCTGCCCTTTCATCCAAAAAAATTATTCCAAAACGCGCAATGACTTGTATGGGAACAATGGAACCTTTTGACATTAATCACCCTGAAAATTGGACAGCGTATTATGTAAGGTTCGAGCTTTTTCTTCTAGCTAATGACGTGCAGCATGATCGTCAAAAGGCAATCTTCTTAACGCTGACAGGCGCACCCCTGTATGATCTCCTGTCGTCATTGGCGTCTCCAAAGAAGGTGAGTGAGCTTGATATGAACGAAATTAAAACATCTTTAACGAATCATTTTTCTCCACGTCCATCGGAAATTGCGTCCTTTTTTAAATTCCATAAACGCGACCAACTGCCTAATGAGAGTTTTTCTTTGGATCGTTTGCTACGTGATCGTTTAGTGTGTGAGTTGCGAGATGCGGCTCTACAACGGAATCTTCTCGCTGAGACTGACTTGCAATTGCAAAAAGTCATAGATCGGGCGACAACTGCTGAAGCATCGTTAAACAATTTAATGGTGATTCGCCAGCCAGAACAAATTCATTAAATAGGTAAACGTAACCAGCAGCACAATAAGAAACAAAATTAACGTACGTCGAGTGAGAACAAATTATGTAATGGCTGTGGAGGAAATCATTCCCCGCTCACAGTGCATTGACAAAGAGACAATCTGTTTAGATTGCGGCATCAAGGGACATTTACAGCGTGTCTTCCGGTCTTCAAGACAAAGTGCTTCTACCACAGAACGGTCGACAGCATTCAACAAAACTCACAAAAATGTTAATAAATCTAAATCACAATCCATAAATCACATTTTAGGACCTCAAACCCGTAAGCGTTCAACAATTATAAATATTTGAAATTGACTCGGGCTCAGACTACACCGGTTGTGGCCAACTGTAAGGCCAGTGCTACATGAGAGTACCTTAAGATTAACAGACTTCCAACATAATGAGGTACCTGTTAGAGGTATTGTTGATGTAGATATTTGGTACAACAAGACATTGATAAAAGGGTTACCGCTTATAATAGTTACTGGTACTCAAAGTAATATACTTGGCTGTAATTGGTTTGATCCACTAGGCATAAGCATTCAAGGTGTCCACATTATTAATGAATCAATTTCAGTTAAAAAGATTTTATCGAAAGTCGAACATCTTTTTTCTAAAGAGCTTGGGAAGTTTACTGGCAAACCAGTTTCCTTACATTTAAAGGATAACTTCCAACCCATTATACATCCAGCTCGTCGTATTCCAATGGCACTTCGAAGTAAAGTTGAAGCTGAGCTTGATTGGTTAGGCAATCAAGATATTCTAGAACCGGTTGAGTATTCGGACTGGGCTACACCAATTGTACATGTCCCTAAAAGTGACGGCACTATTAGAATTTGTGGTGACTACAAATCAACACTCAATAAGGCTCTTTTACCACATAATTTTCAAATTCCCCCAATTAGCTCCTTACTTGCTTCAATAGAAGGCGGAAAAATTTTTGCAAAATTGGATCTTACTGAAGCATACCAACAACTTGAAGTAGATAAAAAATCTGCCTTAATGCAGACTATAATAACACATAAAGGTGCATTTAAAGTAAATCGGCTTCAATTTGGAATTTTTTCAGCCCCAGGTATTTTTCAAATTTTTATTGAAACACTTTTAAGAAGCATCCCCGGTGTATTACCATATTTTGATGATGTGGTGGTAATGGGCAAAACGGAATCAGAACTAGCAGAGCGTTTGGATAAAGTTTTGAAGCGTTTTGATAAAGCAGGTCTACGACTAAGAAAAGATAAGTGTCATTTTGGAGTAAATTCGATAAGTTTTCTAGGGTTTAAAATTGATGGCTTCGGCATAAGACCATCACCTGAGAAAATAAGGTCAATTCAAAATGCACCCTCTGCTACAGATAAGAAACAGCTTCAAGCTTTTCTCGGACTTTTGAATTTTTATCACTCGTTTTCTATTTCTAGTGATGACCAAGCATATCCTTTTTTTATGCGCCGTAATGAGATTACTTCTCTAAAAGGGTGTCTATTATGTGGTAATAGAACTATTATACCCCCACCAAGTCGTCAAACTATTCTTCATGCTCTACACGCTGGACATCCTGGAATCGTTAAAATGAAAGGTTTGGCAAGAAGCTATGTGTGGTGGCCAAACATGGGTGCTGAAATAGAAAACACTGTAAAACATTGTGTACAATGCCAAGAAAATCGCCATGATAAGGCTCAAGCACCAGTTCGCACATGGGAAACTACTAAGACCGCTTGGTCGCGGCTGCATATAGACTTCGCCGGGCATATTTCAAGGTAAACTGTTCTTTTTAGTAGTTGATTCGTACTCCAAATGGTTGGAAGTATACATCGTCAAGTCCACATCAGCACAACGCGCAATTAAGTCATTGCGATCACTATTTGCAACACATGGTCTTCCTGACGTCATAGTTTCCGATAATGGAACAACTTTTACATCAGCTGAGTTCCAAGCTTTTATGAACAACAATTTGTGAGATGTGCTCCTTTTCATCCATCGTCCAATGGACAGGTTGAACGAATGGTGCAAACAACAAAAGACTATTTGAAGAAAATGTCACCTTATTCAAATATTGAATTGGATCTTGTCCGTTATGTATTTAATCAACACATAAGTCCACATGCTACGACTGGGCGTTCACCAGCCGAACTTTTATTCAATCGACAACTAAAAAGTTACTTTGATAAAGTTCATCCCCATGAGTTGTCGAACATCTACCTTCCAAAGAATCATTCAAAGAAGGCGACCTTGTATGGACTCGTAATTATGCGTCAGGTCCAAGGTGGATTCCAGCCCACATACAATCACTAACTGGACCGTTGTCGTACAGGGTCCGTCTCCAACATAATCGTATAGTAAAACGCCATTTAGATGAAATTCGTAGCCGAACATTCACCACCACTTGTGAGATAAATTTTCCAACGGAGAGTAACGTTGCGTCAACCGAATTGAATAACGACGTATCGGATAATGAAGGAGAAACCGATGTTGACTGTATGTTGCCGCAAACACCACCACCTAAGAATTCACAAGCTCTTCATCAAATGCACCTCAATCACCAATGCCTAATAACCAGGCTACAATTATAGGATCATCACCTGTTCAGCAAAAGAGTTCCACAATTCTTTTCTGCATCTGGGCGTTAAGAGGTGTTATGTACTCGCCCACTGTGCAAATAAAATTCCGTCATTCCACTCTTATTTGTTTTCGAACAACACATACTTTTTATTACATACATACAGGTACCTGTGAATTTTTTAACTAATAATGGACAGTTACGTTATACCTATCAACAGTAGATGCTGATCTTATTATTAATATTGTTATTATTAATAACTGTACAAAGGTTTTCTTTGTTTGATTAAATCTATTAGAATTTAATAGAAATAAAAAAGGAATAACAACAGAAGCAAATAAATTATCATATGCAGAAAAAGTAAAAAGTAGTACAATGATGCCAGAAGTAAAAAAAACGTCTACCCCTAATAATTAAGCCAAAAGAAAAACAGGATTAAAAAAAACTCGGGAAGAGTTAAACAAGAAAGTAGACAGTAAATTTTAAAATTAAAAATGTAGAAAATAAAAAAAATGGAACCGTTGTAATTCAGGCTGATGACGACAAAGAAAGGGAAAAAATGAAGAATGCCCTACAAAAAAATAAAAAAACAAAATCCTGCATTAAAAGAAGGCTACTTTAAATATTTAAAAGTGTATGAACAGTGTTTAAACGGCTACTCTAAAAGTAGCCGTAGCGACGAAAATAAGCCTACTTTTTAAGACATGAATTTGTTAAAAAATAGTAGCCAGTATCCATCTACTTCTACTGCTACATTCACATTTAAACAGAAAACCATTGCATACGGCTACAGCTACAACTATTTCAAGTAGAAGTAGCGGTAGAGGCTGTATTACTCCGAAGCATTTAAATTTTTTTAGCTGCAGCTACTTTTCAAAAAAATAAAGCCGCAAGTAGAAGTAGCCTCTTTGCTACTTAAACTAAGGTATTGGTAGTAGTAGAAAAGAGCAAAAATATTCTACCTAATTTTTTGCTTCAATTTGAAAAGTAGCCAAAAATTAAAACACTATTTCTGGCTACTTTGTGTTGAGAATAGTATACTTTCTGGCTACTTTATATGAATACTTTATGCTTGAAGCCACGCAATACAAATATTTACTTCTGGCGACAATTTATTGTATTAGCATATTTAATTAAAAAACAATTTAAGTTTCGATTAAAAATTTAATTATATTAATCAAGTGAATATTTTTTTCTGTGTATTACATGTTGTTTAAATTGTTTACGTATTCCGTCCGCCTGTCAATTATTTGTCATATGAATTTATATAGTTTTTATTTATACGAGTAAAGTTAGAAAGACAAAAAAATAATCACGATTTTTATAGTTCCAGATTTATTTCCAATTTACTTTATTCTGCCCCATTGTCGAATGTGTAAAACATATTACAAAAGAAAAAACGATACAAAATAACACACGTTCTTTCTTCGTTCTTATTATTGTCGTTAAGTAGCCAGAAGTAAATATTTGTATTGCGTGGCTCCAAGCATAAAGTATTCATATAAAGTAGCCACAAAGTAGCTAGAAAGTAGCCAGAAAGTATGCTTATTCTCAACACAAAGTAGCCAGAAATAATGTTTTCATTTTTGGCTACTTTTCAAATTGAAGCAAAAAATTAGGTAGAATATTTTTGCTCTTTTCTATCGCTACCAATACCTTAGTTTAAGTAGCAAAGAGGCTACTTCTACTTGCGGCTTTATTTTTTTGAAAAGTAGCTGTAGGTAAAAAATTTAAATGCTTCGGAATAATACATCGTCTACCGCTACTTCTACTTGAAAAATTTGGAGCTGTAGCCGTAGCCGTAATTAAAAAAAAGGTAGGTAAAGTAGGATTTCAAAAACTGTGTATGAATATAAAAGAGATAGTAGAACTATGTATGGTGCAAAACTTAAAGTGGCTAATAATTCATACCAAAATATTATGAATGAACAAAGGATTATGTTAAATCGGTCACCATCTTGAACAGTAATGCCAACTTAAAGTTCTATACGTCTATAAAAAACACCCTTTACATCAATAAAAAAATAACTGATGCAAAGGACCGAAAGCAGATGTGGACACAAATAAAAGACCTAGTATTAAATAAAAGAAATCCTGTGATAGAATCTGTGATATTTGATCAAATAGAATATAGAGAAAATTATAGACTAGCTAATAAATTTAATTATTACTTTATAGATAGCATTAAGATAATCAGAGATTGTATACAAAATGTGCAATATGTGAACCAAGTTTCAATTAATAATAATAATATATTTAAGTTTAAGAAAGTTAATATTCATGATTTAAACTATATACTCGTATGTACGAAACTAAAGAATAAAAATTACTTTAATAAAGTCTCAACAAAGATAATAAATGATAACACTGGTCGACAAAAAAAAAATTTTTGTGTGTAACATGAAAACTTTTGTCTTGCTATGTTTAGGATATGGATAATATAAATAAAATTAGAATGCTTCCAATACGAATAGTTTTTTTGTAATTAGATGTTATATAAATTTAGAAAATTTGAGATTTTGTTAACAAAAGTAAGTTATTTTATTATGTTACAGTATTAATTTAAATAAAATTTTATGATTTTCTGCTGTATTTTGCTTCAGGTACACCTCTTTGTAATGTCCAACAGTAATCCGCTAGCATACGTGGACTCCACTTGCCCTGGTATCGTTTTTCCATGGTAGAAATGTCTTGGTGGAATCTTTCACCATGTTCATCGCTGACGGCGCCCAAATTTTCAGGAAAAAAGTCTAAATGTGAATGAAGGAAGTGTATTTTCAATGACATATTACAACCCAAAGCCTTATAAGCAGATAGCAGCTCCGCGACAATAGTTTTATAGTCATTTGATCGGTGATTTCCTAGAAAATTGAAAGTTACTTTCATGAAAGATTCCCAAGCAGATTTTTCCAACTCACTGAGTTTTTCTTTATATATGTCGTCTTTCATCAATTGTCTGATTTGTGGGCCAACAAATATGCCCTCTTTAATTTTTGCCTCACTCAATTTAGGAAACTTTTCCTTCAAATATAAAAAGCCGTCACCACTCCTGTCCATAACTTTCTGGTGGTTCTGGTACAGGTAGTTCCTCACTATGAGGGATCGGTCTTTTAGCAGATGGCAGTTCAGGATATGTTATTTTATTTTTTGTTTTAATTGTGATACCTTTCGTATCAGTAACACAAAAATAACAATCAGATGAGTGATTCGTTGGTTCTGTCCAAATTACGGGGATTGCAAATGGCATAGATCGAGATCTCCTCGCCCATCCAGTAAGAAGACCCACACATGTAACACAGCAGATGTGTGGAACCCACGCTTTGTCTTGCTGTCCGACGGCAAAGCCAAAATACTGTTCATATAGCTTAGTCACTAATGGTGTCAAATTCCTTCGCTGAGTTTTAAAAGTAATGTTACCACAAATATAACAAAACCTGTCAGGATCATTTTTGCACTTTCTTGACATTATTTAACAGTCGCTTAACTCAATAAATAGAAAAAAACACTATACTATTCACATAAATATAATCTCTGAATGCAAAAGTGGAACAAAAATGGTTAATTTTTAATTTTACGGGTAGTAGCTGTAACACGAAAACTAGAACTGATGGAATCAAAATAAATACGGTGATAAAATGAGGGTATTTAGGTAATTCCAAATTGGTAAGTACCTTTCTTGTTACAAAATTTTGTTGACCAGTGTAATTGGGAATATATGGGAGATAAACTATTGTATATTATTAATAAATCACTTGAAACGGGAGTCTTTCCAAGCAGTTGGAAAGAGACCATGATAACACCCATAGAAAAAGTAAATAATACCAAAAAATGCGAAGAATTTAGACCGATAAAAACAATAAAAACTTGTGAGAAAATAATTGAAAAAATTTTTAAAAATCAATTAGAGGAATATATGGAAAAGAATAGTCTGCTTTCTAAATACCAATTAGGCTTTATGAAAAAATTTTCTTGTGCAACTGCGGTAAATTATGTGGTAAACAGATGGAAAAGAACTGAAAAGAATAACAAACTAATAGCAATCTTCCTGGATTTTAAGAGAGCATTTGAAACTATAGACAGGGATGTATTAATAAATTAATTGAGCCAATATGGTGTAAAAGATGTCGAATTAAAATGGTTTGAATCATATTTGACGGAAAGAAATCAAACAACCAAAGTAAATAATGTAAAATCGAATAAACTCAGTAATGAATACGGCGTGCCACAAGGTTCGATTTTAGGAGCACTACTATATACGAGTATATAAACGAGCTGCCAAATATATTAAGAAAATGTGAAATGATACGCAGACGATACTCTCATATTTACGGAAGACATAAATGAAAATATATGCTACAATAATTTAGAACACGATTTTTATAGAATAAATGAATGGCTAAAAATGAACAAACTGAAAATAAATGAAAATAAAACAAAATTAATGGAAATAAATTTCGAAACTAATATAACATTCAGAATAAATAATATAGAAATAGAAAAAGTTACAAACATAAAATATTTATGTTTCATAATCGATAAGAAACTAAAGTTTAAAGATCATATCGAATATTTATTTAAAAAATTTGGAAAGAAAATTGGATTCTTCAAGCGACTGAGAAAAAAAGTAACGAATATTACATGTACAGGGTGGGCCAAAAGAAACCAAGGGGTGTAAAAGTTTAATAACTTTTTTGTTTATTAATTTTTTTTATTTTTTCTTTCAGATTATATAGACAACATTTGGAGAATTTATAATGGAGAGGTTCACAACTGAACAGAGAACCAGAACAATAGAATTTTATTATTTAAACCAGAGATCAATTATTTTAACGCAAAGAGCATATCGTCGACATTTTAACGTCAGAATTTCGCCCTCTGAAGCGATGATTCGTTGCTTAATTAATCGTCATCACCAACATGGCAGCGTAAGAGATTTGCCTCGAACCGGTAGACCACGTTTAAGTCGCACTGCGGAAAATATTGAACGAGTACAGCAAAGTGTTAACGAAGCACCAGAAACATCTGGCAGAAGGCGTTCTGCTCAGCTAGAAATGTCTCGTACGTCACTACGGCGCATTTTAAAAAAAGATTTACAGTTATACCCATATAAGGTGCAATTGGTCCAAGAATTAAAGCCCGCAGATCATCGGCAACGTCTAAATTTTGCAGTTAAATTTCAAGTTGGCCAGAAATGAAATCAACTTTATTGAAAATTTGATTATGAGTGATGAAGCTCATTTTCATTTGAATGGCTTTGTTAACAAGCAGAACTGTAGGTTCTGGGGTTCTCAAAATCCAAGAGCCATTCATCAACGCCAATTGCACCCCATCAGGTGTACAGTATGTTGTGGGATCACATCTGAAAATGTCATTGGGCCCTACTTCTTCGAGAATGAAGATGGAAATGCTGTAACCGTAAATGGAGAGCGGTATCGTTTTATGATAGAAAATTTTTTACGTCCTGCTCTTGAAAACAGACCTGGTATGTGGTTTCAGCAGGACGGAGCCACTGCCCATACTGCCCGAGACACAATGGCACTTTTAAGTAAAATTTTTGGAGAGCGAATAATTTCTCGAAATTCGGAAATTATTTGGCCAGCGCGATCGCCAGATTTGACAGCACCCGACTATTTTCTTTGGGGTTTTTTGAAGGAGCGAGTGTATGTGAACAAGCCAGAGACAATCCTTGAACTCAAGGCAAACCTTGTTGCAGAAATTCGAACGCTACAGCCACAAGTTTTGAAAGATGTTATGGAAAATGCTCTAAAAAGAGCCCATCAGTGCGAAGCTGAAAACGGTGGTCATTTAAGAGACATCATTTTTCATACTTAGTGTAAAAAAATCTCCATTTTGTATATTATATAATCTGAAAGAAAAAATAAAAAAAGTTAATAAACAAAAAAATTATTAAACTTTTACATCCCTTGGTTTCTTTTGGCCCACCCTGTATAAACATTTATAATACCATGATTAAGCCACACTTCGAATATGGGTCAACGATTATTTACACATGCTGCACAGAACAACAGCTACATAGATTACAAAAGGTACAAAACAAAGGCAATGCGTACAATTTTGAAATGCAACAGATATACTTGAATAGAGCTGATGCTGAATACACTGAAATGGATGAACATAAAACAAAGACTGGAACTAAATACAATAAATTTCATAAGAAAATTAAAAACAGGAGAATACCTTATCGAGCAAATTAGATATGTAGGAGACACACAATCATATGAGCTACGGAATATAAATGACTTTAGGTTACAGAGATGAGACACCAACATGATCAAAGAACATTATTTAACATGGGACTCAGGCTATACAACTTGAACCCAACATATATTAAGATTGAAAGGAACACAATTTTATTTAGAAGAATGGTTGTAAATATCATCAAAAATAGATCGATATAATAAAGAATATGTACAAAGATATCAAATACAAAATATGGAAATATTATAATTATAATTTAATATAAGTATAAAATTTTTTAATAATTTGAAAATTTAAAGTATAAGAAATACTACTAAATAAATTAAATTCAATTCAATACTCTTGATCCGAATATCTGGTAAATCATTGATGTAGAGGCAAAACAAAAGAGTACCAAGAATTGATCCTTGGGGAACACCTCTGGTCATGTTACGTGCATTGGAGTAAGCGTCATTAAAGTGTACTGTTTGAGATCTAGCAGAGATTAATGTTATTATTTGGTCTGTAGACACAGCCTAATATCACCCTTCTCCTATTTAGAGTACGGATTTCCAGAAAAAGATATTCAAGTCCACGAACGATGTCAGATTTTAATTTTAGTCTATAATGAATACCATTACGGACATATATTGCGACTCCACCGACTCTATATCTTGTTTCAATGTCATCAACAAAAATCCTTCTATCATAAATAAAAAGTGTGAAGCGTCCACCTGAAATAGAATTTTCATAAGCTGCATCAATGTACATAAAAGTATATATTTAGAAAAGGAGTACATATTTTACCCCTTATTCGCTCGAATTTAAAAAAAGCACATTTTAAGAAGAGAAGAATACAATTTAGTTTTTGTTGCTGTGATAAATTGCTATACGCAAATTGCAAAGGTAGGATTCAAACCTGCTTTTTGGCTAGAAAGCATCTTAATATATTTATTGTCTCTGATTATAGTGATGAAGACACATGACGCTTGATCACGCTGACATGCCCCCAAATAATTTTACGAGAGACATGGTACAGCTGGCGAGGAGCAGAGGCATCCCATTAGTAATTGGGGCCAATATCAATGCGCATCACACCGTGTTAGGTAGTAAGGACGCCAACAAAAGAGGTGAGTGCATTTCTGACCGAAATTTAGTGGTAGTAAATAGAGATTCAGAGCCCATCTTCGTAGTCGCTAATAGACAGAATGTAGTAGAAATTACATTGGTGAGAGCAGACTATGCGCATTTTGTAGGGAACTGGAAAGTGTCGAGTGACTGTTCATTCTCTGATCATCGCTATATCGAATTTGGTATACATACCATGAGAACACCGGTAACTTCTTTCATTAATAGGAAGAAAACGGACTGAGAATCTCAAGGAAACTCCTTAGCCTGATTCTCGCTGAGCCTCAGCCAATGAATGGAGTTGAGGACATAGATAGCGCTGTAACACAGCTGTAGGAGGCCGTCAAAGAGGCCACTACAAGGTCTTGCAGACCTTCCTTAAGCAGGGAAAGGGAAAGATCACCGTGGTGGTCCCCCACCATAGAAGCATCTAGGAGAAGGTGCAGAAAACTCTTCAACGAGCGTAAGGGATTAGGTAACTTGTCACTCTATAAAGCTTCTGTAAACCGTTTCAAAAATGAGGTGAGAAATGCAAAGCGTAAGTCCAGGAGAAACTTTTGTGAGAACATCAAGAGCTCTTCAGAGGCTTGTCGACTATGCAAGATTCTCTTCAAATCCCTAACAGTACCTGGATATATCCAGAAGACTATTTGGGAGTGGACTACTAGTAGCCACGAGGCGTTAGAAGTGCTGATTTATACCCACTTTTAGATGCAATATGTGAAGATACTCAATACCGGAGGGTATCCTCCTCTATAAGAATAGATACGGATTCCTTAAAATGATCCATTGATAATTTTCAGCCTTATAAATCCCCTGGACCAGACGGTATTCTACCTGCCGACTTATAGAGGAACTTTCGGGTAGTTTCTCCTCGGTTTCTGAAAATATACGACCATGCGAAGAATGCGTAGCTGGAGAAGAAACAAGGTGATTTTCATCCCAAAGGGTGGAAAACGTCTTGCGTAACTGCGAAGGACTTTAGGCCAATCTGTCTGACATCCTTTTTGTTAAAGACGATGGAGAGACTCATCGGCATCAGAATTCGGATGTCGATTGACGATTGCTTGCTGTCAACCTCTCAGCATGCCTATACGAAGTGCAAGTCGGTTGAAACGGCATTGTACACTCTAGTGGACTACATAGAGAGGTCATTGAATTTCAAGAACTTCACTTTAACTGCTTTTCTAAATATATTTAGAAGGCGCTTTTGACAAAGTCAAGATAACAGCCATCGTAGATGCTTTGATGGATATGGGCATTGACCCTGTAATTATTGGATTCGCGAGAAGATTATTGAATTCTCGCTGGGTACGGCTGGGATGACCAGAACGGTCGTAAGAGGCATAATTCCAGGAGGGATCCAATCACCGCTTTTATAGAACATCATCATAAATGTAATACTCAGGAGGATAGATTCCATGGTTTTCAAAACTGTGGCATACGCAGACAATGTTGCAGTGGCGATATCGGGAATCTGTTTGGATACGTTATCTCTGAGGATGGAGATGGCGCTTAGAACCATTGCTAACTGGAGTAAGTCAATTCACGGGTAAATAAAGCGTGATCCATTTCGAGGTTCCCTACTTTTTTAAAGAAAAAAAAAAAAACACAGAAAATTCAAATTTAATGGAGAATGTTTATTATCATTTGAAAGAACATTATTTGGCATTTATTTTTTGAAGATTATGTCTATCAAATGTTGGCCGTTGCTACATCGCAGATGGTCCATCCGTTGACTCCAATTTTTGATGACTCGTTCGAGCATTTCGACTGGTAACTTGCGAATGACACACGTGATGTTTTCCTCCAAGTCCTGAATCGAAGCGGGTTTGTCCGCATAAACTTTAGACTGTACATATCCCCACAGGAAAAAATCTAATGGTGTGATGGGTGATGGTGTTGCGAATAGTACGCTCAGTAGACCGATTATGTTGACCATAAGTTGAGCGAAGTGCACGAAACACATTTCTCACAGAACGTGAATTTTCGTAATAAAGTTGAACGATTTGTAAACGTTGTTCAGGCGTAAGTCTTTCCATTATGAAATGACAAACAATACTAAACAAAATTAACATGACAGCATGGCACGACTCACACGTGATCTGTCAAAAAAAGGCTATTGAAAAAAGTATCTCTACTTGAATCACACATTACAAGGTTCCTGCATTTAGATTGCCTAGGCTAAACGGTTCGGAATTGAGCCTTTCTGCAAGTGCAAAATATCTGGGAGTGATCCTGGATGGGACTCTCGTAAAAAGCAAATGCGGTGATATTCTCCTGTAGGAAGGCCATAGGGACAAAATGGTGCTTAAATCCCCGCAGCGTTCACCTGGAATTCTAGATGAAGTCGTAGTGTGGTGGAAAACACTAAGCACGACTACCAACCGATCCCGATTTGAAAGGGTTTTTAGACTATGGCCACCCTGATTACAGGGGCCATGAAATCAACGCCCAATAAGGCACTCTTCACGATGCTAAATTGGCTGCCAGTTGATCTACAGGCTAAGAAATTAGCATTAGTTGCGTCCGTTCGATTGCATACGGGGCGAGAGTGGAACCAGAGATCATGGGGATATTCGAACATAATTGGTACTTGGAGAGAGATCCCTAATCTCATTGACTATGTCACTCCAAGACCAATCCTACAGAGGAACTTCGGATTCACGATTTCGGACGAAACGGGAATCACAATCTGATCTGGATGTCTTCACCGATAATATTTCTGGAGTTGGTGGTGGAGACTATATTGAGGTGTCTGGGAAAAGTATATCCTTCAGACTCCCCGATCAATGCAGCGTTCTACAATATGAATTGATAACGACAAAGCAAGGAGCAGACTGGCTATGGTACCATCGAATATGTGGCATGAGTTTTCGCAATCGGACTGCAATTAGGGTCTTGGTGTTCTAGTCGACATCCCATCAGGTCCAAGAATGCTAGACATCCTTAAATAGGATGGCGGAATATTCGGTGGTCACCCTCATCTGGCTGCGTGGACATGGGACCACAGTAGGTAACTATAGGGCAGAGGTTGCCAGAGGAGAATACCGACACGTCCTGCGACATTCATCTCTCGGTCTGCAAACAGCAGATCGAGAGCATATTTTTGTGAAGAGCACAGTCCAGATAGTGCGACGAAAGGACTTGCAATACAGTGAAGATGATCTGACTTAGGCTATATAGGAATCGCATCATATATTTTCTGGGACTCCAGAGAGCCCAGCTGAGCAATGTGGTGGCTGTAGCAACAGGCGTTTTCAATTTTGGCAACCATGCTACGAGAATGGGTTTGTCAGCAAACGACTACTATCAAAGTTGTCAAGACGATTAGACTATAGAACACCTTCTCTGTCCTGCCCTGCCTCACTGCGTTGTGTCTATAAGGGTCGACATGCTGTATGGCTTCATTAGGAGTAGTAATTGGTTTAAGTGACGAAATCATCGTCTTTTTCTATCTGTCTTCCTATTTACTTTTTTTCACTTTTCTATCTCTATTGCTGTCCTTCTTCACTTCCTCTTATGCAGGTATCATAAAGGGACCACATCAGAGGACCCAAGTGAGCCCAGCTTCTGTTTTCTTATTTGGGCGCCCTGTGTAATCTAACCTAACATAACCTTTTGTTCCTGTGATTGCTGCTTTGACAGATAAATGGGGGTTAAAAACGTACCTACATTAGTTTTTACAATTTTTATCCCTCATATGTACAAATATCGAAAAAGTACCAAATACCCATACGTTTAGTTTTTTAGTAGAAAATCTGTAGTAGTTCCGTAAAAATAAGAAGTTTCATTTTGCCCGTTTTTACAATTTTCAACATCTTAATATTCAAATTTCCAAAAAAAAAAGTCTGTAAGTCGGTAACGTTACACTTTTATATGTTTATGACCAGTCTCGCCCGGCGCAATCCTTTATTACGTGCGTCAGTATCCATAGAGAGCTTATGTAACAATTTTTAGAGAACTCCGTTTACAAATAGAATTTTAATTGTTAAAAACCCAGACAAATACACTCTTTGCCACATGAATAGACCCCCACTACAATTTTTTCAAAATTTCCATTCCAGTATAACAATGCAAAAAATTCATACTGTCCGGGTGGTAAAGTCATTGCGTACGCGATCAAAATGTTAATGTGATTGATTGGCCCCCTTACTAACCGGACCTTAACATCATTGCAAATGTTGGGCAATGGCTAGCTCGTAAAATTTATGCTTCTGGAAAGCAATATACTATCAAACAGGAACTTATTGAAGGCATAAAGGTGGATTGGTCGACCATTTCGCTCGATTACATTAAATTATTGGACGATTCTATACCCAACCGAATTTACGATACAATCTGAAAAAATGGAGGCTCTACGCCTTATTAAAAAGGCTTTAAAACATACAAATTTTCATAAAATGTAAATAAAAATAAAATTTTTTATTGAAAACTACACATGAACTATTGTTTTATAGAAGTGTCCTATTCATGTGACGCAAATTTTTAAGGCATTTTTTTTTTTACTTTTTTACAAGAGTATTTATGTTCACTGACAATTTTTCCACTTCTATGGGAGCCAACACGAAGTCCCCCAAAATTGTTTCCTCAAGAGACCCTAAAGTCGAACAGCCACAAAATACATGTACTTAGATTTCGTCATGTAAACCAAAAAACTTGATCCGCGGTGATGCTTATATTTCCTATCTTACACTAATGGTTCAGATAGTTTTAACTAACACTGTGATAATATTATATGATCTTTACATTCATGAATTTATTTGTTAAAAACAATTTTTTACCAAGAATATTGTTGAAATTTCGTATGATGTTTACGATTTCTTTTTTGTTTTTAATTTCTAGCGTTCCTTTTTCCCGTTACTGTACTGAAGAGAGATTTATATTTAATTGTTTAACTATACAAATGTATGTCTACAAAAATATTTCTCTGAGTTTTTCCTTTTATTTGTATTGCACTGACATTTGAAAGCAGGAGAAGGAGTCACTAAGCAATAGATTACAAAAGCCGTTAATAAGCATTTAATTTGTAACGCACAAGAAGAGCATTATACTTGTGAATATATGTATGTAGACACAGATACAAATATGTATATACATACATAAATGCATAAGTATATAATACTTTTTACATATAAGCATACTTATATGTACATAAATATATCATCAATACCTGTTCAAATAGTAATTACTACATACAAACAATACGTTTTGTATTGTCAATACTAGGAAAAATTACAAAATATTTTTTTTATAAAAACAATAGATTCAGCTTAATCTTACAGTTTTCATAAGAAATTTTTTATTTTTTTTTTCTTATGAAAGAAAAAATATTTTGTATAGATATTAAAATATGAATTTTTTTAAGTAGTTAAGATCAGCAACATACACTTTATCACAAAAGTCTACGGATGATCACATATATTCACGGTGAGTCTAATTATTCATTCCGTTTCGCGACCGCGGAAAGCGTTTTTGTGAGGAAGCAGAATTTGCAATTATTCATTCCGTTATTGCTGTATTCTTTCGCAAATTACTGATTCCGCAATATATAATAGATAAATTTCTACATTTCACTTACGCTTAAATTTTCTCAGGGAAAGTAAACGGAAATATTAAAAATTTAATAAAAAATATTATACAAAATTCCTTTTTTCATATTTTCATTTTAATTATTGAAAGTGTTGAAAATACCGCTCTCTATAATATTATTCTTAAATTTGATCTGGTAATAAATGTAAATGTCATTTATCTTATATTCAATTAATCAATTTAATTACGTCAAGCATTCAATATGACATGTAAATATTTCTTTTGACAAGCAACTTCCTTCTTCCTTCTTGCTTTGATCTTTGTACAAGTAACTCATTGTATATTTCTTTCTTAAATAAAACCTGAATTAATCTGAATTATTATAATAATTCATATACGAGTAGTAGTTTTAATCTTCAACAGAAAGTTAATTTTCTTCTTGTTTATTAAAAATTTATTTTTATATTAAAAAATTCAATTTTTTTTTAAATCACCAACAGCTTACACAATAACACAATTCATTCACAATACACAGCTTTCTAATTCACAATTAGATGAAACAATTTAAAATAATAAGATAATTCCGTAAGAATGAATAAAAGCAATTTGTATATCGATTGATATTTCTTTCCGCTAAATTTTCCTTTCCGTGTAGAATCATTAATACCACCTAATATATTAATATACAGAGATTGACAATATAAAAACCATACACTTATAGTTTTCATTTAAAAACTTTATAAAATCAATAAAATATTAGGAGAGGGTTTTACCTTGAGTAAACAAAAAAACTACTTGACTATAATACAATGGCTAAGGCTAAAAAATTAAATATTACTGTTACCTTATTCAGACAATGAGGGGTTGTGTACTAGAATCAGTTGTTTATGTTTTAACTAGAATTTATTTTTGGTAATCTCAGGATAGCAGATACATTTTAATAAAACTCTTTATGATATTTGTGAAAATGTAGTTAAATAAGAAAAAATCAGGATCCTTTAATGATCAGAAAAAATTAAATTTGCCAGTGAAGAAATATTTTTTTTTTAATTTCAGGCGCATAGATTAACTAATGAAAGTGAACAAAGTATACACACTCGCAGCATGCACTAACTTTGCTCCACAGAACATAATTTTAATTTGTCTCGTATTGGCTGAACTTCTACTATATTTTAGTTTTTACATTTAATAGTCTTTTCAGACTGAAATTTAAATACTGAATTTAACATTAAGTTCACCAACAGATGATTTTGCTTTCACAGTGCAAATTTTTAAAATTCAGTATTTAATATACAGTGTGTCAAATAAATTTTTACAAAACAAAAAAATTTCCCATAGAAATAAGTGTATTTGATGCGTTACTTTGTACAATACTTATTTGACCAACTGTACAGAAGCCACAACATGTGTGACCTTTGGTAAATACACTTACGGGACACATATTTTCTTTGTCTTTCGTCGAAAAACTTCGTTTTCTTCGAAATGCTTTTATTGCTGCTGCCATTGAAAACATTTTCTTCTGAAAATATTTGAAATATTTTATTATTTCATTCAATGAAATTAGCAGCTGTTGCTATATTTACAGATCTTTTTAACTTGGTAGCACTGAGCTTAACGGACAAAAACAGTGTTGTATTTCATAAATCCAACTTAAATTCAATTCCAAAATAGCATTTAATGTGGATTTATTAAATTCACTTTGTATGGTAAATACAGTTTTTATGAGATGGATTTAACGTTAAAACCGTGTTTATGTTTAATTCACTCAGTCTGAAAACACTAAAATTCGAACTTATTGTTAGTTCATAATTATATATAACGACTCAATAAAACCCATTGCTTAAAAAAATTCTGCCTAACGGAGTGTCTATAATGTATTTGACTTCGCACTTAAGTTCCATTTAGATACAAAATTGAGTTTCTAACTATACAGGGCTGTCATAGAATCCAATGTTGTCGGTATTGGATTTGAAACCGACAAAAAATTTACTTTGGTGTCATGAAATCCAATGTTGTCGGTTTCATTTTCGAACTAGAATTAATGTCGGTTTTAGGTGTCACAGAAACAAATGCTATCGGTTTGCTATTGGATTGAAACCAATCAGTTGACAGTTGTTGGTTTGCTTAATTTCAAATAAAGCAAGTGACTAAAACGGACTTTTTTCATTCAAATTTCGACTGCAGTTAGTTATTTAGTAAAAATTTAAGTAAACTAATATTAATTCTACAAAAATAAATTTTTACTCATAATTTTTTTTTTTGCTCTGCCAAAAAAAAATAGCACTTAAAACTCAATAATTATGCATTTTATAAAAAAATATCCTGTCATTGCTAAGGGATTTACAAAACTTGATAAGACTCTTTGACAACAGTTGGCTGAATCAATAAAAAGCGCAGGTTCACGGCAAAAAGATGTAAACGGAAAGCTTCTTTATTTAACCGGTAATTTATGAATATTCTTTTTACTTTCTGTGAGCGTTCTTCTTCTAATAATAAAAATCCTATAACGGCAAAAGTGATTTTATTTCACTACTTATTTCACTGACACTAATTATATATTTTATATTAAAAATTTTCAATAAAAAACACGTTTTTATTTTTATTTAAACGAAAACACTACGATTTATCAAAATTGTTATCAAACATTTACATAAACAATTTCATACAAATAAACTAATGTATAGAACAACTGATTCGAACATCGGTTTTATTTGTCTTCGAAAATAACAAAAACGACTTGGTTTCATGACACCAAATGAAACCAATATTGGTTTGCAAAACCAACAATTAGCAAAACCGACTTGGATTCTATGACAGCCCTGATAAACTTAAATCATATTTAAATGTCCAATCTTGGGCATTTAAAGTCCACTTAAGTTGCACATATTAAACATATGATTTTGGGTTTTTTTTGTGTAACTCGTACAAAAAAGGTTATTGTGTTTAATTTAATAAATATAATAAAAACAATAAGTAATAATAATCTTTTCAATTATGTTGCTGTACTTTTTTACAGCAGACAATAAAAAGTCAACTTCAGCTGAAACAAAATTTTCAGTTCTTTTCATTTGATTTAATGTTGTTTTTCCATTTTCAAAATATTTTATTACTTTTTTATTCACTTTTTTTTTTGCTCTGACACAGCTGTTTTTTTTTTTTGGATAATGATCATTAATTTTTAATAATTCATGATGCTGCCATATTTTTGTCGCAAATAAATAAGAACAATCATTTAAGACTGAAAAACTGAAACTGTATTTATGTGCAACTTAAGTTCAAAACGACAATCAACTAATTCTCGATTTAAGTACGAAGTCAAAAACTGGGGGTAACTGATTAATTCATATAGTACTGAATGCCAAATTCATACCATGATACAAAAATCAACAGATATAGACTTCATTTATTTGTGTTGTCGTACCGTTGATAGAAAAGGCAAGCTATGCGCTTCTTCTATCTTAATATCACATGTCATTTTATTTTAGCTGTTAATTTAGTTTTGACGTTTGTTTAGTTTGAATTTTTCACTTTAAAAGCAGCAAATAATTATTTTGCAAGTTTTATATAAAAAAAGGTAAAATTTAGCGTACTTATACAAAAACAGATTTTTTAAGTGAAAGAATAAAAAACTGATATTAACGCGTAAAATTAATTAATTAATATATATATATGTTATATCTCCCGTTATGATAACATTCATTGGGTATAGACATCGTATTACTATGGTTGTCAAAGTCGTAATGAAATATGGCAGCACTGTGCACTTGAGTTGCTACAATAATTTCGACAACCGTTATTTATAAAATTCTTAAAACTATATTTACTAAATCCCATATTTTGAAATTTTGTTCATACAATTTCTCAATTAGAAATATCATTTAATAAACTTATTATTTTTTAATATATTAATTAATAACAATTTTTATCGTATATTATATAAACTCAATTTTACTTTGTTAGTAATTTATATTATTAACACGTTTTAGTTCATATTCTGAATTTCAATAGTCACATAACAATTCCATATTGAAAGTAATAAGTCATAAGTATTAATAATGCGAATTTTACACTATAATATAAGTTAGAATTTTCATTGGATTTTGAAAGAGCAAAATCAAATGGTATTTGATACGACTGTCGAAAAATCATATTGGGCTTTTGCACTATAATACCACGGTTAGATTTTCATTGAGTTTTGTCAGCTGTTGTTATTTATTTTTACGTATTCAAAAATGCAGCCCTGATATTATTAAAAATATAAACGTTTAGAAACTTTTTTAAAAATATTGTTTTCACAATAACATCCTTTTTCATTTGATTTGTATTTTGTTTAGTATTACAGTGCAAAACTCTGTTAATAAAGTATCTAATAATGGGTGATTCAAGTAGAGATAATTTTTTCAATAGCCTTTTTTTGACAGATCGTGTTATTTTTGTTTAGTATTGTTTGGGATTTCATAATGGAAAGACTTACGCCTGAACAACGTTTACAAATCGTTCAACTTTATTACGAAAATTTACGTTCTGTGAGGAATGTGTTTCGTGCACTTCGCTCAACTCATGGTCAACATAATCGGCCTACTGAGCGTACTCTTCGCAACACCATCACCCATTTTGAGACCCAGCATTCATTATTGGATAATATTCGACTGAATAGACCACGTCCAGCAAGCTGTGAAGAAAATATAACGGCCGTAGCTGAGAGTGTACACGAAGACCGTAACCGTCAATGGAGACCATTATCGTGCCATGATAACCGACTATTTGATGCCTGAAATTTAAGCTCGTGATCTCGGCGACATTTGGTTTCAGCAAGACGGCGCCACTTCTCACACATCGCATCAATAAATGGATTTATTGAGAGAACATTTAGGTGAGCACATAATTTCACTTTTTGGGCCGGTCGATTGGCCACCAAGATCGTGTGATATCACACCGTTAGACTTTTTCCTGTGGGGATATGTAAAGTCTAAAGTTTATGCGGACAAGCCCGCTTCGATTCAGGACTTGGAGGAAAACATCACGTGTGTCATTCGCCAGTTACCAGTCGAAATGCTCGAACGAGTCATCGAAAATTGGAGTCAACGCATGGACCATCTGCGACGTAGCAACGGCCAACATTTGATAGACATAATCTTCAAAAAATAAATGCCAAATAATGTTCTTTCAAATGAATTTTCTGTGTTTTTTCTTTAAAAGAGTAGGGAACCTCGAAATGGATCACGCTTTACAACAATGTTGATTGCACAGGTATCAAGTATGCTAATATCGCAATAAAAATTTAAATATTATAAATAATATGGAAAAAATTATATATTATTAATGTATATGTAATTGTAGTGTAAGTACGTATATACACAGATTGTAATTATGAAGCGACCAGTATTAAATTTTCACTATTACCTACATACGTACAGTATCCTAAGTTGATAACACAAATGCTGGCGATGAGGAAAAAGAGGATTCATCCGAAAGCTTCGCTTCAGCAATCCAGTGTCTCGTGGTAATTAAAATTTTTCTGTATTTCAAATAAAAGACGAATATGCACACTTGGCTGACTTTCATTATGGAATTATTATGAGACTATTAAATATCAAAATATGAACTTAAGCGCTTTAATAATATATATTAAATAATGAAAATTACCAGAGTGAAAGGCTTTTTTAAATTTCCTCAGCTCATTGGCCAGCGCAACATTCGACACACGTACATTATAAATTTTTTTCGTGTGGCTTACGATGAGAAGCATTCGACTGTTGCTTTACTTACAATTCAATGACTGTTCTATTATAGGGCATTTACATCAAATCGAAATCTAGTACATGCAAGACTTCAAACGTAATCCAAGTAGTTTTTGGCTAAATTTCCTGTATAAAATAAAATTGAATTCCTATCAAAATGTGGACAAAATCTCACGATATATTGTTACTTTGTAGCGATGCAACTTTGGTTTTTTTATAATACACAAAAAAATACTACATTGAACAATTATTTTTGACAATTTGGTGAAAAATAAATTATAATAAGATGAAAAAAATTTAACAAATGTAAACGCAAATTATCAGAATTATTACAAGTGCCGGTCCTGTAGTCAAATTTTTGTCAAGCCAATATAAAACACACAACCGGCACAACTGTTTTTATCACGACAGCGACACTCATAAGATGTTTAACTTATTTTTAATTTTTTTTTAATTCAAGTGTAGAACTAAATTTCTGTTCTTTTTTAGGCAGCTGTTTTGAAATGAAAATGAAATTTCAATAAATGTAAAAAAATGGTTATGTAAACGGAGTAGATTTTGAAAAAGATTTAATATTAAAACTACTAAATTTCGATTTGGGGTAGATGCACTACTAGTATACATATGTTTGCATTTCACTGATATAAAAGTATCTATAAGAACTTCATACACAATTTTTTTAGATCAAATATCAATTGGCCCATATTATCTTCTGCTATAGCTTAATTATTCTTAAATTTTTTAATATTAAAAAGGAATAATGCAATATAATATAAAGAAAATAACGCTTTTTTAATACAATTTTATTTTATTTATCATCAGTAAATCAAATAAATCCCTTTAGTTTTAACGGTTCACCTACATAACATAACACATTTCTTAAGCGGGCGGACGCTGCTGCCGGGCAAAAATTAATAAAGGGTTTCTGTGTCTAGCACATCAAATCTTTTGCAAATTTTGTATGAAAATTGCTCACAAAAACAATTTTTTGTGTTTCTTATGCAAAATTTTCTATATGTACATATATACACATTGGCTTATTTATTTGAAGAAAATTTGGGTGCGCACTCATGGCAGATCCTACCATGTTTTTATAAAAATAATTATTCTAATTCTATGCATTGTTTTCTTAAATTTATTTGGTGTATTAAAAAAAATGCTTAATAAGTAATAATATATTTCATTAACAAAGAATAGGTACTTGGTCATAGTTCTTTTAAAACTTAAAAGTACATACATAGATATCTATATGTTTATTAAATACAAAAGATGCTAAGTCAAAAATAACTATTATAGTTATTTCATTCTAAAAGTTAAAACAATTAGATAGGTAAAAAATATTGGCGGTTGTATTTGATAACATTTCTAAAGTTGTTTTTTCATTTGAAACCAAGAACAACTTTGAACGGTTGATTAAACCTTTTCAAACTAATATAACAGTTTGTATTTATCTATTTATATATGTACTGCCATTATTCCTCTATAATATTGGTCTAATACTGTAATATTTGAGTCTGTTGGACTAAATTCAATTTTTGTAATTTCATTTTATGTTGATCAGGGATCTATCAAGAATTATTATTTACTATTATTATTACATATTATTTATTTGCTGATTACCTAATACATTTAACGCTTAAGCCGTGTTATCATCTGCACTTCTTCTTCTTTTTTAGGTCTGTCTAATTGGCTTTAATGACATATTAACAATAAAGATATTTCGTTTTAACACAAGAGAAAAACTAGGCAAATAAACAAACTATAACGTATTGTACATATATTTATATGCATAAATTAATTAGTAATATTTTAAAATGAAATACATAACATGTAATAATACGGGTAAGCATCTATCAAAATATCAAATCAACCGGCTTGTTTTCATTTATAGTAAATACCTATGTGTGTATGTACCAACAGAAAAATGTGCATTGTTGTAATTTTTAATTTTGGAATAATATCTATATTTAAATGTTATGTGTGTATGTCTTTTAAGAACTAATATAATTTATGAAATTTATTTTTGCAAGTGTTAGTTAAATTAGAAAAAATAAATATTTTAGATTCATGTTTGTTTGATTATTTGTATTCATGTACCTATTATATACCTACTGCAACAGTTTATACATACTTTTTATGGAAATGTTGAAGTAGTAGTTTTGAAGATATTTTGTTTAAAAACTGTAATTAAAAATGCAAATTTTTTATTGATTAAGATTTGTGCGTCAATTTGTTTCATTTTAAAAACACAATTTATTAATTTTTTTGTTTAGTTTTTATTTTATAAAATATACCGTCGGCATAAACAAGCTCTTGAATTAAAAATTCTCGTTATTGACTATTATATTCTTTATAATTGCATCGGATTGTTGGGTTTTATTTTTCTTATTAAATTTCTTTTATTTAGTTACTTTTTTATTTTACTATTTTACTGTTAAATTATTTTCAAACATTTTCTTTTAATAACTTTTCCAACATAATATTTTTTGTACACATTGTGGCCATTTATTATTTGTTTACTTCGTTATCATTATTATTTTTATTATTATTATGATTTTTAATTACAATTTATTTTTCTTTTTGGCTTTGGAGAGAGATATTTCACTATTCTATTAGATGCACTATATTAATTTTTGATATGCTATTTACATATTCTAAAAACTACACTTTATTTTACATACATATTTTTAACTATTTTGTACTTATTGTAATTTTGTAAGGGGTATGTAAAATATATTCTTTTATTTACTCATTGTATACAAATGCAAATACAATATATGTATATATATATATATATACATATATATTTATATATATATATATATATAGTATGTATTTGTGTGAATATATATTTTAATTATCAATAAATACGTATGTAAATATCTATTTTAATATTTAAAAATTATTTTTTTGGTTTTTCAAATAATTGGTGTCTTCACGAATTTCAAGTAAGAGCGTGGCTTAACTGTAACAACGTGTTTTTGTAAAACTTCTGCGACGCATCCAGTTAAGCAAGTAATGACTGCTCGCTTAAGCTGGGTAAATGACTGTATATCTACATGGTCGCGCCATAAGATAATATGCAACACAACTCAACAAACACTAAATAAAAATTCATGTGCCAATAACAAAAATAAGAAATTACTCTCCCATTTACTCTTGAGTCTCTAAATAACATAGCAATTGCTGGTTTGGTGTTGTTGTGTTGTATATAAGTAGAGGGTGTTGAAGGTACCATTTCGCTCACTGCCTATCATATATATACACGCATATTAACGTTCGTATAGATAATTTACACACATAAGCCACTCACTCAATAAAAACAAATGTGCCAGACTGGAAATTTTGTTTTGCGATTTTAATGAGAATTTAATAGTTTGTTTGATTTTTTTTAATCTTAGTAGGCTATTTTTACTGTTCCAATCTCACATATTTGAGTCGGAATATTTTGTTTTATTTTTTTTTATATACATACGAGTATATATACGTACATTTTTCTTACCACTAGTATAAATAAGATAATGAGGATAACAAATATGGAATAATTCTGTATTTGCCCACCAACTCAACATACAAATAGAGCACTAATTATTTGTAGTATAACATCTGTATTTGTATATACTTGTTGCAGTTTCAGAAATACCAGTTATACAGCAAATAACAACAAATAATTTGTAAACAAAAATTTAATACAAAAACTTAGGATACAGAAATTTGTACTTATGTACACCTGCTTATCTGTTTCGTTACAATTTTTTTAGATAAGTTAAAAAAACAAAGTGTTATTTTATATATATAGTATAATTGAGTTTATACTCTATAGAAAATATGTTGTTTGAAATTTGACGATTTTTTTTTAATTTCATCTGGCAATTATTGCCTATATTTGGAGAGAGAGAGGGCTACCAACTATACAGAAGTTTTCAGTAAGAATTTGATACTCCGCATATTTAATTTTTTTTGTAATTTTTACAAAATTTTATATTTTTATAATTTTTATATTTCAAATTTTAATATTTTTGTCCCAATACTAAAAATTAGTTTTAATATATACCTATTTAAGTATTTTTATGAGTTTGTTATTTGTTAGTAATTAATATTTATAAACTAATCGCCGGTGACGGATATTTCAATATAATATCTACAAATTATATACATATTTATATCCAAAACTTTGAACAGATTTGAACATATTATATGAAAATATTTCTTTCATCGGTCGCTTTTTAAGTTCACATTTTGATTTTCAATAGTCCCATTGAAAGTCAACAAATTTATTTGAATATATCAACACAGTTAAAATATTCAAATATTTATAATTTAATTTGAGCCGTAATCTAAATAAAATAAATTTATTAAATAATCTACATGCCGCCGAGGCTTATCAATACAGCTATATGCGCTCAGCCGTATAATTTATTCCTCTCGCATGTCAAACATGTAATAATTAAACATGGCAGGTCTGTTACTAAATATAGGGATATTTAAATGAATAAAAATTCCCTTTATTTTATTTATAAAAACGTATAAAGCGACATCTGTTATATTTTTCTACATAACCAACATATAGCCATATCGTAGACAAAAACCAACCAAATTATACATACCAGCAAAAAGAAAAATGACTAGACTTTACAAACAGCAATGCCAACTTGGTGCTTTGGAACTTCTTATGGTACTTTTCGGTTTACCAAAACGCCAAGTTGTTGTTCATGGTGGCTAGAAATGGATATAACAAAATTTAAACTTATAGTGAAAATAAAATGTTAAATACGTTTTTGTGGTTTAGAAGATTGTTGTGCTTTTTATTTTCCAAAAGTTGGCATCGCTGCGTATAAACTATTCTCATCATGGCAGAATAAACACGGTACCCTGTGATTAACACATTTTTTGCTCTTAATCGTTTTGTATGCAAGCTGTTAAAATATATTTACATTCTATTCATTCCTATACCGTCTTTATGCTGAGTACACACTTAAAAACATGTTTCGTGTTTCGTTCCGTAGTGTGTAGTCGTGTTTATAGTTTATTTTCGTGTTCCCTTCGAGGTTTCCAAAATATCAAATTTTTTGGATATTTTCTGGTTGCATTAATGTTGGTTCCATAGTATGTATCGTAGTTTACTGTTTTTACTTGTTTAGTTCACCTAAAACAAGCAAGCTGCAAACATGTAGGATTTTGTCGACCGTTGAAAAAATTAATTGAAGTAAAGAAAAAGAAAAATGACGATTAAAAGATATGAGAGTTGTGTAAATTTTATTAATTTATATAAAAATTTAGCAGAATTATGGAATGTGAAAAGTGACAATTACAAAAATAAAAGTATATTTTTTCAAATGTGTTTCACCCGTAATGTTCATGCTATAATACAAAATATAGAACAGATGTTGCATTTGTGGTTTACTTGTTGGTTCCAGCGTGTGTATAAAACAATGGAACCTGAACGAAAAATGTGTTCCGTAAACATGTTTACAAGTGTGTACTCAGCATGACATTTGGCGTTTCTTACTAGCGACATAAGCAAGCTACACTGTGTTTGTGGGTGAGAGGGGTAGAGAAGCTTGCGGGGCAAACAAAGTCACACGAATCCATTTTTGTGACGACAAACTTGTTTTTTCTCGATTTGCTTATTCCCCTTTTTCTTATTGTGGTTTGTTTTTCTTTCAGGATTGAAAATTTAAAGCTAATTTATTTACGGCAACGCCTCTATTTTTACTTTAAGCTAATAAAAAAAGGAAAATTTGCAATAAATAGCAAAAAATCTACAAAATACATAAATAAATTAAAACAAAATTATTAGTATTTATAAAAAACATAAAAAGTCCCTGCTACAAAACACCCACAGTGTAATTGTACTGTAATTTTCGAAAGGACACCAAAAGAAACTATAAAGTTTGTCGCTGCTACGAAAGTCACAGTGCAAAAACGGTAATAGTGTGTGTGATTGTATGACCGGATCAACCAATGCAAATTCATATGAATTCGCCTTAGGATCTGCTTTGAATTTTGCTCCTTTTTATTTATGTAATTCAGTGTTTGTTGTACTAAATGCCTTACTGTGTTAATTCTGCCATGAATACAACTTTGTTTTCTTTATGTGTATTGAAACACATATTCTTTTAATTGACATCTAAAGCGGTCCATACCCGGCAGCACTATACATGCGCAATCAAGTGATTGTGCCAATGGTAGGGCTTTTTTTAACTTTATGTTATTGTACGCCACAGAATATCCATACAGAATACTCAACAATGACAGTTCTAAAATCGACTTAACATCTGTTCCTACGAAGAACAGAGCGAGAGAAAAAATATTTGGATATTGATAATGTGTTGGACGCAATAAATATAGAATGCTATTTTCACCATATGTTAGGATCATTTAATAGATATTTTTCTAAGCAAAAACAATCAAAATTTTGTAAATTTTGTTTAATTTTAAAAAATTAAGTAAATTCTTCATTTATTTAAAAAAAAATGTGATACAGTAATTTTAATGTGGGTAAGTATATTATAAAAAGCAAAATAGTCTATGTTATACGTCTTGCTCTAATGAAATCATCGAAGTCGATATTGAGCAACTTCTTTCGAAAATTTAAAATTTGTTCATACAACACTAAAATTTCGATGGTTTTCATTCGATATCGAAAACGACGACTCTATCCTATTTTTCTTTAGTGAAATAACTACTTTACTAGTTTTTAGTTGTGTTATAAGGCCAAACTATACAATCTGAGTAGTTGTAAAATTTTTTTTAAATTTGTTTTCATTTATTGTTTGAATCGGAAAAATTAGTCTATATTAAAAATACAAACTTTTTAAAATCATTTGTTATTTATTATGCATTTACCCTGCATAGATTGGCCTTGGTTCGAGCTTTTTCGCTCAATCACTTGAGCTACAGCGTATTGGCCACTCAAGCAGATGTACTCTTTACAATGGTACATGATGTAAGTACAGTTAGTCATACACATATGATTTCTGTGCGTGATTTTTGACTTGTTAGATCTATATGGAACTGTTAGTGAACATGTCAGAATGAGTTTGAAAATATTCAATTACAATGGATTTGTTGGATGTTAATGGCACAGATATAAACAGATATGACAACTTTGACAGGTGACAAAAGCCCATATCATATGAGGTTAACCCCATTTTCTGAATGAGAAAATAAACCATGATTTTGCCAAAAGCAATGCGAAAATGAAAGCGAGTATAGACTACATAAAATACGATTTGACAATGAACAAAATGTACAAGATAAACAAAAATTTTTTTTAGAAATTTTGATATTTAGTGTTTTTTTTATTAAATCATGAATTAAAAAGTGAAAAAATAAAAGTAATTTTTAAGTGAAAACAAAGCGATGAAGCGCACTTCTGGTTGAATGGCTACGTCAACAAACAAAACTGCCGCATTTGGAGTGAAGCTAATCCTCAAGTGTATGTCGAAACACCGTTACATCCAGAAAAACTGACTGTTTGGTGCGCTTTATGGGCTGGTGGAATCATTAGTCCGTACTTCTTCAAAAACGCTGATGGTCAGAACGTTACAGTCAATGGTGATCGGTATAGAGCCATGATTACTAACTTTTTCATTCCTGAATTGAACAACCATGATGTCCAGGAGCTGTGGTTCCAACAAGACGGCGCAACATGTCACACAGCTCGTGCCACAATCGATTTATTGAAAGACACGTTTGGTGACCGACTAATTTCACGTTTTGGACCTGTGAATTGGCCTCCAAGATCTTGTGATTTAACACCGCTAGACTACTTTCTGTGGAGCTATGTAAAGTCATTGGTCTATGCGGATAAGCCACAAACGCTTTACCACTTAGAAGACAACATTCGCCGTGTTATTGCCGATATACGGCCACAAATGTTGGATAAAGTCATCGAAAATTGGACGTCCAGATTGGACTACATCCAAGCCAGCCGTGGCGGTCATATGCCAGAAATCATATTTAAAATGTAATGCCATAAGATTATCTTTCGGATAAATAAAATTCATGTCAATCGAATAATCCATCGTTGTTTTTATCGCAATTTAAAGTTCTATACGTCTATAAAAAAACACCCTTTATAATAAAAAACAAACGGGCCTTTAATCTTGCCGACCCACTGTGGGGTTTTTGATACCAAAAATGAGAATTAATTGCAAAATTAAATTTTAAAAAACCGAATAATTTTTGTTTTTGACAACTACCGTGATGTAACTACACAATTTTAAATTTTGAGTTACTTGACGTTTTCCTCGCGTGCAATATAAATTTCAACTTTTGGTGTCTTAAAAATTAGTTTTGAGTGTTTTCTAAAGTGATAATTAAAAATATTTTAATGGAACCTTCAACCTCAGGTTAGTAAGATTAATTTATGTTTTTTGTGTTTATGTGTAATTTGTGTTATTCAGGGCTGTCATATGTCATAGAATCCAAGTCGGTTTTGCAAACCAATATTGGTTTCATTTGGTGTCATGAAACCAAGTCGTTTTTGTTATTTTCGAAGACAAATAAAACCGATGTTCGAATCAGTTGTTCTATACATTAGTTTATTTGTATGAAATTGTGTATGTAAATATTTGATAACAATTTTGATAAATCGTAGTGTTTTCGTTTAAATAAAAATAAAAACGTGTTTTTTATTGAACATTTTTAATACAAAATATATAATTAATGTCAGTGAAATAAGTAGTGAAATAATATCACTTTTGCCGTTGTAGGATTTTTATTATTAGAAGAAGAACGCTCACAGAAAGTAAAACGAATATACATAAATTACCGGTTAAATAAAGAAGCTTTCTTTTTGCCGTGAACCTGCGCTTTTTTATTGATTCAGCCAACTATTGTCAAAGGGATCATACAGTTGGCTTATCACGTTTTGTAAATTCCTTGGCAATGTCAGGATACTTTTCTATAAAATGCATAATTATTGAGTTTTAAGTGCTATTTTTTTTTTTTTGGTAGAAAAAAAAAAGAATGAATAAAAATTTATTTTTGTAGAATTAATATTAATTTGCTTACATTTTTACGAAATAACTAACTGCAGTCGAAATTTTAATGAAAAAAGTCCGTTTTAGTCACTTGCTTTATTTGAAATTAAACAAACCAACAACTGTCAACTGATTGGTTTCAATCCAATAGCAAAACCGATAACATTGGTTTCTGTGACACCTAAAACCGACATTAATTCTAGTTCGAAAATTAAACCGACAACATTGGATTTCATGACACCAAAGTAAATTTTTTGTCGGTTTCAAATCCAATACCGACAACATTGGATTCTATGACAGCCCTGATTATTTTTAATTAATTTTCACGCATAAGCCTATAAATTAGTGGATTTCGGGATATATGTCGATAAATAGTTGTGAATAAAGCCAAATTAAGAAAAAAAAAACTTTTTTTTCTAAAAATATAAGCGACCTCGGCGGTGTGCCATTTGGCCGATATTTTGTTCCATACATAATTGAACCATACCATATTATCATAACAAAAAGAAATGACAATAATTTCCTAAATAATTTGTGTTTTATTCAAAATCAACATCGGTCCTTAAAATTTAACCACCCTTTAAAAGAAAAACCGCTTACTTATTTTCTTGCGATGCCATTGTACTGCATGTTGCATTTATTTTGCAACAAATGGGAACAAAACGCATTGTAAAATTTTTTAGGGTCGCATTTAGGTATGCGCTGCAATGTATTACTACAAAGCAACATGCGTTTGGAAGTCAGGCTTTATTTAATCTTTATTTGTTCTTGATTTGTAAAATGCATTATATTCTCATTGAAAATTTTTAAAAAATTGGATACTACAATAAATATTTACTAAGACGGAAAATATATCTGTTTAGAAATAAAACAAAATATATTTTAAATTGTACTTTTTATTACAATTAATTCCAATGGTTTAATTTTATTTTATTTAAACACAAAATGTTTGACTCTATTCGCAAGAAATTCACTGCTATTCAATCAAAGGGCGAAGATAAAGTAAAATTATAATTGTTACCTATAAAGCTGAGTAGGTAATATTTAATCAACTAACTACCTGTTTTTTTTTTGAACCAATGTTATTGAATACTACAAAGTAGGCATATTTTTTCGACTTGTAAATAAATGACTAATTGCATTGGAATTTTATGCATTTCTTACGCTTTTAAGAATATGCCGCATGTAATATATTTCTGAACATCACGCACCGCCCTGAAACATTGTTTCAGAAAATAGGACGTTTTACCACAGCTGTTATTGGACGAATCATCTCACCCTGTTTGTCTCTCAATTTTAATACCCGAACCTTGCCGTCAGCTCCTGGATATGTAACGATTATTTTAGCTATGAGCCATTTTGCAGGGGGAAGATTTTTTTCCTTTATGACAGAAGGCGATATGGTGATCCATTTGGTCGTTCTTGCAGGGAAGTCAGATACTCCTTATGCCAACGCTGCCAAAATCCTTGAAACATATTTTGTACATGTTGCCAATAACCAAGTTTATTGATTGGTACTTCCGACAAGCTTCCTTCTGGTATAGTAGTGTATGGGCGACCAATAAGAAAATGAGCTGGGGACACGTAGTCAGCTTCGGAGTCTGGCGCAGTGCCAAGTGGTCTTGAATTAACTACTGCTTCTATCGGAGTCAGTAGAGTATTCATCTGTTCGAATGTTAGTTCAGTATTCATAGTAAGCCGTTTGAGGTGCAGCTTTACTGATCGCAAAGCTGATTCCCAAATTCCACCCCAATGAGGAGCTACTGCTGGAATATAGTACCATTGAATTCCGTCTTCAGCTAAAGATTTTAATACCATTTCGTTATGAGTCTGTGTTAAAATTTGCTTTTGCATTTCATTCAATTCTCGAGAAGCACCAAGAAAATGTTTTCCATTGTCACTGTAGATCTGACGACATTTTCCTCGTCGAGCTATAAATCTTCGTAGAGCAGTAATAAAGACTTCCGTGCTCATGTCTGTCGCAAGTTCGACAAATAAACATATGTACCCCCAATTTCTACCCGAAAATTGTTTAAAAAACAGAGGGCCAGCATAATCACATCCAGAGTTTTCAAATGGGAATGCTTGTCGTGTCCGAATCCTAGGTAAATCGGCCATCAGTTGCTGAGTGATAACTTGACGTTGGTGAAAACATTTTAGACATTTGTGAGTCAATTTCCGAATCATATTTCGGGTACCTAAAATCCAATACGTTTGGCGAACAATAACAAATAAGGCTGATACACCTGGGTGTAAATTTCTTTCATGTAGATCCTCTAAAATAAGTTGTGTAATTCGACTAGATTTTGGTAGAATAATAGGATGTCGCATAGAAAAATCAAGTTCTGAATTGCGCAACCGACCACCTATGCGAATTAGCCCATTAATGTCAAGAAATGGATTAAGTTTTAATAAACAAGACCTAGAACCAATGATAGTATTCTTTTCCAAGTGGCTTATCTCATACCTCAAAGCTCTTTGAGCATATTTCAGCAAAACTAAATTAGCTTTTTGAAGTTCTTCAAAGGTAAGAGCCGAGCTCTGATCATTATGACATTTGGTGGCTTTGAAAATTCTTAGCAAAAAGCCCAAAATTCTAACCAATTTGGTCCATTTCGATAATCGATTGATAAACGTCTGTAGTGTATTATAATTTTCGACAGTACTAAGCAAAGTAGAGACATCTGGTTTGATTGCAACTAGCGCTTCAGGGTCTGAAATTAAATCAAATTTATTAACACGATTGATATACAATTTATATTTAAAAACATCGCTTAGCCAATGTGGCCACACTTGACCAGATTACCTTTCAAAGTCTAACGGAGACATTGAAGACATGCCTTAACCCGAATTGCATAAATGGCATCAAGATACCAGAGTGCTTTGTTCCATTACTCAATGATGTGTATTTGGCTCATTTCGTTTCATACAAAATAAGGATTGCTCAAAGGCTGGTAGAAGATGTTAGTAGCCCGGAGAAAGTCTGTAGCATAATAGAAGATGAGCATAAACGAGCTCACAGAAATCCCAGGTAAAATGGTTTGCAAAGAAGACAGTTCGAGGGACACAGTTTTTTATATTTTTTTTCAGTTAAGATTTGGATACTTATTGTAATTTTGTTATGGAAAGATTCAATAATATTATAATAATAATAATAATAATAAAAAAAAAATAAAAAAAAAAATATTATTTCCCTCGCATGAGTAGCCTTATACGCCGCTACACGGAAAAATGCGAAATTTGCAAATGAAATAAATATAACAGGCACCCCTGAAAGCCCAAGATAATGCCAACGCCGATTCCCAATTATCCTTGTGAAATCTTACATATTGACATATTCGAAATTCAAGGAGTTAAGTAATTATATTAGTTGCATCGATAAATTCTCAAAATTTGCTAAACTTTTTAGAATAAAAAATCGTTCTGCCATTCATTTGAAAAATAAGTTAACTAAAGTCCTTCATTATTTCACAGTACCACGAGCAATAGTATCTGACAATGAGAGGGGCTTCCTTACCCTTACGATACTCAATTTTATTAGGACTTTAAACAGGAAGCGATCCTTCCTGAACAGGAAGCGATCCGAGCCGGTAAGTTTAGAAAAAAATCAAGAAGTATTTTTACGGGACGGGCAAATAAAACCTAAACATAGGCCACTTTACAAAAGACACAAGGTTCCCACTGACAACTAAGTTGCCTTCCGCACGGATAAAGGAAAATTGTTTCACAAATCACACGTAAGACATCCTGGCACTTATCCACAAATGGTGCATGCATAGGTTAAGAGGAAATAAATAATTATCAATTGTACTAAAGAAAACACTATGTAAAATATTACGTGAGAGCAATAACCTATCTCATCTGTAATTAGACATATATTCCTTTTCTAATAAGAATATATTAAATTAAATTTATAAGTAATGTAATGACCTTTCATGAAAAAAAGAAGGCCTCAATTAACATGCTAATATAAAGTTATTAATATAGACAAAATGGCAATACAAAGTATGTGTCCTATATTCTATTCGTATCTGTAAAGTTCTTGTTTGTTTCTCTTCTCTTTTTTAAATTTATATGTTGTATTTGATAACTTTGGAAAAGGATAAATCCTTTTGCGTTGTACTCTTTATAAGTAAACCAATAATTTAGTACTACAAGTATGAGGGAATGCTCTGAATACACCTAAGTAATTTTTTTAATAATACCAATTAATATTTTACTGCTTAAGTCTACTTTTATTAATTGCTTCTACTGGCGCTTACAATGTATTCGAATACAAAACCCCGATCGTAAAAGATGGTAAAAGATGGTGAAGGATGGAAAACAAATGGATACCTTAATGTCGTCCCTGTCATAAATCTGAAATGGTTGGAGGATTTGCTTCACACTACGACAGATCTTTTCTTTTCAGTAAAGAACAACGAGCTAAATAAAAAGATATTTGAATACCATCTCCAAAAGGCCTATGACCGTATGAATTCACTCAAGAGCATCACAAGAAACAGAAGATCTATAGATTGGATTGGTTCAGCATGGAAATGTATTGCAGGAAGTCCAGATGCAACAGATTGGAATTATGTACTTGAAGATCAAGACAAACTTAAGAACAACAATGAGCACCGATATGTCATAAACAGTAAGTTGTTCGTGACAACGAATGAAGTCGTAGTGAAGATGAACAACTTGATTAGAAACCTTAGTAACGAAATTTCTAAATCTGATCTAGAAGAAATGGCTAACGAGGCATTAAATCAATTACTCATGATAAAAGAGGACATTGAGGATATAGTTCGAGCTTGCCAGCTTGCTAAGAGTGGTGTAATTAATACTAACCTTTTAGATTTTGAAGAAACTCAGCATATACTTTCTGAAGTGGATTCACTACCGTACAGTAATGAAATTGAAGCCATTGAATATGGAAAGCCTAACATACTTTCGAACGGAACATCGTTACTGTATGTTTTGTCTATACCAAAGGTAGATAAAAAAAGATTACACAGAATTATAACCAGAGCGGCCATAATTGAGAATCGTCAACTCGACCTGAAGTACAGTGCTGTTTTACTTAACCATCAAATAATAACTGCGTGATGATTAGCAACACGACTATTTGTACACCCAAACAATTGAGGAAGCTCAACGATGATGACTGTTTGTCACAAGTATTAAGAGGAACCAACGCAAATTCCACTTTCCTATCGAATAAAGAAACGTTGGTGAAACAGTTGGACGACGATCTGGTGTTTGTGACAAATTTTTACGGGACAATTTTCTCTCAACAGGGCAACAAAATCCTCGAAGGCACATATGTGATAAAACTTTTTAATGAAACCATTGAAATTGGCAATAGGAAATTTGTAAATAGTAAAATAAGCAGTATGCAAGCTCTTCTACCGCTACTACCATTAAAGAGTTGTTGGGCATAGTTCACTCTATCCACATGTACACCATTAGGTATTGCATTAGCTTCAGTATGAATGCTCGGATAGTTCGATTAGCGATATTTCGCATTTGCACGACTTCGAAGTTGTTTCGATTTTTTTATCCTCTCGAATACTTCACATCCTCTATAATTAGCAGAATGTCTTCCACCGCAATTGCTGCACTTTCTTAAAATGGGGGTCGTTTTTAGGTGCTGTACACTCCGTGGTTTTATGCGTGTTACCACACACTACGCAAACAGATGGTAGCTTGCAGTAAGATTTTGTGTGGCCAAACTCTTGCCAATTGGTGCATTGTGCAGGGCCATTACGCTAATGTGACTCCTCTACTGTTATTCTTCGGTTAAGAAGATATCTCAGGTTGTAGATTGGATGAGTTGAATTGGTGTTCTTAAGAAGAGCTGCGTTAAAATCAATCTTCACACGGTGCATTGGTTGGGGAATTTTATCCTTGTTATGTATATTGTGAACATTTCTCACATCGTAACCTTCACCTTCAATAGCTTCTTGATTTCGTCAACAGGGACGGAATCACGGGCCGTTAGCACTTTTTAGTTGGTACGTGTAGTAATTCTCTTTTTCGGCGTTAAGACTATTAACAATTAAACGATAATTCTTCTCAGTATGGGTTTGGATTTTGGTTTCCTGTATCTGTCCCCTTCGTATAGAAGCTACGTAAAAATTATCGTTTCAAACAATCTTTGATAAAAGATTTACAATAGCGTTCGACGTTTGCTCCCGCAAATAGATAGGTGGAGGTTTGTGTTCCTTAGACGCAGGTTCTACTGGTGCATCGTCTGTGGGTGCAAGTATTTAAAATCTATTTTCGGAGACCGGTGTCGTATCCGCCGACTGCCTTTGTACTGTTTAGTTGAGCGATCCTGTTGATTAGTTCTAGGACTAGCCTTACGTTTGGTAACAGTTACGTATGTGTGTATGCCGGTTTGTATTTCCCTACCTGCCGGAGTGGAATCTGTTACAGTCTTTGATGTTGGTGTATCAACTTTAGTTTTCGGAGTGGTTCCTGTTGGGCTAGTTGGCTTGTCAAACTGGCGCGTAAAAATTAGTGCGTCCACAATAGCATTTGGCGTTAAAGAGCGGGTCCTATTCTCAGGCCTGGCTGTTAAATATGCTCCGTCGTCAGTCTTCTTATTCATACTATCTGAGAACACATAGTATGCATTGTTCCTACTCTGTTTTTCGTTTTTGTTTGTATTTTTATTTTCCTTTATTGTCGTCATCTGTACTATATGGGTCCCAACTTGAAGTTGTTATCCAAATCCATAGTGCACTTACCCCTATGATGACCCCGAGGGTCCCTTTGCATGCAGTGAGGTCCTCGTAAGGGTTGACACAAGACCTTATGGCTGCATGTGTTCAGAGCCAGGTCGGGCGTTAATTAGGATGTCGTATCTGCACGGCCAACTTAATGACAACGTGATTTAGAGCGTTCTCCAAGTCCTTACCAAGGTTTTACCGGAACGGAAGGCAGCTGCGACATTAGCCTGAAAGCCGTTTCTACGCGATGTCACTGCCGTGTACTAAGGTAACAGAATGCCACAGCTGTCAGCCCATTTGCAATCAATTCCAACTTCTTCAGGAGCTTTTTATTTGAACTGAAATACACAATTAACTTTATAAAAAGCTCTTGATGAAGTTGGAATAAAGCCAACGAAACGTTGAGCGCATAATAATAAAAAGCAAAGAACAAAAAACATATGTAGTTTAATGTACCCTTCTACAATATTGTTCAAAATTTTCGAGGTAATACCATAATATATATATAAAATAAAAGCTTATTAAAAATACTATCAAGTATTATACAAATTACTAAGAAAATTTACCCATTTGGTCAATATAATAGGGAATAAAATTCAATTCAGTGGATAATAAAATCCAATATATTAAAATATTTGAATTTATAAAGTTTAACAAAATTTAATCTTTATTCGTGCTTAATTTCAAATTATGTTGGCGTGCAAAATGCATTATTTTCCATGATGTTCTCATAGACAATTTTAAAAAATAATTAAATCCTCCTCTTCGATATTAAATTTTTCTTAGCTAATATTTATGTATAACAAAATCAAGAGAGATAACCTGTTAAAAATTTTATTTTTAGTAAAAAATATAACTAATTCCTACACTTCTACTAATGTTAATCGTTTCGACTACCATTATTTTCCTCTTTTATGGTAACTTTTATATCTCGTTATCTTTTATTGATTTTTTTTTACCCTTCACTCTAAGTAAGAATGGTATACATAAGTTTGTGATTCTGTTTGTAATTTCTACACCATACATGGGGCACCCTATAAAGTATATATATTCTGAATATTTTTGAATAGTATAGTCAAATAAGTGATGTCCGTCTGTCTGTCTGGGTACTAGTTGAAATCAACTTCCTGAAGTACCTAGAAGACCTATAAAAGAGTAGCATACCCATCTGTCAGTTGTTTCTGTCTTTCAATTGCTATTGAAATTGAAATAAATGGCGGAGCTGTCATAGAATCCATTCTTATTGGTGTCATGAAATCCAATGTTGTTTAATTTTCGAATTAGAATTAATGTCGGTTTTAGCTGTCACAGAAACCAATGTTATCGATTGTGCTATTGGATTGAAACCAATCAGTTGACAGTTGTTGGTTTGTTTAATTTCAAATAAAGCAAGTGACTAAAACGGACTTTTTTCATTAAAATTTCGACTGCAGTTAGTTATTTCGTAAAAATGTAAGCAAATTAATATTAATTCTACAAAAATAAATTTTTATTCATTCTTTTTTTTTTCTACCAAAAAAAAAAAAATAGCACTTAAAACTCAATAATTATGCATTTTATAGAAAAGTATCCTGACATTGCCAAGGAATTTACAAAACGTGATAAGCCAACTGTATGATCCCTTTGACAATAGTTGGCTGAATCAATAAAAAAGCGCAGGTTCACGGCAAAAAGAAAGCTTCTTTATTTAACCGGTAATTTATGTATATTCGTTTTACTTTCTGTGAGCGTTCTTCTTCTAATAATAAAAATCCTACAACGGCAAAAGTGATATTATTTCACTACTTATTTCACTGACATTAATTATATATTTTGTATTAAAAATGATCAATAAAAAACACGTTTTTATTTTTATTTAAACGAAAACACTACGATTTATCAAAATTGTTATCAAATATTTACATAAACAATTTCATACAAATAAACTAATGTATAGAACAACATCGGTTTTATTTGTCTTCGAAAATAACAAAAACGACTTGGTTTCATGACACCAAATGAAACCAATATTGGTTTGCAAAACCGACTTGTATTCTATGACAGCCCTGAATATTTTAGATTTTCATTAAATTTTGCTTTATTTTTTATGAAAGTTTTTAAGCTCTACGTCTGCACACAAAAACGAAACCTACGAACGTGTTACGAATACAGAATGAAAGAGAATTTTTTAATTTTTATGTTAATTTGAAGTTCTTTATTGATACTAAATAATTAATTAATTACGTTTGGGTGAAGAAGTGTTTACAAATGTTTACAAAATTAAATTAAATTATATTTATAATATATTGTATTCCTATTGGATATCTGTCTCAGATTTTTTTTTTTAAATTGAGTGCCTGCAAACATTTTATTGCTTTTAAAAATATGGTTTTTTCTTAGAACTCGTTAATTTTAGTTTCTTGAAATGAAATAAATTATTTATTTAGTATTAACTAGCATTTAACTCGCTACTTCGTCAGCGAAGTACCATACTGTTGCTATTATAATTTCCTATTTCTTTGTAGACTATTTAATCTCAGTTCTAAGTTTTTTAATAGTTCTAGTTCTAGATTCGAAAACGTTAAAAAGTCAAAAAATACCATTATAGTATATGAATAAAAAGTACAGTTTTCTTATCTTAATTATTTTTCACCTTGTCTAGAACCGTTTAAGCTCAGTCTAATAGTTTTAGGTTCGTTAAAAAATCAAAAAGTACCATTGAAATCAATAAAAAGTACTGTTTTGCCTGTTAATAATTTTTTATTTTGCTTAAGAGCGTTAGAGCCCCATCTCATAGTTCTACTGTTGTTAGCAAAAACTGAAAATGTACCATTTTTTCCCATTCATGGTTTTCCACCTTACTTCAGATTATTTGTCCTCTTAATGATTTTTCACTTTGCTTGAGACCATTTGAGCCCAATATCGAATTGCCAGGTTTGTTTACATTAAAAAAATCAAAAAGTACCATTAAAATGTATAAAAAGTATCATGTTGTCTCTTAATGATTTTTCAATTTGACCTGATCCGTTTGAGCCTAGTCTCGTAGTTCTAGCGCTTTTAATACTAAAATATCAAAAAGTACCATTAAAATTAATAAAAAGTACCATTTTGTCCACTTAATGATCTTTTTATTTTGTTAAGGACCGTTTAATTCTACTGTGAAAACTCTAGGTTTGCACATAATATTAAAAATACCACTAAACTTGTTTAAATATGAAGTACAATTCTTTTTTTTTTTTTTGGTACTTTTTTTGAAACAATTTTTTTACCACTGATTTTTACTGGGTGCTACGAGTAAAAATTAGTAATAAAATGTTTATATGCTACGATCAACTCGTCAAATGAATGTAACAGACTCAATATTTTGAGTACTTTTTACTATAAAATTTCCAGACGACACAAGGGTGATTAAATTTAAGGGCCGATGTTGAATGTGAACCACACCTAAATGTCAAGTTTTTTTCTGCATTTCATTTGACATTTCTCAATTTCAGACTAACTCATGGAACCATGGAAAGATACACAATCGAGCAACTCGTTAAAGTTATTCATGATTATTATGAAAATGGGCGTTCAAATCAAAATGCATATCGTGAACTTCGTGCTTTTTTCGGTCAATTTAATCGTCCAAATGTGCGTACAATCGTACTGCAGAAAATATTGCTGCGTTCAAATCAAAATGCATATCGATGATTTTTTCAGTGATGAGGCACATTTTCACCTCAGTGGATTCGTCAATAAGCAGAATTGCCGCATTTGGGAGAATGATAATCCAACAGTGATTGTCGAAAAACCAATGCACCCACAAAGAGTGAATGTTTGGTGCGGTTTATGGGCTGGCGGCATCATCGGGCCGTATTTTTTCCAAAATGAGGCCGGTCAGGCAGTTACTGTGAATGGTGTTCGATATCATGAGATAATAACGAACTTTTTATGGCCCGAATTGGAAGATATGGATGTGGACGATATGTGGTTTCAACAGGACGGTGCCACTTGCCACACAGCTAACGAAACAATAGCTGTTATCTCACGTGGTGGCGATGTCAATTGGCCGCCAAGATCATGTGATTTGACACCATTGGACTTCTTTCTTTGGGGTTATTTGAAAGAAAAGGTGTACGTCGATAACTCAGCAACAATTCAAGAGCTAAAGGATGAGATAATTCGGTACATTAACAGCATAGAACCTCAATTCCAATTACGACATCTTGTTTCAATTTTAAGTCCGGTAAACCCATTTGTTTTTCTGTCTCCCTAAGTTTTTTTAAAGCCTGTGCATTTTATGAAAGTGCTCTACAATTTTTTTTACTTTTGTAACCAAGTCACTGATATCTTTGATTCCAGTCTGAACTATTAAATTTAGGGAATGGGCAAAACAACCAATATGCCTCCACCCTCCAAAACTCACAGCTACAGTGATATATGCTGCATTATCACTTACGATAGCCGTTACTTTGTTTTGAATTTCAAATTCAGAAATTAATTTTGGGAGAAAATCGCGCGAATTTTCCCCTGTATGCCGAGCACTAAACTCTTCACATGACAACAAATACGATTGTAAACTTGTGTTGTCATCAATATAGTGTGCTGTAATAGCCATGAAACGAGCATTAGTCCTAGATGTCCATAGTTGTCAAGCAAATTGCAAAAGCTTTTCTTACCTCTAACATTATTCTATCTAAAATTTCCGTGTGAGCGGATGGCAACAAATTATAAGAAATAGATTTCCCTGAACTCCGGCTCTTCAACAATTCGAAGAGCGTGATGTCCCTTAAGGTACTGACTCACTATCCTACACGATCGTACGATTATGTCAAAATAAAGTAGGACAGAATTCTGTCCTACTTGAAGAAATCGCTTTAAAATGGCGAACTTTATGCCACGCTATTATACAAAAAAGGTGCAAAAACATATGTTTTCTGCTATTTGTCACAATTAATTAATAGTTGTTTTGGTTTGCGGTTTCAATCGCAGAGATATTAAAAATGTATTTTACAAATAAAGATAAAATGAAAATGGTATGAATTTATATTGTATTGTGCAAAATTAATAAATATAAGAAAGTAAAATTAAAAAGTAAACATAAACAAAATAAAACGTTTTGCTCAGACGCTATAGTGGTAAGGACTTTACGGGCTTTGTTGATAATGAACTACGGTTGGAAGATCCAGAAAGCTTCAAAAATTTTACTAGGCTCACTAAGGAATGCTTTTCGAAACTCCTCGATGTTGTGGGACCACATATTAAGAAGCAGGACACAATACTAAGAGAAGCCATTTCCCCAACAACACGGTGAGTATTACTAGAAGAATATAGATAACAGAAGTTTTTATAAATTTTTTCAACAGCTGCTTGTAACTATACGATACTTAGCAACTGGTAACTCATTTAAGGATCTGTCGTATGGATTTAGAATATTTTGCCAAGCCATCACTTCAATTATTCCAGAAACTTTAAGTAAAATATACAACATGCTGTCAGCATCTTATATGAAGGTGGGCTTAGACATGATAAATAACTTTTTTTTATTTAAGTGATTTTAAGTCACATGAAAGGTAATCGGATCACAAACATGTATGAAATTTTGTGATTTTAAATCTGTTAGCTAAATCCTTGATAATTTCAAATGACTTGCTTGTTTCTGCTTAAGAAACTTGTATAACAAACTCCTCATTACAATTTTGTTTCCTTTTTTGTTCTAGGGATGTCAATCTGCCAATGAATGGGAGTCCATTTCCAATGATTTTGAAACACTGTGGAATTTTCCAATGTGTCTCGGAGCTATAGGTAATTAAACTGTCTATGTACACATACATACAACATAGATTTATAACAGAATTTTTATACTAGATGGTAAACATGTTGCCAACGACGCAGCAGCTTTTAATATTTCGTCAATTGGGGAGGGTATTAAAAATAACTTATTTAATTTTCCTGAAGATAATAATCTTCCTGGAACTGATTCAAAGGTAAATTATTTATTTTATCTAATAAAAAAATAATGCATCATCAGGTTTAAAAACGTATCCAAAAATAATTTTCTTTTCTCTACAGGTTCCCTACATATTTGTTTATGATGAAGCTTTTCGTTTAAGTTCCAGAGTCTTGAAACCATTTAATGATCGAAGACCTGTCGAAAATAAAATTTTTAATTATAGACTATCCAGAGCTCGCCGTGTTGTGGAAAACGCCTTTGGAATATTATCAAACAGGTTTAAAATTTTCCAAACACAAATCAACCTCTCTCCAGACAAAGCAGAAATTGTTACGCTAGCTTCTTGTGCACTACAAAATTTTTTAATCAGTGAGAAAGAAGATATTACTCCTTATATAGACGAAGCACCTAAAATAACTTCACTGCAAAAGAGCCCAGGCAATAAATGTACAATGGAAGCTAAGGATGTGAGAGAGAAATTCTCACAGTATTTTAACAACACAGATATATTGCCTTGGCAAAACGAAGCAATACAAAAATTTAACTTTTGAAAATATGGGGTGATATATATGAATGTATATACAGCAAAAACAATTGTTTAATTCACAAGCTCATATTATTGCAAATGATTGAGTTATTGAATTGACATTTTTTAAACGATAAGCCAAACGACTGAGCTTGTGAATAAACAAATATATCGTCACCTAAAATGCAAAATAGCGTAACAACTTTTTTTAAAAAATTTACGAAAGCAGTGAAAAACAATAAACTTTATAAATACATTTTTGGTTTTATTTAAATTAATTAGGTAACATAAAAACACAGTTCTACTGTTATAATGCACTTTTCAATCAAATGAATATAGATATCTGTAGCTACACGATATTCCTTTACATGGTTCTCTCTGAAACGGAGGAAATGGAGGATTAAGTGTATATAAAAACTTAAAAATAATAATCTTCAATTTCTTGTACAGTACAATTAGTTTAAAAAAACTTATTAAGTAGTTTATATAATAAAAAAGGTATATAGTTTCTTCAATTCAGTCTACATATATAAAATAAATGACAAACAAAAACGAATGCAATTGTTGTAAGCCCATAGAGATACATACCCGTATGGAAAAATTACGTTAGCAACCTGAGTTCAAAATGTTTTTTCATTGCAATTAATAATTCATGTTTTGTACTAACTTTTCTTTGCCCCTAAGTCTCAATAGGTATGTTAATAAATTAAATAAATATATATATATTATTCAGGATTACTCAGCAGACGCTGTTTTCTTTTAAATTGCATAACAATTGAAATTATTTCTTCGCTCAATTCAGGGTTGCACTACCTTTTCTAAAAGCTCTTTTGCTTGCAATATCGGCAGTCACATTTTTTGTTTTCTTCTTTTTTGCTGAAGGTGGAGTCGAAAATGGCTGAGACTCTTCAAAATCATTCAAAACATCGACGTCTATAACCTGGAATAATATTTATCTCGTCTGTATATAAGTGCATTTATTAATAAACAATTTTATGCTTACCACATCAACAGAAGAAACTCCTTTTTTTACATTTACGTATCCTTTTAAAAAGCTTAGCTTATCAAACCAATAAGCAGTTGGCGTATAAATTTCTTCGTAACCACAACCACTCTTGTAACTGTCTTTTACTTTGGTCAACTCCCGACAATATTGTGTCCGCAAATAGTTTATTTTAGTCTGCGAAAGACAAATAATTAAAATATGTAAGTTTTCTAATAATTTTTTGGAATTCAAACTTACCTTGATCTCATTCGAAGTAATTTCTGGAATCTTTTCTTCTAGTTCCCTTGTCACTTTCTGTAATGCATCATTTCTTGCGTGTTTGTTATGATAAAACTCACTTTTTGGATTGTACAGACATTCATTTTGTTCCCATGCATCAATTAGAGTTAAAACTGCATTTTTTGACCATTCAATCTTTAAATATAGGTACATTTGTATGTACCTAAGTATACTCACCTTAATACCTTTAAAAGTATTCATTTTCTTCTTTGCCGCAAAATATTTTTTTACAAATATGTACAATGAAAAATAACCTAAAAGTTTGTATAAACAAAACACAAGCTTGGTATTGTTGCTATTTTTCTGCCTTGAACATAGAAAATGCAACTCTGATCGCACAGATAAAATTTATTTTATGAAAATTTTCATAACATTATCAAATCACACAGACCTGTCAAAAATTCTGTCATACACATGCTTTTTCAATACACACTATCATACTTTTTTAGCATACATGCGATTTTAGACAGATCGTACGACTAAGTAGGATAGTCAGTCAGTACCTTTAGCTATCATTTTAAGTAACTGCTTGTCAGTCCTTTCCGTAATGGAGGAGGTCTGCGTAAAAACTGGGCGATACCTTGTTGCTGCGGTCCCTGAGAGCTGGTGCTTGCTCCTTCTGTTTCTAGTAAGGTTGCCTCTTGCCTCTTGCCACTCAATGGTAATAGGCGTTAAAGGGTGTTTGCTTTTCATATGGCGCTTTAAATTACTTTGACTGCCACCCGACATGCTCAAAGTTTTTTTTGCAAATATTTACATGTTGCCTGCTGCTCTACATCATCCAAAAAAATGCACTAAATTTTCGATTTGGAGCCATTAAAAACTTTTTTTACAATATACTCTTTGTTCACTTGGAATGAACTTTATAAGGATTTTTTTTTTAAGAAATGTAACGAACAAAGCGGTTTCTATGATTGGCAGCACTTTCGTCTAAAAATTTGTAAATGTGCTGCCAGTACAATTTAAAAAATTTACTTTTTAGAAAAAAGTTACCTTTTAAAAAAGTAATATTAACAATTACATTTTTGAAACAGTTTTTTTATACTTTTGGAAAAATTAATTTTCGGGAAAGTACTTTACGGAAAAGTAATTTTTGCAAAATACACTTTTTTGAAAAATACTTTTTGTAAAAACTACTACTCGAAAATGTACTTTTTGGAAAAAAGCAATTTTCTTGAAAAAGTAATATTTGAAATAAGAAAATTTTTTAACGTTTTTTTTAATACTTTTCCGTAAAGGTTCTTTTTTACAAAAATTGATTTTCGAAAAAAGTACTTTACGGAAAAATTCATTTTCGAAAAATGTACTATTTTAATTAGTGTTTTTTTTTTTAAAAGTACTATTTAGAAAATGTACTTTTTGGAAAAAAGTATTTTTTAATGTAATATTTAGAACAAGTACAATTTTGAAGCAGTTAATATTTGAAAAATACTTTTGAAGTGCTTTTTTAGAAAAAGTAATTTTTGTAAGATACACTTTTTTGAAAAGTACTATTTAGAAAATATACTTTTTGGAAAAAAAGAAATTTTTTTTTAAGAAGTAATTTTTAAAACAAGTACATTTTTGAAACAGATCATATGAACAAATTATCAAAAGATCATATCAAGGTGAATTCATATAAGGTGAAATCATGAGGAATATCTGTTTTTAAAATTTTCTTGATTTGTCAAAAAATCATGGCTCATATACTTTGAGCATATAAATGTAACAATTTTGACAAGTCGAAAAAGAATTTGCAGCGCACAGCTGCTTTCTTGAATCACCTTGTATGAATTCGCCTTGGATCATATGAACAAATGATTAAAAGATCAAATCGGCAAAAAAGATCAAGACCACTGAACTTATTCATACTGCTCATTTAAGTGATTAGTTCAAATGAACAAATTCGTTCGTTTTGGCACAACTCTATTGTTTAGTTCACCTAAAATCATAGACTATTCAACTAGACTCGACACCTTTATTTTTCCGATCTGGTAGCATTAAAAAGGCGATGTCAGATCTCGACGGAAAACAAAAAGGGATAGATAGAATAGCTTTATTTATGTTCTGTCTCTTTTAGTTTTCCGTCAGAATTTATTTTTTTTTTAATTATAACATTTTGTTGAAATATATTGCTTCTGGCAGCCCTTTTCTCTTTTTGACAATGTGAATGTCGTTAGTACACTTTAATTTTTTGTTCATTCCTTTTTCACAGTTGCTACAAGTAACATATATTAGAATAAAAACCTTTATGAAAAACTTGAAATAAATAAAATATATTTTTAAACTAAAATAAAACAGGTTATGGGCCCAGGACAAAGTTCTGGAAGTTGTGAAAAGAAAAGGGAATGATTGAAGTTAAATAAAGAAAAAAGAAAAAAATTCAAAGAATTTGTGTAAAAAAATATATTCGTCCGAAACATGGCGTCGTTATATCAAATTGAAAAACTTGATGATATGAACTATGATAGTTGGAGCATACATATGCGTAGTGTGTTGATTCACAGTGGATGGTGGAAGCAGGTCAATGGCACTATCAAGAAGGAAGACGCTGCAAATGACCAGGCCAAAGCTATATGGGAGGCCGATGATGAAAAAGCTCTTGCAACGATCATACTTAGTGTAAAACCATCACAATTGAACACAATAAAAAATTGTCAATCTTCACGAGATGCCTGGTTACGTTTAGAAGAGACATACAGACCCAAAGGGCCAATTCAAAAAGTGTCTTTATATAAATAACTTATTAATATTACGATGGCTGAAGGTGAAAACATAAGTCAACACATAAATGATTTTACACAGCTGGCCGAAAAACTGGCGAAAACGGGTATTGTCATTCAAGATGAGCTGTTGGTAATAATGCTACTCTCTAGTTTGCCTGCTGAATATGAACATTTTGTGGTTGCTATGGAAACACGCGATACGTTACCAGAACTATCAACGGTAAAACAGAAAATTCTCGAAGAAGCAAACAGACATAAGCAAAAGAATGATCGAGAAGAAACAACAACGAATTTACAGCAAGCGTTTGCTTTGAAAACAGGAGACAACAAGATTAAGAAGGAGAACAAGTACAAAAACCACACAAAGAAGGGGAAGTGCTTTAATTGCGGCGAATTGGGTCACTATGCAAACAAGTGTAAGAAATCAAAGAAAACGCAACACTAACAACACCTTTTACATGCTCAACAAGTAGACAAAAAACATAACAGTAAGAAAACACAGTGGTGTATAGACAGTGGTGTATAGACAGTGGTGTATAGACAGTGGTGCAACTATACATATGTGCTGTGAACGTAAAATGTTTGTAGACTATATTGAACATGAAGAAGAAATTCACTTTGAAGCTAATAATTATGTTGTAGCTAAAGGTAAGGGTGACGTAGAATTTGAATTTAATGGTGAAAAAATAAAATTAAGAAACGTACTGTATTCGCCGGAATTGAATATGAATTTCATATCGGTTGGTCGTGCTGTTGAGAATGGTTTAATTGTAGTATTTGATAAAAAATCTGCCGTTATAAAAAGCACAACGGGAAAAATAATATTAGAAGCTGTAAAGCAAAATAATTTGTTTATAGTCGAAACAAAAACGGAGAAATTGTTCACAGCTACTAATATGAATCAACTGTGGCATAATAGACTTGGCCATTTAAATTATAATACATTAAACGAGATGGCAAGAAAAGATATGGTGGAAGGTATGAATTTTAATAGTAATGGTGGCGTAGTACAGTGCAAGACGTGTATGCACTCAAAAATTCATGTATCATCTTTTCCGAAGAAATCTACTACAAAAACAAATGAATTGTTGGAGGTTGTACATAGTGACGTTTGTGGTCCATTTAACGTGAAATCATTCAGTGGAGCCCGGTATTTTGTCACGTACATAGATGATTTTTCGAGACGTATTTTTATATATTTTTTCAAAGAGAAAAGTGAAGTTTTTAAAACTTTTAAAATATACAAACAACATGTCGAGAAACAGACAGGTCGAAAAATTAAGGTTTTGCGTAGTGACAACGGCCGTGAGTACATAAATAATGATTTCAATAATTTCTTAGTAAATGAAGGTATAGCCAGACAACTTACAGTTCCTTACACCCCGCAACAGAATGGCGTAGCCGAAAGGGCTAATCGCACATTAGTGGAAATGGCACGTTCAATGATGATTCATAGTGGAGTGCAACAGAAGTTATGGGCAGAGGCCATCAATACTGCCGCATATTTACGCAATAGATGTCCTACGAAGTTTCTTGAAAACAAGACACCATACGAAGTTAGGTTTAATAGAAAACCAAATATACAACATTTAAAAACGTTTGGCTCATATGCAGTAGCATTAAATAAAAACAAAAGAAGTGGCAAATTTGAAGCTAAAGGCGAAAAATATATATTTGTTGGCTATTCACAAGTGGCGAAGGCCTATAGACTTTACTGTAAACGTAACCGTAGTATAATCGAGAGTCGTGATGTATTATTTGATGAAAATAATTTCGAAAATAATAAGCAAGATGAATTATCGGCAAAATCACCTGAAATGCTTACAATTGTTCTAGACAAAAAAGAACCAAATCCTGTATGTGAATCACCAACACATAATGTAAATGCTGAAACAAATGAGGATAACCAGAAGGAGAATAATAAAGATGCTACCGTAGGGAGACCGAAAACTATTACAACAGGTAAACGTGGTAGGCCTCGCAAATCACATTTACACAACATTGTTAGTGAATGCATTCCGAATACTGTAGAATAAGCTATGGGTGGAACGAATCGAAAGAATTGGTACAATGCAATGAAATGTGAAATCTCAGCCCTGAAGCAAAACGGAAAATGGTCGTTGGTGGACTTACCCAATGGTGCTAAAGTTATTGAAATCTACATCAAGCAGCCAAAGATGTTTGTTGAAGAGGAATATCCCAGTAGAGTTTTAAAACTACATAAGGCAATTTATGGATTGAAACAATCCGGCAAAGAATGGAATGAAAGATTGGATCACGTTCTTAAGCAGATTGGTTTTGAACAATGCAAAAATGAACCTTGTCTTTATAAGGCCATGCTAAACAACGGGTTAATTTATGTAGCTGTCTACGTGGACGACTTGTTGATAGCATCAAAAGATAAAAACAAAATATTGACAGTAAAGACTTTGCTAGCTAAAGAATTCTCCATAACGGACAAAGGCCCATTACACCATTATCTAGGTTTTGAGGTGGAACGTGAGGGTGAGACTGGAACAATTTCAATCTGCCAGTCACAATATATTAAAGACTTACTTGAAGAGTACGGCATGAATGACTGCAAAGCGGTATCAACTCCACTTGAAGCAAGCTACCAGTTTAAAATATGTGATGAAAATTGTAAAGAAGTGCATCAGACTAGTTATCAGTATATAATTGGAGCATTAATGTATCTAGCTATTACAACAAGACCGGACATTCTCCATTCTGTATGCAAATTGTCACAGAAAAACTCAGATCCACACGATGATCATATGCAGGCTGTAAAAAGAATACTTCGTTACCTTAAAGGCACAGTTAACTCAAAAATAGTTTACAAGGCTGGTGATAAATTAATTGAGGGTTTTGTGGATGCTGATTGGGGAGGCGACACCATTGACAGGAAATCATACACAGGCTTCGTATTTTTCATAAGAAATTGTCCAATTTCATGGCAATCTACAAAACAATCTTGTGTGGCACTTAGTAGCACAGAAGCCGAATATATGGCATTATCTGAAGCGGCAAAAGAAGCAGTGTTTTTGAGAAGACTTTTGAAAGAAATCGGATATGCAATGGATGAATCAGTAGTGCTCAATATTGATAACCAAGGTGCAGAAAAATTAGCCTTAAATCCAGTGTTCCATAAGAGAACAAAACATATAGATATTAGATATCACCACGTCAGAGAAGTAGTAAGAAATAAAGATGTTATTTTAAAATATTGTCCAACACAGGAGATGATCGCTGACATTCTAACAAAGAATTTGGCGAAAGTAAAACATACGTATTTTATGAAATTAATGAAATTTATTTAAACAATTTTTTTTTGTAAAACGCCATACACATTGAGAAGGAGTGTTGAAATATATTGCTTCTGGCAACCCTTTTCTCTTTTTGACAATGTGAATGTCGTTAGTACACTTTAATTTTTTGTTCATTCCTTTTTCACAGTTGCTACAAGTAACATATACTAGAATAAAAACCTTTATGAAAAATAAAACACATTTAACAAATAATTTTTGGGAAATATTGGAAAAAAATTGTAAATTAACAAAAAAAACTTTTCCAAATTAAGTTTCTTTGAAGTTTTAAAGATAGTAAACAATTAATTGATAAAAAGTGTATGGTGGTGTAAGTTCTAAAGAATACACATACATGTAAGGTCCACAATGGGTAAAGTTGTCAGAGTTGTTAGTCACCACACATAAGTACAGGGCATAAAAGGTAATATGTAAAAGTTAGTGAGTCAGTATCGCAATCACTAAGCAACCAGAGATGAAACTTTTGACGTTAGAATTTTGAAAAACAGCGTTTTTTTGGGGGTTTGTATGTAAGAGACAGATATAGTGTTTTAATATTACGAATAAGAGAAAATAAGCAAAATGATAAAAAAATTTTTGTTTTAAAAAACATTAATTAAAAAGTTATTTCCGTAATGAAAATGCACATGCCGGAAATTCTTATGATGTAAAAGTGATAACAAACTCAAATTTTCGTGTTTTAAAATTCATGTTTACGAAATGTACATATTGAAAGTGTAAATTTTTTAGAAATACCCGAGCAAAACAAAATAAAAATTTTAGGTTTGTGCAAAAAAGACAGAAAGAAAATTTATACTATATCTGCACTCTGACACCTCTGGTTGCTCGGTGATCGCAATAACGAAGAAGTCGTAACGAAAAAAGTTGTCCACAATAATTAATTAAAGTTGCCTAAAGTTGTTTTTGAAAAGTTGTTAATTATTAAATATAATTAAAGTTGCATAAAGTTGCTCTTAATACTTAGATCAAAACACAGAATAGCAAACTCTTGCAGTAGTGAGAAATTAAATATTGTAACGAGTAACAAAATAGAAAGCGAAAGTGAGTGTGGTAATAACACAACAGAAGAGAACAAGTGTCAAATTAAAGATTTAGCTGAGTTAAAAGGCAAAGAAAGAAGTAAAAAACAGAAAACCAAGTGTGAAAAAACAAACAAAAAATTATATTGAAGAAATAATACAGCATAACTTGCAACAAAACATGGAAAAAGATAATAGTTCAAGTGGTTCAGAAAAAATTAGTAAACATAATATAATGGGTACTAATGAAGAAACTGAAGATGATTTAAAAAGCTTAATAAAACTGTTAAAGTTAAAAATAGAAAAAGATGAAGTGCAGAATGATAATACAAATATTACTGTAGATACATTTAGTAAAATCGTTTTGGAATTTGACGGCGAAAACATAGCAGTTGATAAGAGGTTCGAAAATTTTAATCAAAATGCAAACGCGTACGGTCTTAACACTAAACAAAAATATGTGTAAGCGTGTAACAAAATGACCGGAGCCGCTAAAATGTACCTTGATTCGCAAGCAAATATGCTTATCAAATGAATTTAAGAAAAACCACAGTAGTATCACAATACATAAAATGTTAACAAATAGAAAAAAAGTGTAAGTGAACCATTTCATGAATATATGTTGCACATGAGAAAGATAGCAGCGCTTGGCAATGTAGATGAAAAGTCTGTAGTACGCTATATAATCGAAGGTCTAAAAATGAATTTAAATATCAGTTATATTCGGCTACGTCATACCGAGAATTAAGAGAAAAATATGAAATTTATGAAATAATGAAAACTAAACGTGAACCAAACGGAAATTTTTATAAAAACAATTATACCAAAAATAAATTTAATAAAAGTGAAGATTGTTATAACTGTGGATCACAAGATCATAAGCGAAATGAGTGCAAATCGGGACAAAAATGTTTTAAATGTAATGGATATGGACACATATCAAAAAATTGTCGTGGTAATCTTAAAGAAAGTAATATTCAAATGATTCAAAATCAAAATTGCTCAAAGACCATTTGTTTTGAAGACGTAGAACTTAAGTGTTTAGTTGATACCGGTTCTGATGTATCATTAATACAATACAGCGTGTACAAAAAGTATTTTAGCAGCTGCGAATTAATAAAAAGCACTTCCTTGCTATGTGGACTTGGAAATATAAAAACAAAGCCAATAGGTACGATATATTGCACAGTGAAAGTGAATAAAGTACGGGAAAAACAAACATTTCTTGAAGTACATGATGAAAATTTAAAATTTGAAATGATAATCGGTTTTGACTTTATCAAAAAATTTGTATTAATAGTAAATGAAAACGGTTATAAATTCGAGCAAAAAGATATACCAAATGAACTGTCAGTTTACAATATTTTAGAAATTGACGTGGATTTAAAATATAAACAACAAGTCGAACGTATGATCGAAAATTATAAAATAGTGCCAGTGGTAAATAAGTGTCCGGTAACAATGCAAATTATACCTAATGAAAAAATGAAGCCGTTCCGTCAGAGTCCAAGCAGGCTAGCTATACAAGAGGGAAATGCAGTGAACAAGCAGGTGCAAGAATGGCTCTAGTCAGGTATTGTAAAACAATCCACATCAGATTTTGCGAGTAGATTAGTTGTAGCAAAGAAGAAAAATGGCGAATACAGATTTTGTGTCGATTTTCGAACATTAAATAATATGGTGCTAAAAGATGCGTTTCCGGTACCTGTTATTGAAGACGTACTGTTGAAGCTACAAAAAGCATATTTTTTTCCGTTATGAATCTCAAAAATGGTTTGATTGCCGGTAGTTGGTGCTAAACTATACAGTGACAATAATTGCCGCAACACTGTCACATGATTGTTCTAACTTGTGGCAATTACCAGAATCAGCTGTTTTGTTTATTTACATAAAAAATAAAATTGTTGGTTTACTTTTATTTAAAGATGAATTGTTCGCTGAAAAAAAAGAAAGTTGCATCAGCTTTAATTATATTGTGTGCACTTTATAAAGAAAAATATGAAAAAAAGAAAAAGAGAAGTATTAAAAGAAATGTATGGACCAGAGAGTGGCTCACAAAAAGGTGCACAGACGGCGCATACCAAAAAACACTAATGGAATTTCGTGAAAATGAAAAGCAAAATTTTTTATTTCAAAATTTTATTACGATGGGCGATGAAACCTTTAAGGAATTGTTACAATTAGTGTCGCCATACATTAAAAAGCAAGATACAAATATGCGGAAGGCTATTTCAGAGCAAGAACGCTTAGCTGTGACTCTACGGTTTCTTGCCTCTGGAGATAATTATAAAAGCCTTTCGGTCTTTTTCCGCATTGCACCTAACACGATATCACTATTTATACCAGGTGTTTGTGATGCAATTTACAAAGCATTGAAAGATGTATACTTAAAGGTATGACAATTCAAAATGTTATTTTAGTTCCACTAATTGTTTTCTTTTATGTTGTAGGTACCAAAGACAGAAGAAGAATGGAATGAAATAACTTTAAAATTTAATAAGCTGTAGAATTTTCCGAATTGTATTGGGGCAGTTGATGCCAAACATGTTCAAATGGTAGCAGCACCGAACGCAGGAAGCACGTTTTATAATTATAAAGGCACGCACAGTATAGTGTTAATGGCTGTTGTTGATGCCGAATATAACTTTTTATTTGTTGATGTTGGCTGCAATGGTCGCGTTTCGGATGGTGGAGTCTTTGGTAACTGTTCCTTTCAACGCGCTTTATATCAAAACGACCTAAATTTGCCACCACCAAAACCCCTGTCAGGTCGTCAAGCAAATTTACCATTTGTTATGGTAGCAGATGATGCTTTTCGTACGCAAAAGCAATTGTTGAAACCATATCCTGGTAAAAGTTTATCTGCCGGACAGAGAATATTTAACTATCCTTCTAAACTAAATGCAGAAAAAACAACTTCTACGACTTTAGCTTGCTGTACACTGCACAATTTTTTGTTAACAAAAAAGGTAAATTATAAAACATCGGTGCTTACTGATCGTTATGATGATAATGGTGCTTTTATTTCGGGCACATGGAGAAATGAATTTCCATTGGCTGCTATGAGTGGAACAGAAAACGTTCCAAGTTCTTATATAAGTAATGAGGCAAAAGCTATTCGTGTAGAATTTGAAAAATCTTTTATGTCTGCAGCTGGTGAATTGCCCTTTCAATATAAATATACATAATCAAAGAAATAAATTTTAAAAATTATTTGTGGTCTATTTATTTACTTTAAGAGCAGACACTAACAACAAGAGAGTATTTTTAAAATAAAATACATACAAAAATAGGTAAGGTTCAATTTTTCTTGCTAGTAAAAATTTTACAACAAAAACAATTTATTTTTCATAAAAAATTAAATTTATTTTGTATTTCAATATCACATCAGTGTTAAAAATATAAATATACATAAATCTATTTTGTACTTCGTACATCAGTATAAAACAAAACAAATATAATATTAAACAAACAGAGAAACACAGTTAATTGGAATCTGCTTCAACAGTAGCTTCTGTTACGGTATTTATGAGTTGTAAGTGCAACTTGTTGGCAGCCTTTTTATCTTTTTTTGCGATTTCACGCATTTGTGAAGCATGCCAATTATCCTCTTCTGTTTCTAAACACTTGACTGCATGTTTCCATATGTCATTTTTGTTCAAGTTTTCAGACTCAGGGAGGGTCTCAGGGGAGGAAGAGTTTTTTGACGTACTGGGTTCTACATCTTGCGTATCTAGTGTTGACACAGAAGTTGTTCTTTTAATTGTGTCATGGCAATTATAAAATTGCATTGACGACTAATGTGGTTGGTTTTCTGCTCCCTGGCCAGACTTTGCCTTAATTTTTTTTCACATTCTGAAATGCCGTTTTGATGTTGGCCCATTTCGCTTTACAGTCTTCCACTGTATGCTCCGGACAACTTGCTTGAATTTGACGCCATGCCTGCTCCCTTTTGTAGCGGTCTTTGTATTCTGAGGACGAATATTGCCATACACATGGGTGCTCTTCTATAGACTGTATCAAATCATTAATACCACTGTGGGTCCACGATGAAGTGACACTTGGCTTTTTATTTTTTTTGGTAGAGGTGTTTCAGCTTCCTGGTCCAATGAAAAGCAAACAAGTCCATGGCTCACGGAATCATCAAATTTAATGCACTCCGATAACTCCATATTAACACTGAAAGTAAATTATAACTATAACATTTATAACAATTATAATTAATAAATAAATTTTACTTACGAAAAGAAATGTTGTCAGTCACACGGAAAAAATTAACAATAAAAAAAAAAAAAAAAGTTGGCGCGTATTGCCTTCTGCTATTGCCGCATGAGAAATATATTGGCGTATTTTTAATTAAAGAGTGATTTTTTTGCTATTATCTTTTTGGCAACACTAGTTTTGACAGCTCACGCACGTTTTGTATCTTGTGTCACTGTCAAACATCTTCAGTTTGGTCTATAATTTAATCATGAATCGTCTTACAAACGAACAACGCTTGCAAATTATTGAATTTTATTACCAAAATGCGTGCTCTGTTAAGAAAGTTCATCGCGCGCTTCTTCCATTTTATGGTCAGTTTAATCGACCTACTGAGGCTTCTATTCGGGCTATTGTAACAAAATTTCGCACCAAATTTACATTGTTGGACATTAAACCACCAACACGCATCCACAAAAAACAACCGTTTGGTGCGGATTATGGGCGGGCGGCATCATTGGGCCGTATTTCTTTAAAGATGATGCGAATCACAACGTTACTGTGAATGGTGAGCGCTACCGTGCGATGATAACAAACTTTTTTTTGCCCAAAATGGAAGAGCTTGACTTGCATGACATGTGGTTTCAACAAGACGGTGCCACATGCCACACAGCACGCGAAACAATGGACCAATTGAGAGGCGAGTTCGGTGAACAGTTTATTTCACGCTTGGGACCAGTCAATTGGCCGCCCAGATCGTGCGATTTAACGCCTCTAGACTATTTTTTGTGGGGCTATGTTAAGGCTAATGTCTATAGAGACAAGCCCGCTTCGATTGACGCACTGGAAGCCAACATTGCCAACATTATTCGTGAGATACCGGCCGAAATGTTGGAAAGAGTATGCCAAAATTGGACTAAGTGGATGGACCATTTGAGGCGCAGCCGCGGCCAACATTTGCATGAAATAATCTTCAAACATTAAATTATATCGACCCAACTATCGATCCAAATAAATATTTCATGCATTTTTCTGAATTTTATGTGTTTTTTTTTTTTAATTTCCGATAGTTCTTATAAAATCACCTTTTATATTGGCGCTTGGTTGTTTATCAAACGTTCACATGATTGCCGCACCTGGGTTGTATTTGATTGGAACAAATAAGCACAATATTGGTGTTGATTGCCGTATGAACCAATAAATTGTGAAATCACACGATTGGCATATAAAATAAGTTAATAATTGGTGTATTGCGGCAATCGTGTAATCTTACCTTAAAGGTAAGATCACACGATTTCTTATTTTAAAACCCCAATTTTGTTAATTTTTCATAGATTTTTAGTCCATTATTGGTTGTGTCCACACAAACATTTTGTTTCGGGAATTTTAGCATTCTTTTTCATTCAGCAGTCTTCTTTTTTACAGCTTTAAAAGGTGCGAATAGGGAACAAGAGATAATTACCGAGTACGAGTAAGCCTGTACCCTTTTCCACTCTTTCCTTTATCCCTCCTATAAGAGTTGCAAAGCTAAAATCACCGTGTACTCTTAGACTTAGTGTTAAAAGTATACACATAAAATTAGTATTGTGAGAACGACAATGAAAGTCAAAGAAGAAAACGATAATAAGCATTCTTTCATAGTGAAAACGTAAACAACAATTTGCAATAAATTTAATTATTATTAAAACCGAAATATTTGTTTATTTCGTGAATAACAATAAAGTTTCCAAAATAAATAAAAAATAAGTTTATTTAAAAACATATCAAGCCTTGCTTTTGGTGAATAAACCGTAGTAAAACGTTACGTGACCCGGAGTTTTAACTGTTTGACCAGTTCGCTTCCAATGCTTCATAATATGGGAAAATGATTACTACATATGTTTTTTAACCGTCTAAACATAATTTAAATGATGAATTGCATTTTCGTAAGGATATTATTGAATACCTAATGGTTGAGTAAAATTGTTATTGACTTATCGTTTTTTTTTTAAATTAAATAATCTTACCCAATACTAAATATTATATATTATCAGGAGCATAATTGGTTCCATTTGGTTTACAGCCTTCTTGAACGACTAAGCACAATGAATATTAACTCATCTGCTATCATTTACAATAGTACTGTTTAGAATGGACTTCTTCTAATCGAACTCTTTTCAATATCGGCGTTTTTAGTCATAATCCATTGTTTCCAAATATTAACATGAAATTTGCAATTTAAGCACATATTGGCATATGGCTTTTTAACATGGCGTCAAATTCAAGCAAGTTTCTGTGTGCGGTCATTGTTAAATTTCTTCTTGACGCATAACCGCTGAATTATTATTACGGTTAAGGATTTGAAGGAAACAACATCAGCACCATGTTTGCGCCCTCGAGTACCTCTGCAATAATATAAACAACTTATCTTGTAAGGAAGTTTACTGCCATGTTCCGTTTTCGAAGATTTATTTTGCCTCAGCAGCTTCTTGTCGAATAGTATTCAAATGATGCTGAAAAACAAATATTGCTATGAAAAGAATTTTTAAATTGGTTATTTTGCTTTTTATAATATACTTACCATCATTAGAATTAATGTAACACATTTTTTTTCAAATAAATGAAGAATTTTCTTCATTTTTTTTAAATTAAACAAAAATTTCAAAATTTTGATTGTTTTTGCTTAAAGTACCTATACTCGACATGTTTTTTACATATGTATTTTAGTTTTAAAATACACATGTTTTCATCATGACTGTCAAAATTTTTTATTTTACAGAAGGTTTATAATTTTTGGTCACAAACGACATGTACAAATACGTCTGATATAGACTCTGTTTTTTTATAACAGCTGATCTACTTAAAAATATTAAAATTTTGTGAAATTGATTTGCTTATTTTTTTTTTTTTAAGAATTTGTGTTTTAATAAAATAAAATAAAATGAATTCAAAAAATAAACAAATTGCATTGTGTAGTGGTATATCTATTATAACTTAAAACTAAGAAGGAAAATGAAAAAAAAAAAAAAAATTAAAAGAAATCGCACTCTTTGGAGCCATAAATTGTTGCTTCGCAGGGACTGTGGCCTTGGTTTTACCAAGGCCAAAGCTGCGTTTGGAAGATCCAAAAGCATTCCAAAATTTTGCAAGGATGTCATATAGAACATTTTGTGAGCTGCTTCCCACATTGCAATTATTTCAATCACAGCTTCCTTGGGCCAATCAAACTGAATAATTAAAATGAAAAACATTTACATATATGAATACAGGTTTGAAGTTATATATGTAGGTACTCACTTTTATCAAATCTTTTTCCATATTTAAATACTATTGTTATTAATTTTAATACAATTAATAATAAATACCAATTTGCAATATCCAATTTTATAAAAACAATATTTATTTTTATTTCCGTGCTTCTTCTTTTTACTACATATATACCCACGTCCTTCGTTTGAAAAATGGCTTATAGCCGCTGAAAATATTTTTCATTGCGTTATTGTAGTGGTGGCGAGACAGCTATTTTGTTTTCTTTTTAAGCTACAAAATGATAAGCTTGTACAAAAAAATTTTACATTCTTTGCTTCAATATTATTGAAAAAGTAAAACTAGATAAAAAAAATTTAATATATTTTTCTTGTAAAATTTTTTATTCAGGCGGCTAACAATACAGAAAATTATTATACGGCGACAAATATTTCCACAAAGCGTAGACATTTAAAACACATGACTATACATGAGAAAATAGAGCATGCTCTAATTGAAATTTTGTCAGAAGTTATCCTCATGTTTTTTTTACAGAAGCAATGTTTTTGAGGGCACACACGACATGTTTTTGTTTCACATTGTAAAAATTTACAAATACAGTGTAAAAAACATGTCGTGTATAAAGACCTTTAGAAAAATATTTATTAAACGATGTTAACATATGGTGAAAAAAGTAATATATATTTATTGCTACCAGCACATTGCTTTGCAATCTCTTAATATTATTTTTTCTCTCTTCGTAAGAACAGATGTTAAGTCGATTTTAGAACTGTCATTGTTGAGTATTATGTGATCTCCATTTACTGTGAATTAACTTTAGCGTAAATGCATGAAATCAAACTGAATTTAGCTTTTTCAATATGGCAACAACGTCGAATATCAAACAGTTGTTTCAAACTGTTTTGTATTTGTTAAATTAAAATGGCCGTTTTTAGAAAAAAAAAAATATTACAATTACAACGCGTTTTATAACATTTTAGATTTCCAAGGGAAAGAAAAGAAGTGCGTGGTTCGCAAGGGATACGCAGATTCTCTTAAAATTGTGGCGGAACGTGTTACTGAAAATATTATTTCACAAAATACATAGTTGTTTACAAGCATATAGCCACAGATATAACCAGATATGGCAACTTTGACAGGTGTCAAAGGCCCATATCATACGTGGTTAACCCCATTTTCTGAAAGAGAAAAAAAAACATGACATTGCCAAAAACAATGCCAAAATGAAAGCAGGTATAGGCTACATAAAATACAATTTGAAAGTGAACAAAATGTACAATGTAAGCAAAATATTTTGCAGAAATTTTGATATTTAGTGTTTTTTTGTTAAATCTTGAATTAAAAAGTCTAAAAACAAAAGCCATTTTTATGTGTAAATAAAGTGCAAGCGGTAATTATTCATTTTATATAGCAAAATATTCATTGTGTTTGTTGTTAGCTGACAATTTTGTTTATTTATTTGCAGGTAAATGACGGATGGTGGTCAAGAAGCACCAGCAGACAAAAAGTATATTTAAAAAACAAGGAAAAAATTATCAGAGGTGATAGAAAATTGAATTCTAAGAAGAAAATGTAAAGTAATATTTCTGGTGGCAATTCGTATTTTCCGAGTTATGAGCCTCCAAAGTTTTCATATTTTAAAAAATAATTCACATTATCATATAAAAAATTTTATTAAAATTTTCAGAAGCTGCAAGTGATTGAAATAGTCCTAATCGTCATGGTCCGAAAATTGCTGCCCTGTTAAAATTAAATAAAGAGAAAATGTATTAGTGGTGTAAAGTAAAAACAATATTAAATAATAAAATAACAATAAAATTGTGATACGTATTAGTATTTTATGTATTAATTAATTTTATATAATTATTTTTGTTTTTATAATATACAATAATGTAATCTCTTCTTTAAGGATTTTTAATAGCCCTTATAAGCGTTTTTTGTTATTTTTTTTCGACCTTATTTGGTCTAGATACATCATGTTCTGTTTAAAACAGCATCACCTCTTGAAGGATGTGGTTCTTCACCACGCATGATGCTCTTGAATAAGGAGAAGCTAAAAATGCAAATGCATTATAAAGGGTGTTTTTTATATACGTATAGAATTTTAAATTGGAATAAAACAACGATGGATTATTCGATTGACATGAATTTTATTTATCCGAAAGATAATCTTGTGGCATTACATTTTAAATATGATTTCTGGCATATGACCGCCACGGCTGGCTCGGATGTAGTCCAACCTGGACGTCCAATTTTCGATGACTTTTTCCAACACTTGTGGCCGTATATGGGCAATAACACGGTGAATGTTGTCTTCCAAATGGTCAAGCGTTTGTGGCTTATCCGCATAGACCAATGACTTTACATAGCCCCACAGAAAGTAGTCTAGCGGTGTTAAATCACAAGAACTTGGAGGCCAATTCACAGGTCCAAAAGGTGAAATTAGGCGGTCACCAAACGTGTCTTTCAATAAATCGATTGTGGTACGAGCTGTGTGACATGTTGTGCCGTCTTGTTGGAACCACAGCTCCTGGACATCATGGTTGTTCAATTCAGGAATGAAAAAGTTAGTAATCATGGCTCTATACCGATCACCATTGACTGTAACGTTCTGGCCATCATCGCTTTTGAAGAAGTACGGACCAATAATTCCACCAGCCCATAAAGCGCACCAAACAGTCAGTTTTTCTGGATGTAACGGTGTTTCGACATACACTTGAGGATTAGCTTCACTCCAAATGCGGCAGTTTTGTTTGTTGACGTAGCCATTCAACCAGAAGTGCGCTTTATCGCTAAACAAAATTCGTAAAATACGTATTCCGCACAGAACCATTATTTTTGAAATAAAATTGCACTATTTGCAAGCGTTGTTCAGGCGTGAGTCTATTCATGATAAATTTGCCAAGCCAAACTGAGAATAAATCACTTGACAGCTGCTAAATCGGTCGCCATCTTGAACAGTAATGCCAACTTAAAGTTCTATACGTCTATAAAAAACACCCTTTATATTCAGTTATAAGCCAATTGGGTGGTTGCAGAAGTTTAGCACGAAAAAAGCGAAAAGATCTACTAGATGAAAAACAGTGATAGACTAAAAATGTGCAAAATCTAAGCTCAATAAGCGTAATAAAAAGTAAGTTCATTTTTACTAGAGAAAACAATTATTAAATTTCTATATTTTACAAATAGATGATGTATCGGTATCCTTAGAAAGCGTTTGTATCATTTTTTAGCGACATCCCTTTACAAATAGAATTTTAATTGTTAAAAAAACCAACCATAGTATAATTATACAAAGTATACGCACCATATATTTTGTTAGTGTAAAAAATTAAGGCCGGGTTATGCGAACGTTGAAATGTAGAAATGTAGAAGTCAGCTGATCGTTTCTGCTATATGGAAAGCAATGCAAATGCTTAGCTGACTAAAATGTAACGTAAATGTAACGTAGCAATCTGTTGAAATTAGAATTTCACGTAACAAAATGTAGCAGTGATGGGATGTATGCGTATTGTGTATGTATTGTTTTTTTTTTTCTTCTTTGTTTATTATAGAAAACACATGATTACGTTTCTACGTTTCTATAGTTGATGTTGGAATTATTCCCCAAATTACAATTCTGTACATTTTACATTTTTCTACTTTATACTCATACATATATATGTACATTTAATTTTATGTAAAGCAACTTTTGTATTTTAAGTTATTCTAATAAAAACTATTGAATCGACAGGTTATGGGCCTAGCTGCCTTAAAATTTTAAATTAGATTTTTTATAAAAAAAAATTGTGAATTCGATCGAGATGAGCGCATCCATGTTGCAAATAGATAAATTAGATGTGGGCAATTATGACACATGGTGTGTACAAATGAAGTGCGTTCTGATACATTCAGAATTATGGTCTATTGCAAGTGGAGCGACGGTGAAGCCGGTAGGTGTCAATGAGGCTGACCAGTGGGCGAAGAAAGATGAGAAAGCTCTAGCAATGATAATGCTTTCAGTAAAAACGTCACAGCTAAGCTACATAAAAAACTGCAAGACAGCTCATGACGCCTGGAAAAAGCTGGACGAAGTATACAAACCAAGCGGTCCATTGAGAAAAATAAGTTTGTATAAGAAGCTATTAAATCTTCGAAAGGATGAGACGACATCAATGAACGAATTTTTAAATCGCTTTACGGAGTCATCAGAAAAATTAACTGAGGTTGGAATTGATATGGCTGAAGAATTGTTGGTTATCATATTGTTGTCAAGTCTACCTAAAGACTTCGAGAATTTTGTAGTTGCGATTGAGACTCGTGACGATTTACCCACTTTATTAATGAAGAAGATGATCGCTGGGTACAGCATCTTGTGGGTGAGGAAGTTGTTGTAGGTCAACAAGCGTTTGTAGCTCGTACAAAACCACAAGCAATGAATAAAAACAACAATGTAGTCAGGGGAAAAAAATTCAGATGTTTTAACTGTGGCAAACGTGGCCATTTTGCAAAAAATTGCAAAAGTGGTGTTTTAAATGATAATGAAAAGAGACATCAACAAAGTGCTCATTCCTTTGCAATGCTTGCGGCTGATAACAGTACAACATTTAAAAAGAATTTTTGGTGCATAGATAGTGGCTCGACTTCTCATATGAGCTGTCAACGTCATTTATTTTCAAATTTTATTGAAGAACGTGAAAAAATTATGCTTGCATGCGACAATTATATAAAAGCAGAAGGCAGAGGAAATGTAAAAATAAAAACTAAATATGGCCATGTAACTTTACGTGATATGCTTTATGTGCCCTCAATGATAGGAAATTTTATATCGGTTGGCAAAGCTACAGAAAATGGTTTTTCTGTACAGTTTGAAAAAGATTCTGCAAAAATACAAAACAAAATGGGTGAGATAATTATGGTTGCAAAAAAGATAATGAACTTGTTGTAGTTTTAGAGAACCGTGAATTAAATTTTCAATTGATAAATGATGATGAGTTTTTACGTTGGCACAATCGATATGGTCATCTTAATTTTAAAAGTCTTGGCGAATTAATTAATAAAAATGCGGTAAACGGCATGAACGTCAAATGTATTCCAAAGGATGTAAATTATATGACATGTATGAAATCGAAAATATGTTCGCAGCCTTTTCCATCTTCTGAGAAAGGTCATAGAGTAGATAATTTGTTAGATATAATTCATACGGACATATGCAGACCAATAAAAAAGCCATCGTTACCTGGTTCTCGTTATTACGTTTCATTTATCGATGGCTCCAGATTTATTATTGTTTATTTTATAAAAAGTAAAAATGAAGTTTTCGATAAATTTCGGATATTTAAGTCATTTGTAGAGAAACTATTGGGTCGAAATATCAAATGTTTGAGGAGTGACTATGGCAGGGAATATGTTAATACTCAGTTTAATCAATATTTAGAAAAGAATGGCATACGAAGAGAATTGACCATTCCGTATACCCCGCAGCAGATTGGTGTAGCAGATCGTGCAAACAGAACTATTGTAGAAATGGCAAGAAGTACGATTATTCATTCAGGTTTAGATGAAGTTTTTTGGGCAGAAGCAGTTAACACTGCTGTGTACATAAGAAATCGCACAATTACTAAGGTCTTGTTAACGAAAACTCCGTTCGAGGTATGGTTTGGAAAAAAACCAAATGTTTCATATTTTCGTATTTTTGGTTCCCGAGTAGTGGCTTTGGACAAAACAAAAACTAAAAAAATTTACAGCAAAAGGTAAAGAATACATTTTTATTGGATATTCAACTACATCAAAAGGCTATCGATTATATGACAAAGACGAAAAAAAATTGTTGATAAACGTGATGTAATATTTTGCGAGAATAATTTTAAATCAAAAGAAAAGATAGATTTAATAGAGTTGGTTAATGGCCAGAATTCTATGCCATCTACCACTGATCATCAAGCTGAGAATATAGCTAATAGTGACTCTGATGAATATGTATCTAGCTCTGAAATAGATATTGTTGATTTTGAATCTAACGCTGAAAAACAAAATATTCAACAAATTAATATAAAAGAAGGAAGAGTCCGGGGTAGACCAAAAATAATTCGTACGGGTAAAGTAGATCGTCCAAAGAAGATGCAAAATACAATTAATTATGCAAGTGAAATTCCAATTCCACTATCATATCAGGATGCAATTGAGTGAAGATATTCAAATAAATGGTGTGATGCAATGATCAAAGAGTATAAATCGCTACAGGAAAACAACACGTGGAGTTTAGTTGACCTTCCTCCTGGAAAGAAAGCCATTGGCACTAAATGGGTATTTAATCTAAAAAAGGATGAGGATGGTAACGTGATTCGTTTTAAAGCTCGATTGGTTGCAAAAGGCTGTGGCCAACATTTTGGTGTGGATTATAAGGAAACCTTTTCACCGGTCTTACGTTATTCAAGCATAAGAATTATTTTTGCTTTAGCTGCAGAGAAGCAATTACATCTGCATCATATAGATATATAAACGGCTTACCTAAATAGCACATTAGACGAAGAAGTATATATGAAGCAGCCAATTGGATTTGGAGACAATAATCACCCAGAAAAAGTGCTGCGTTTGAAAAAGGCAATTTATGGACTAAAGTAGTCAGGTCGTTCATGGAATATAACGCTTGATAAAGCAATTAGAGATATGGGATCTACACCCTTTGACAGTGAACCCTGTATCTACAAGAAAAATGAAAAGGGAAAATATAATTTTATAGCAGTCTATGTAGCCGATATATTGATAGCTTGTACAGATAATAAGGATTTGGAGAAAGTTAAAGATATGATTTCGAAAAAATTCAATTTAACGGATAATGGTAAAGTAAAGTATTTCTTAGGAATGGAAATTGAAAGAGATGGTGATACTGGGAATATAAGTGTTGGACATACTCAATATATCAACAGAGTTTTAAAAGAGTATAATATGGAGGAATCTAGAACAGCATCAACACCTCTTGATCCCGGATTTCAAATTAGCTATAAAAATGATAATTGCAAACAAATAGACATAAATTGGTATCAATCGTTAATTGGTACTCTGATGTATTTAGCAATAAGTACTAGGCCAGAAATTTTACATTTAGTGTGTAAACTTGCTCGTCGAAATCAGGATCCACATGTTGAACATGAAAAAGCTGCAAAACATATATTACGGTATTTGCAGTCTACGAAAAATCTAAAATTACAATATTTTAAAAATGGTGAACCAGTGATTGGTTTTGTTGATGCTGATTGGGCTAGCTGTGTGGAAGATAGGAAATCGTACACCGGTTTTTGTTTTTTCTTAGCTGGATATGCTATAAGCTGGGAAAGCAAAAAACAACCAAATATTGCACTTAGTAGTACAGAAGCAGAATTCGTTGCTTTATCAACAGCGGGTAAAGAAGCAATATATTTGAAGAGACTTTTAAAAGAAACTGGTTGTTATCCAGAAGACAAACCAATAGTAATTTATGGCAACAACATTGGTGAACGGCATTTGCCAAGGAACCCTGTATTTCATGGAAGGTGCAAACATATAGATATCAAATATCAACATATACGTGAAATCGTGAAGACAAACCAGATTGAAGTTCGCTACATATCAACGAATATGACCGCTGATATATTAACTAAGAATTTAGTAAAAATCAAACATGAAAAATTTGTAAAATCTTTGGGGTTAAAATAATATATATGTATTGTATATTATGTTTCCAAACATGTGATATTATATAATAATTTTTTTTTGATATATGAAATTTATGTACAGATTTGAGAGGGCGTGTTGGAATTATTCCACAAATTACAATTCTGTACATTTTACATTTTTCTACTTTATACTCATACATACATATATATGTACATTTAATTTTACGTAAAGCAACTTTTGTATTTTAAGTTATTCTAATAAAAACTATGGAATCGACAGTTGAGCTCTACATTTTTACATATCTACATTCCTACATTTCAACGTTCGCATAACCCGGCCTTTAGATATGAATGTCAAAATGAAGAAAGAGAGCATAGCATAATAATATTATTTCGTAAACAAACAAAGCAAAATGAAAAAAATGTTGATATTCAAATCTAACAAAATACAAATTTAAACAAAAAACACATGTAGACTTGCTTCCACTTGATATAATTACACTATGATTGCTACGTTACATGTACGTTACATTGTAGTGAGCTAAACATTTGCATTGCTTTCCATATAGCAGAAACGATCAGCTGACTTCTACATTTTTACATTTCAACCAAAGACGATAAAACTATAAAGATGTTCTACGTAGTGTAATTTTTTCTGGTGCTAAATTTGTTGGTGGATATTGCTAGTAATATCTACGAGAGCGCGAGAATTTAAAAGAGAGTAATATAACATGCAAGAGAATAATATTCAATGCAAGAATTTACACAACTTCACTTTTCAGTACATCCATATACAAACTGTATATGTATGTGTACCAAATTTTAATGAAAAAGTTGTTTTCTTCTTATAGCTCTACTAACATTGCCGTTTTTGTTAATGTAGGTAAATACATGCATTTTATTGTTGTAATACATATAATATATGAATTCACACCGAATTTAAATTTCGTTACTGGCCGCAATGGAATTACAGAAGGTCAATAAAAATTTTAATATTTTATTTTGATCATCATTTCGTTAATTAGTTGCTTAACTTTTTAACTACTTTGAAATAATTTTAAATATACTCGTAAATATCCAGAAGAAGCTAAGCAGCGAATTAACGAAATAATAATCAAAATAAAATTTTAAAATTGTTATTTATCTTAAGCTTAAAAAACTAACATGTGCATTATCATAACAGTAATATAAAATTTTTTCGAAATGTAAGTTTCGTAAAAAAAATTAAGCAAAGCAATTTAAGTGTACTTAAATATTATTAGTATTGTCTACTTTTATCTTATACATTAACCATTGAGTTTTTTTTACTTTATAGGTATTTATTTTATTAAAAGGAAAACCGTTACTTTTAATTTTTATTTTGCAAAAGTTATAAATAAATCATAATAAAACATTTTTATTTGGAACGAGTTTACGTCATCCCGCGTCAAATTTGGTTCTTTAACAGACCGATTTCGGCAATTTGTCACCTTCAGTGTTTAACCTCAATGAGATACAAAAAAATGTAAATAATAATAAAAATGTTTTAATTGATTAATATTTATATTGCTTACGACTCAATATTTATTTTATATTTTACTGTAAATACGTATTGGATTTTTATTATTTTTATTTTTGTATTTTGAATATTTTTCTTACACATTAGCTTAGGTTTCCGAACTGGAATCTCTAATGTAGAAAGTATTGAAAAAAAAGAAAATATTTTTAAATGCTCACTAAGTTTCTAAAAAAGTTTTAATTTTTAAAACTTTTTACTTCTTAGCCAAATTGAAATTCTTATTTGGTTTGATAAGTATTAAACGTATAAGTTCAAGACTTTTTATGAAAAGTATTGTAGAGTCTACTGATGATATGTCTAGCAGCAATCAAATCCTATATAGATAGCTATCCATCAATGGTAGAGCATTTAAAAACAAATTTTTTATAAATATGTAAATTGTTTTGTGACAATACCACGAAACAAAAAATGGGAATAAGGCATAAAAATGTCTTATTATGATTTACATATTAATTTCCAAATAATGAGATTTTTATTATAAATAAATTTTGGTCATAACATAAAATCAATTTCTGTGTTATTTATTATTAACAGTCTGTGAGTTTTAAAACTCTTATAGATCCTTTTAAAAAGCATATACAACAGGACTACTTCTCATTATAAAAATAATATCTACAAATTTATAATAAGAGTTCAATAAAGGTTCAAATTAATGAATCATAAATTCGTTGCGAACTAGGATAAATTTTATTTTTACAATCATAAACAAGATATTCTACCCTACAATAACGCAACTAGTCATATTCGTTCTATTTTTATTTGCTCCTAAGATTTCAATAACATTTTTGTTGAAAAATTTATAAATCTCACACAAAAAACATAAAAAAGAAATAAAATTCATTTTAAGTTTTAAATGCTTGGTTTATAATACATACATACATGCGCATTTATATGTTGTTGAGTATGTGCTTATTCTCTGTTTATCTCAGTAGCTAAATGAGAGAAACTTGTATTTGAAATGCGCATGCTCAAATATTCCCTTGTTACTTCTCCCCCACATCTGTTTCTGCTATTCATTTTTGTTTTCAGATTTTGTTCTACGTAGAACATCTTTATAGTTTTATAGTCTTTGTTTCAACGTTCGCATAACCCGGCCTTTAGTGAAATTTTAATGCAAATTAACGCCGTCGTCTGTCTACGCTATAACACAAGTCAAAAACCACAAATCCATACAAATAAAATTACAAAGCCATACAAATAAAACTACGAACACATACAAAAAAATATTACAATACATATAAAACTAAAAATTTTGACATTTAGGTTATTAGCGAATTCAAATAACTGATGAGCGAATACTCTAATGCTGAGTACACACTTGTAAACATGTTTACGGAACATGTTTTTCGCTGAGATTCCATTGTTTGATACACACACTGTAACCAACAAGTAAACCACAAATGCAACATCTGTTCTATATTTTGTATTATAGCATGAACATCATGGGTGAAACACATTTGAAAAAATATATACTTTTATTTTTGTAATTGTCATTTTTCACATTCCATAATTCTGCTAAATTTTTATATAAATTACTTTGGTGTCACACGATCAAGTTTTCATTCAAATTTTAAAATTTTTCTCATTTTTTTACCAATACACTCACACTTTTAAAATTTGCTGAGAATTTGCTTTCAATTTTTCGTTCAATTGAGTGTTTCAAATTACAGTCTAGAAAACAGCTGACTGCAGCTTTTTTATTCCAAATTTGAATTCTTATTCTGCCGCCAGTATTGTTTTGTTTCTTTGAAAATATGTTTGTAAACAAATATAAGGACGTTTTGCGGTTCATAGAGTTATACAGAAGCCATGAAATTCTGTGGAACATGAATATTCCTGCATATAGACGGAATGATTTAAAAATTAAGGTATATAACTCTATTGCCGCCGAAACAAAACTGTCGGTGGAAGAGGTTAAAAAAAAATAAAGTCATTTCGAATGTCGTACTGTGCCGAAAAAGCTAAAACTAAAAGCAGCAAAAAATCCGGATGCGCCACTGAAAATGTATATACTCCTAGTGTATTTTGGTTCAATGAAATGTCGTTCATCGACGCATCTCTAATTCGTCGGAAAACTGTGGATAACTCTTATCAAATGGAAACTTTTAACCAGATAATAGAGTAAAACAAAAAACATTTTTTTACTTGAAAGATTTTTATTTAATATTTATTTTTTGCCACTGAAAATCTACATTACCATATGTGGTTAAATATCTGGAAAGCTCGTCCCTAATTCTTGAAGCAAGCTTGTATGTTTTGTGGCTTTGATTTCCAATTGCAGAAAACGCTTTTACAATTAATTGTTCCACTGGTTCTGTGTCTGCTGTTGCCGTTCGAGGTTTTGTCAAATAATTGTGAAGCACACAACAGGCCTTAACAATGGAGTCGACTGTTTTTGGTTTTCAATAGGACGGTGAAATATACGGAACCTGTTGGTGAGCCGACCGAATGCACACTCTACCACCATTCTTGCCCGACAAAGCCTGTAGTTGAACACTTCTTGCGGCACGTTTAACCTTATACTTCTGCTATATGGCTTCATCATGTGCCTGTCCAGAGCAAAAGTGTCGTCTCCAATAAAGAAATAAGGAATCTTATTTCCTTCACCGGCAATAAGTTGGGTTGGCTCCGGTATATTTAAACTGTCATTCTGCAAAGCCTGACACACGAAGCTATCGCTGAATATTGTATTATCTGTCGACTTACCATTGCAACCGACGTTTATATACGTGAAGCGGCTATGTGCGTCAACAGAAGCGAACACAATTATGCTGAAGTACCCCTTAAAGTTGTGAAACTTTAATCCGGATATTTTTTCCATCCAGTGCTCCAAGAGTATGCGGAAACTGCCAACATTTTTCAAAATCTTCAAAAAAATGAAAATTTTTTAATATAACATTGTTTATTAACGTGTATTTCGCATGTGTTTACTACACAAATGTCAAAACAGAACTGACATTAGGGGCCAATCGCAAAATTTATAGTATTTTCTGATAGGAGGATTACTTTTGCGCCACCTGATTACTTTTGCGCCATCCGTTACAAACTAACTTACATACATTGATATTGAAATTTTTTTATTTTATTTAATAGGGAGACTTTTCAACTATAACGGAGACATGTTCGGATTCAGAGCCAAGCGATGCTACTTCTTCTCCAAAAAAATCAAACATGCGCCAGAGCCAAAATCAAAGCTAGATGATGCTTTGGAAAAACTAATTGCGATTAACAAAGAAGTAACAATTTTTGAAACTTTTGGCGAACATGTTGGGAAACAAATAAAAGAATTTCCGGAAGAGATGCATATGAGATAATGGCAGAGATACAAGCTGTAATGTCGAAAAGAAAAGTGGATATAATAAGAAAAAACACTTTGTGCATCCCATCGAGAACATCTACGCCTTTGTCGCTAAGCTCAGGATCAGTCCCGTCGAGCGATGTACTTTTTAACGCAATTTCAGATGCGGAAATATTAGAAGAAGAATGTTAACTTTTATTTTATTCAAACTTTTATTCCTTTTTATGTTATGATCTCGTGAAATGTTATGATCTCATTTTTGTTTATTTTTTATTTAAATTAAATAATACTAATAATAAAATAAATGTTTTTGATATGTTGTTGTACATAAGCGATACAAATTTACTCTGAGAAGTTCAATGTAACTTACTTTTAAGTAGTTCTTCTGCAGACTTTTGTAAATTGCTTCAAGAACTTCAGGCACAAAACAGCCAATTGTGTTAGTAGCAACTCTAGATAGAAACTCCAATGATTTATAGGAGTCTCCTGCGGCGGAGTAATAGCTTTCCGCATTACTGTGTTAGTTTTTTTTATAGCGATCCATGTAGCTATATAAAGAAAGAGGATACATTGAATTTTATTATTGCTAGACACATGCATATGTATGTATGTTTATTGAATACACTACCATTTTTAAAAGCTTACCACATCGATACGTGCGAAATTTCTGAAGTCGGCATCATCGACTTCCCACACCAGATCTTTTAACATGTGCGCCTCCAAATCATGTTCCACCCTTAAGTAAACAAAATTGTTTTTACATTTATTACGCCAACTCCATGTGTGTTTGTTAACATTTATAAATACATACCTTCTTACTAATAATGGTTTTACCCAATATTTCTTCTCCACCTTCTGTTTTTCTTCAGTTTCTATTGTTTTTTTTATTTCTTCCAATAATTTCAAGGAAGCAATAAATTTTATTTGTTTTCTTGATAACATCTTGTTGAAAAACTTGCTTTGAAATTGCGTGCAGCCTACGTCACAGCTTTCAATTTTTGTGAATTTTGACAAGCAGTATGTGTAAATTTCTTGAAAGAGAATTGTAAAAAAACTTGATCGTGTGACTGTAGTGTTACTAAAATTTACCCAACTCTCATTTCTTTCTCAATCGCCATTTTTTTTTTTCTTTACTTCAATAAACTTTTTTAGCGGTCGACAAAATCCTACATGTTCACAGCTTGCTTGTTTTAGGTGAACTAAACAAGTAAAAACAGTAAACAACGATACAGACTATGGAACCAACATCAATGCAACCAGAAAATATCCAAAAAATTTATATTTTGGAAACCTCGAAGGGAACACGAAAATAAACTATAACGACTACACACTACAGCTAGAATTAACCGAACGTCCCGTAAGATTTCGTTACCAGCTGATCCGTTTTGTTATATGAAAAGCAATGAAAGTGCTTATCGAAAACAAATGTCACGTTGACGGTACGGCAAGATTTGTATAAAATAGAATTTAGCAACGTTTTTACGGGACGTTTATGCACAGCTGAGACAGTAGTTTTTTATTGAAAAAAAAAGAAGTGAAGCGCGTATAAAAGAAAGTTTAAATAATTAAAGTGCTTAAAACTTTTCTAAAAGTAACAAAAATCAACTAAAAAACAACAATATTTAATAATTAAACACTACAACAAAAAGTGTGATACAGTTTGAAATCAATTTTGTGAAGTCCCTAGACATCGTACAGAAAAGTATAGCATACCAATCTGTCAGCACTTTCTGTAAGATTTATAGCTATTGTGTATCCGAGCATGCAAATAAATTAATAAGTCACTGGATACTTAACAACTATTAAAGTAGTTTATTTATTGAACTTTCAAGAAATAAAAGGTGCAAACTATTTGGTATAAAATAATATTAAAATGCTTCAGCTGTAGCTGCAAAGACGACTTTTGGTAAAAGCTTCTGTTTTCGGCTATCAAATCTTGTAGTAGTGTTGCCAGCCGGTTTATCAAAGGAACTCTGAATTCTCGGAGCTGCCACATCCACTCCCTCTCCAGTGACAAGATCAGGTTCTGGTTGGAACGATGTCGCTTGTTCGAGCCCGGGAGTAGCTGTCGTGCTTTGTTCACTAGTTGTTGTTATCCGAAAAGTAGATGGTGTAGTTTGTGAAGCAAATGTTGGACTTTGTTGCGTATCATTAACAATGAAAGCAGGTTTCAATCTGTCAACAGAAACATCTACATCCTTCTCTTTGATTCGTATAGTAAATATTCGATCTGAACGCCGCTCCACTATTTCATAAGGACCAGAATAGGGTGTTTCGAGAGGCTTACGAACATCGTCAGTCCGAAGAAAAACATGAGAACAATTATCAAGTTGTTTAAAAACAAACATTTTGCTTTTGTTGTGATGAAACGCTGGCAAAGGTCTCAGTAAATTAAAATGTTTCCTTAGTTTTAACAAGAATTCCGTAGAATCGATTACATTATCAGTTTTGTCCAAATAATCATTTGGAAGACGTAATTCGCCGCCGTATAATAAGTCAGGTGGTGATGCTCGAAGGTCTTCTTTAAACGCAGTCCTGAGTCCAAGTAGAACAGTAGGTAAGATTTCAATCCACGATACATCAAAATGACACATGAGAGCTGCTTTAAATGTTCTGTGCCACCTTTCTACCATCCCATTTGACTGTGGGTGATAGGCAGTAGTTCGAACACGCTTAGAACCAATAAAATTAACGAGATCTTTAAATAAGCTTGATTCGAATTGCGTACCCTGGTCCGTAGCTATAGTTTAGCACAACCGAATCGAGATATCCAGTGCGACCAAAATTCCTTTGCAATAGTATTAGTATTAACGGAATAGATTCCGGCCATCTAGAAAATCGGTCGATCATTGTGAGACAGTATCTGTATCCCTGTACCATTGGCATAATGACAATGTCTAAATGTACATGATCGAAACGGTTGTCAGGAATATTAATCTTGTTAGGTGTAAGTCGATTGTGTCTTGTGATTTTCGCTTTTTGACAAGGCAAACAATTGCGTGACCAGTTGATTATCTGTTTTTTTATTTCAGGCCATACGTATTTTTGACGAATTTGTTGCAAAGTAGCCTTACCACTAGGGTGAGCAGAATTGTGAATAAAATCGAAAATCTTTTTACGAAGAGATATATAGTTGTGCTGAGTCGAAATGTACAATTTGTAGTTTCAAAGAGTTATTGCCCCTCATTAGGGTCTTTAATTCCTTGTCTGTTTCCTGAGCTGATTTGAGCTCTTCAGAGCAAATTGTTGTGGGCATGGAAATCGCATTTAAACGAGAAAATGCGTCTGCCACTATATTTTCAGGACCAGAAACATGAATAATTTCGGTTGTGAATTGAGATATGAAATCTAGGTGTCTGAGTTGGCGAGGTGATGCCTTTTCTGGTTTTTGGGAAAATGCATACACCAATGGTTTATGATCTGTTATGATAATGAAATGTCGAGCCTCGAGCATGTGTCGGAAATATTTAATGGAACTATAAATCGCAAGCAGTTCCCTGTCATAGGTGCTGTAGTTCCTCTCTGCTGTAGATAATTTGCGCGAAAAAAATCCGAGAGGTCACCAAATTTTGTCAATCTGCTGCTCAAGAACAGCTCCGATAGCTGTATCAGAAGCATCCGTCATTAATACAAGGTCCGCTTTGGGTGCTGGGTGTTCCAACATTGTTGCCTCGCCGAGACTACGCTTGCAATCTAAAAAAGCGTTCTTCTTGGAATTCGTTAAAAAATCATTTAAAGGTGCTTGCAATTGAGCTGCATGAGGAATACAACGGCGATAATAATTAAGCAAACCGAGGAATCTGCGAAGTTCGCATATAGTTTCCTGTTGAGTGTAGTTCATAATAGCAGTAATACGATCAGTTGGCGGTCGACAACCACTACTATTAATCACGTAGCTCAGAAAATGTACTTCCGTTTGTCCAAAATGGCACTTATTAACATTAATGGTTAGGCCATAGTGACGAAGGCGTTCAAATACCTGTCGGAAATGAAATCTATGTTCCTCTACAGATTCTGACATGATAATAATATCATCAATGTAACAATAAACGTTATCCAAACCTCGTCCATAAATCTCTGAAAAGTCTGCGTCGCGTTTCTTAATCCAAATGGCATGAACAAAAATTCCACCAAACCAAAAGGTGTACACACAGCTGTTTTCTGAATATCTTCCGCGGCCATTGGAATTTGGTAATACGCTCTCACAAGGTCAATAGTTGTAAAAATTGACTTACCATATAATTTTTCCGAAAAATCGTTGATGTTGGCAATAGGGTACCGATCAGGAACAGTCTGTGAATTTAGTTTTCGATAGTCCCCACATGCTCGCCATCCTCCACTTTTCTTAGCTACCATGTGAATTGGGCTGGCCCAAGGACTTTTTGAAATTCGGCATATGCCATTGTCTAGTCAAAAATCGATTTCTGCTTTTGCCGCTGCCAACTTGTCACCAGAAAGTCTTCTTGGACGATCAGCTACAGACTTACCAGTTGTCTCTATATAGTGAATGATGCTTTCACAAGCATTAGGCTTGCGTGTCAACGTTGACGATGTGATGTCGATGATTTCTGCGAGCAAGGTTGTTGTTGCTGATAATGTTGAAATATTGAATTCTTTAGTTAAACGTATTGTACCACGGCTTGTTAAATTAGTTCTGTTATCAATAAGACGTTTTCGTTTGAGATCAATAAGTAAATTGTAGTGACTTAAAAAATCTACCCCAAGTATGGGCGTTTGAACATCAGCGATGATAAATGGCCATTTAAATTCACGCCGAAGTCCTAAATCTAATTTAAAAACACATTGGCCAAATGTATTAATTTCACTACGGTTTACTGCGATAAGTTTAATATTTGCAGCTTTAAGTGTTGCTTTGATTAATGATGGCGGTACAACAGATACCACGGAACCTGAATCAATTAAAAAATTACAGTTGGTTGATTGATCGTAGACATGCAGACGATTTTCTCCTAGAGAGTTGTTGTTGTTGCTGCCGCCAACCGAGTTGTCTGACGACAGCCCACTTAGTTTTCCGATTTGGAGTTCCAGTGTGGACATGTCGGCTTGCATTGTCGAGTAGCCTCACCAAATTTCGTGTGATAAAAACATAATTGTGGGCTTACTGCATCCTGACGACTGCATGAACGATTCCGAGATGCTGAACGACTTTGCCTAAATTTACTTTTATTTAGTTGTAATTGCATTTTTTCCACTTTATTTGTTAAATTTTTTATTGCTTGCCACACATCTGTTAAATTCATTGTTGAGCCTACCGCATCCACTGAAATATCGGTGTTCACACGCAAGGGAGCAACAGCACCTACCATGTTGTGATTTGCATCTATCATTTTGTCAGCCATTTTAGCCATCTTCTCTAAATCATCGTCTTCTAATACAGTTAATAGAGGGCGAATAAATTCTGGCATTTGACCCAGAAATATTGTTCATTTCCTTTACCAGGCGCCAAACGTTTCATAGCCGACAATATTTCATATGGTTTTTTTCCAAGTGTTTCACCACCTTGCAAAAGACGTCGAAGTTTCGATTCAGATGATTCTGCAAATGTAGAAATAAGGCTTTCTTTCAAGGCCAAAAATTTATTTTCTTGTGGAGGTTCCGTTATAAGGTCCTCAATTGACAAAAGGGTGTCGTCCTCAAGGTGAACTGAAATTCAATCAAATTTGTCAGAGTTTGACGCAACATTGTTTAAAACAAAAGTTCTTTCAATTTGCGCGAACCATAAGTGTGGATTAACTCTATTAAATTTAGGAATATGTATTCGTTGTAAATTTGATCTCGATGAGTCGCTCGAATTCCTTTGAGCTTGTCGGAGTATGCCAACTTCACGTTGAAGATTCTCAATTTGCACCAGGAGATCCTGTATTTCAGTCATGTTGTGAGTTGTATCGTAAAAAACTTCTTTCTCGTTAAACGTGCTTTCTGTGATCTCGCCTTCTTTCAGCTGTCTCAAATTATAACGTTCAACACTCATAAGCAAAAACCGTGCCTGTCTCGACAAGAAAAACTATGTATATAGTTTGCTGGCAGAATTCGTTAAAATTTGATTTTGCCGCAACTGCGCTGTCAATACGAAACAAACGTATCGTATATGATGATTCTGCACACAACACGGGGTCACCAATATAGCTAATGTGTATCCGAGCAGGCAAATAAATTAATAAGTCACTGGATACTTAACAACTACTAAAGTAGTTTATTTATTGAACTTTCAAGAAATAAAAGGTGCAAGCTATTTGGTATAAAATAATATTAAAATGCTTCAGCTGTAGCTGCAAAGACGACTTTTGGTAAAAGCTTCTGTTTTCGTCTGTCAAATCTTGTAGTAGTGTTGCCAGCCGGTTTTGTTACGGATTAGGTTTATTTAGCACTTTTGTTATCATTTCTTTATTCACCACTGGTGGGTGCACCCTGTAGTTGATCACCACCAGTGAAATACAACCCTAGGGAAATAATATCCCTGTATTGGAAAATGTGGCAGCATGTTTCTACGTAACTATCTTATGACGTGGTTTAATGGTAACTGACCAATCAGAGGCCGACGCGTGGTGACGCCAATTGATAAAACAGAAGAGTGGCAACACACGTACCAGATTTCAATTGTAAAACTTCACATAGAAATTCTGTCTCTTTTACTTTGTGCCTGGTATGGTTTAGACGTGTGTACGGATTAAACAATTTCATTAAAAAAAAAAATGTGTTTGAGAAAAATTTAATAAGTGACATTTCAATAAATAGGAAAAAACTGAATATATTCTTTTTAGTAAAACCTTCGAGAAAAAGAAAAAAAAACTATTTCCGCCCAAAGAAGAATAGGGAAGGAAAAGGGCCTTATGAGTGCCTGCGGGCTAACCAGCCATCATTTTGTTGACCAGCATGCCACTTTTACTTACCTAACCCTAGAACTAGAGAGGTAAAGAAAAGGAAAAGAAAGAAACTGCTACTATTTTTTTAACTAAATATCTAGAACCATTTGTGAAACTTTCTATAAATAACTAAGAGAAAAAAAAATGTGTTAAATAAATATAAGAAAAATTGTGAACTATACTTAATTGAACACTACCCTACAAAACCATACTTACCTGCACATCAATTAGCAAGCTCTACAAATACTTGCCGGACATTAATACCAGCTCTACTTACCTGTTCATCAACTACCAGCTCTACTATTATTCATGAGCTCTACAATTACTTATCTGCTCAACAAAAATATCATGCCAGACAGCGTTTACCATATCTCATCCTGCAGTAAAAGCAACGTCAGCTAGCAAGAACGTTCTTCATCATTAGCCAGCTGTGCCCACTTGTTCATACGTAAGTTAGTTAAAGTTTTTTTGTATTCTACTAATAATAACCATTACCTTTTTATATAAACATTCTCTTTGTAAATATAATTATATATGTATGTATATCCTCGTGCAAAATTCATGTCCATCAATTATTACAGATAATTGACTCGACATTTTGAACTTTTCCTTCAGATCTTATACTTAAAGTTCTTTATATATATATACTGTACATAGGTACCGGTATACTGACTATATCATATGATTTGCTTAAGGGCAAACATATCCTGGCTATAGTTGCCTACATTCTTTTAAAAATCTACACACATACATATATACTTATATCATCACTCAGCCCTACATACAATGTAATTTTTTTATAAAACTTTAAAATATCTCTATCTATATATATATATATATATATATATATATATATATATATATATTAAATAACGATATTGTAGTATTTATATTTATATATTATTCCTCTTATTTTGCTATCTTTCATTTTTTTCTTTATATACATAAATAAATAAGTTTACCATGACTCTAATTTTGTAAAAACTTTCATTTGCTGGAATGCTGGGAGGAATGGGCATGGTGGGTAAAGGATTGCCACGTAGGTGGCGGGCCGGACATGCAATGGGCATGAACCGGCAATAGTAGTTGCAAGTGTTTAATGTAAAATTTTTTTTACAGCCTCTGCATGGAGAGGTGGTTATATGTCGCGCGCAGAAAACCTGGGACGGGAACTTACTCCTGAGGAGTAGCCGGGTAACATCTTAGTCCATGACATCCGATATAATAATGGTTTTCTTTTTCTTGCCTAAAACTGCGTGTAACAGTTTATCAAAGGAGCTCTGAATTCTCGGAGCTGCCACAGATTTTTGCTATTTAAATTCCGTTAGATCGGTCTATAAGTGGCAGAGCTTTGAGTCAAAACCCGCAGCTACCTCTTTTTTTATAATTTTTTAAGTTGATTTTTTGCGAATTTTATCTGAACAACGAAAACCATAAAAAAATGTTTTAACAGAAACAACAGTTATAATGTCTGTGTAAAAAAAAGGAGAGCAATTAGTTTACAAATGGTCAAGAAATATAAAAATATAACCGTTATTTCAGATTTTCATAAATTTTTGTTTTGTTTTTGCTTTTGTTTTTTTATGGAAATTTTTATGCTGTGTATATGCGTAATGTTAGGCAACAAACACAAAAACAGGTAGTTGGTCTTATATATATAAATGTGTGAATGTACGTATTCTGTATTGTAGTGATGACACTACTCAGTCAGTGTAACAAAACTACGAATACAGAAATCTTATTGAAAGAGGATTTTTTTCTGTTAATTTGAAATTCTTTATTTGATATAAAATATTTAATAAAATATGTTTCGTTTAAAAATTGCTTGCGAATGTTTGCAAAATTTAATTTAATTTATTTTGCATTCCTATTGGAATAGAACTTGTTTTTTTTTTTTTTTTTTGTTAATTTAACAATAGAGTGCTTACAATCCTTTTATTGCTTTAAAAATAAGGTACTCAGAAAAGATTTTTTTAGAACTCATAGTTTTAGAGCCTATTTCACCAACTTTATTTAACTATCAATTCACACTTAAAAGTCGTTTTTCATTATCACCAACATATACTCATTGAATATTTAAATATATTTTAAATGGTCGACATTCTCTGTTTAAATATTGATTTTTCAACTCTGTAAAAACAGCTGTGTCTAATATAATAAAATATTAAACTTCCAGCTCTGTAAAAAAAATTTAACAAAAGTAAAACAATGTTTTGTTAACAATTTCAAGAAATAAAATGGAAAGTGAAGAAAGTGATTGCGACTATGAAGTTATTGTTAAAGTTTTAATAGAACGAAGGCCACGAATCATCAGAGAACGACGTAATTTTTTCACCTTTTATGATGAAGAGGATTTCAGATGTAGATTCCGCATACCCAAGAAAGCAGCATGGACAATTTTGGAACTAATACGTCATAAAATAAAACATAACAGCAAAAGGTATGCACATCAAAATTTTTAATTGCTTGCAAATGAGTTCATTTTATTATTATAATTGCATATGCATATTTTTATGTTGTAGAAACCGTCCAATGTCCCCAGAAGAAATGTTTTTATTGACATTGCGTTTTTATGCAACTGGATGTATGCAAAGAACGAGTGGTGATTTATGTGGCGTTTCAAATAGTTCTGCGTCAAGAGCTGTAAGAAGGGTTTCTCACAACATTGCTCTGCTTAGAGAAAAGTTTATTAACATCCCTTCAAATCCAGAAAAACGAATTGAAATTCAAGCAAATTTCTATAAAATTGCCAGATTCCCACGTGTAATAGCTGCCATTGATTCCACACATATAAAAATTAAATCACCAGGCTAGTATAAAAATTGCAATGCGAATATACTTTTATATTAAAAAGAAATTTGTAGGTGGCGAAGATGCAGAACTTTATAGAAACAGAAAAGGATTTTTTTCCTTTAATGTTCAAACATTATGCAGTAGTGAATTAGATATAGTGGACATTGTTGCTCGTTGGCCAGGCTCTACACATGATGCTACAATTTTTCGTAATTCCCGTATATGCAGCAGATTTGAATCAAACGAATTTGGAAGCGCAGTTATTGTAGCCGATGGCGGATATCCATGTACCAAGCACTTGATGACACCTCTTTCAAAAATAAACACGCAATCTGAGTCACTTTATAATGAGTCTCTTATAAGAACACGGAATTGTGCAGAACGAACATATGGTGTTTGGAAAAATCGCTTTCCTGTTCTATCTCTTGGAATTCGTATGAATGTGAAAGCTGTGGAAGCAGTAATTATATCAACAGCTATTTTACATAATGTTTGTAACTTATTTAATGATAAAAACGCGCCCCCATTATCCGAAAGAATGGAGAATGAAATTCGTGTTGCACTGAATGTTCCCGTCTCACAACATTCTCAAAACAAAAACACTTATCGGCAAGATATTATAAATAATCATTTTCAAAACTTGTAAATTTATGTTATCAACAAAAGAACATATTTATTTAATAATTTTTAATAAACTCAAAAAATAATCATTTTCATTTCTAATAAACTAAAAAAAAAAAAGGAACTTCATGTTATGTTACATCTACTGCTTCAAGGTACTTGAGATCTGTTATTTTATAAAATAAATATCAAATGCGATTTATAGAATTTTTTTAAATTGTACGAGTTCTGTTTCATGCTTCTCAGCCAATAAGCGCATTTGAAGCCCATGTAGCTCTTTCATTTGCGCAACTCGAAGTTCGTGCTCACTTTGTATTATCTCGATTTCTTTCTTTAGCTTCACTTCCGTCCACTTAGCCTTTACATCGGGCAGTTTCTTCCAGCTGCATTTCTTATCATTTGGTGACTTTGGCAAACTTAGTTTCTCGTTTTTTTTACTTTTTAGCATACCTGGAGTATAGCTTTCCCAACAGGTTGAGTCCTTTATGGTACATTCCGGTTCTGTAAAGGATTTATTATGTATATTTCTTAGAAGAGTAGTTATCAAAGCTTATTTAAAATACATACCTTCAACAGAAACATCTTCAATAAATTCTGGTTCGATGGCCACAGAATCACTGTCGTATTGTGATACAATTCCATCGATCTGTTTGGGTGGAATAATATTTTTTTAAATGTTATCAAAGGCATTATATTCCTGTTTTTGTGGTGGTCCTCCACCTGTTTCATAGAGCGCACGTTTTTCGATCGATGAACGTTTTTTCAAGTTGCTTTTTAAATTTAAGTATTTTGTCTTCAGGACTTTTAAGGTTCGGCTATGGCCTGTAGTCGTTGAATTAAACTGTATTTCCACTTCTTTCCAAGCTCTATCTTTTTCTACGCTAGTTATATTATCTGTTTTCTTGTTTTCTATTACGGAAGCTCGAGCCTCTACAATATTTAATAATAATTCTATTTCTTCCGCAGAAAAATTTTTTGTGCGCGCTTCCATTTTAATTTGTTTGTTTTTCAATAAACAGCTGTATATTCCGGCTTCCATATATAATAGCAAAGCGCTACCAGACTTATTTATGTTTTAATAATTCAGTTGGTGAAAATAAAAGTTTTTTTAAATAAACTTTAAATAAAGATTGTTAATTAACTTAAAATTTGTTTAAATAAATTTGGTGAAAGAGACTCTTAGTTTCTTGAACTGGAACTAATTATTTATTTTATATATATATTCAAAGAAAATTATTTTTATACATTTTTTCATATCTTTTTTTAGTTAATTAATTGGTTAATTAATCTTGAGGTCGTATTATAAAAATATTATTTTTATAGCAATATTTTGCTCTAATAAGCTAGCCGTTTCAACTAGATATATAATTTTGTTTTGTTTTTGATATTTAGAAGAATGTGGAAAGCATCGTTGCTATTTTAGCCTTTTTAAGACTAGATTTAGCCTGTTTTTCTCGCATTTAGCCTCAAAATTTATGATTTATTACACTATGGAACATTTTTGGGATTATTGTCTGGGGGGTGAGAAATTCCAAGTCAGGGTGATGGTACTAGGTCAGTATAGTAAAACCCTCAAAGGGTTTGGCGTTCGTATGTGTCAGTTTTTTTTTATGACCTTTTAAATATTTTCCTTATCTTGATACTTGATCTTGATTAAGTAAACATTTTTATAATTTTTATTTTTATTTTATTTATTTATTTTTATTTATTTTAATAAATATTGCCTAGACTTTTTCGATGGTGGTTGTTCGGGACTAGTGGCATCGCATTCCTCGCTATCATCAGTTTCTGAACCACACATAATGTCAATGTGTGACTCCACTGTTGGCCCTTCTGCATCTCCTGAAAATTCTTTATCATCAAGATCATCCTTGTCTTGCCACACAAGCTTACTCCACCAGCAAATTTCCGCAATTATTGCACTCGGCGACTTTTTGCCTCTATATCTGTAAGTTTTTGTTTTATTAAAATAAGTTTGAAAAAATAAAAAATCAGTATTACCTCATTTCAAATGGCATAGCAACTTGATGATAGCGTTCACCTTGTTCATCTGATTCGGTAGCCAATTGTTTGCTGAAGTAGTCCAGATGATGATGTAAATAATGGATTTTCAAGGACATGTGGACACCAATTTCCGAGAATGCTCTTAACATCCTTGCGACAGAAACATCGTAGTTGTTAGAACGATGCTTTCCCAACAAGCCTTCTATTACTTCTTTGATTGCCTGCCATGCATTCAATTCAGCGTCAATCAAAATATTGTTGAATGCGTCACTTTTAATCAGCTTTCGTATATCTGGACCATTTACTACGCCTGATTGGAAAAAATTAATTTGTTAAGATGGAAAATCATGGGAAATGAATGTGATATTATAACTTACCTTCTTTAATTTTACTTTCGCTGAGTCTCGGGTAAATTAGTTTCAAACACAAGAAAACTTCATCTCTTTTGACGACAGTTTTGATAAAATTCTTAACAATTCCAAGTTTAATATGCAGTGGAGGTAGCAATATCTTCTCCTTCGGCACTAGAGGCTCACGAATAATATTGGCCGTTTGTAACCTGCTGTGCTCTCTGAGTTTCCATCAGTGGCATGCATATTGGTCACCGGAAAATCGTGTGTCCCAATCGCACAAAAAGCACATATATTTTATATAGCCGCTTTGAAGACCGCAAAGCATTGCTACAACTTTTAAATCGCAGCATATGCGCCACATATGTTTGGCGTAGTTAACCATTTTTAAAATATTTTCCAGTGCATCATATGTTTCTTTCGTTTCTGTACTATAGGCGATTGGAACTGAAGGTTTTTTATTGGTCTTATGCAGTAAAACCGCCTTCAAGCTGAGTTTTGAACTGTCAATAAATAATCTCCAGTCATCTGCTTCATATTTTATTTCCATTGCGTCCATCAATTTTCCTACATCCGGGCAATATGCAGAAGTTTTTTCATCATTCACAAGGAATAAACTTTGGAGTGTTGCCTGACGACTTCGATAAGCTGTGACTTTCACACCGGGTGCCAACAAATTGTTTGATTTCAAAATGGAAGCCAGCTCTTCCGATTTATGCTGTGTTAATTCCAACTTGGCAACAATTGAATCGAGCTTATTTTGATTTATTAAAATTGGCTCATTGGATACTGATGGCTCATATGGGGGATCATCACGTGCATGATATGTCGGAGCAGTCGTAGAAGAGAAAATATCTGGGCTAGAAGCTTTTGGCACAGGAATGTGGTCCGAATGAGGCAATGGTGTTGCGGCACTTGCAACACCAACGTAATTATACGATTTTCTTATCCTTTTTGCGGCTCCTTTATTCGCACATGCATAGCAATTCAATGGATTGTGACCTTCGCCAGGATTAGTCCAAGTCAATAGGATACCGAATGGCATACTTTCACGTCTTTTATTTTTCCAATCCATTAGACGGTTGTAGCAGCTTTTACACACTATATTTGGTACCCAATTTTCGTTCACTATAACATTTTCGTTGAAGTACATCTCGTATGTTTGAACAAAATCAGTACTGAAATTTCCCCTTTTTTTATGTGTTGAGACATATTGACCACAGCAGTAGCAAAAGCTATTTATATCTGGCTTGCACAGTTCCATATTCTGTTCAGTTTTGTTCACTTTTAAAAAACTGGAGAAAAATCACTTTTACTGTTCGCGTTCGTCGGCACTTGTTGAATGACAAAAATCACAGAACCAGTGTGAGAAAGAGAAGAAGTATAATGACAATGCATGTTTTATGTGAACATTACAGAACCAGTGTTGCCACATCAATATTTCTCTTTTAGTAAAGTAGAAAAATATGAGAGAGTTCGGCTTGTGAGTGTCAATGTTTTCTCCAAATAATGTTGTGCATATCTGGAGCAAATTTTTGAAATTCATACATTTACCTAATTGTGAATAAATGAGAAACGCGTGCATCGATTTTCAAGATCTATGCCTTTTTTTGCTCATGAGTTATGTGACTTTACGCGAAAGTAATTAGTTTTAGCACTTTTTTCCATTTTGGATTTGTTATGAATTTAAAAAAAAAAAAATATTTAAATTTTTAGGCAAAAAATACTTTTTTCCTTTCATACATTCATTTTTAACTTCGCGAGTGTTGACAAGTGGTTCTCGAGTTATGTTAAACTACGTTTTTGCCAAAATGTTACAACTAAGCGAAAAACCATCAAGATAAGGAAAAAATTTAAAAGGTCATAAAAAAAAACTGACACATACGAACGCCAAACCCTTTGAGGGTTTTACTATACTGACCTAGTACCATCACCCTGACTTGGAATTTCTCACCACCCAGATTGGCTGTTGTACTGTGTAATAACTATTTGTATTTTTGCAAACATGAATTTTAATTGTAATAAAGTGTATAAATTTTTCTATTTTTTTCATAATAATTTTTAAGCGATGGCATCACTTAAGAATTTATTTATTTTGTAAACATTGAATGTTATTGTTGTGGTTTGTGATTCTACATGATTCTTTACAAGCGTAATTGGTTATGTTTGTAAACTTAAAACTAAGAAAAGAAGTTTTGTCAGAAATTAACAATGCTCATTTTTACCTCTTAACTATTGCTAGTCCTCTTGAGCCTAAGTTCCGTTAAAAATATAAATTTTTTATTTAGATTTCATATAAAATTAATCAAAAGGAGGTATTTATGACAAACCTTAAGTTTTATAAAACCAGCCATTTCATTTATTATTATTATATATGATAAATATATATATATTATATAGCTCCAAAAAATTTCGTTGCTAAAAATGATTAAATTTTAGGAGAAATGAATGCTTATTTGGTGTTAAAGAATACAAAATTAATATATTTTAGCGAAGAAAACAAATGGCAAAATTGAGGCCATTTCAATTTTTTAGAGAAAGCTAAATATAGCATTACACGTTACAGAATTCCATTTGTAGCTAAAAACTACTAAATTGACTTTTTAGCGATGGAAATTTAGCTTTAGCGATTTACAGAATAAGGCTGCTGGTGTCTGTAAAAAGGTTTATCATTGTACAACCAAATGTGCAGGATTAGATCAATATGCTGCGAAAGTTTTGGAAACTAGTAGTTTTATCAAATACATGTGTGACGATTGCATGCAGTATATACACAATGTTGACTTTGTTTTGAAAGAAATACAGGAGGGTGTCACAGAAAACAAACGAAATCTGGCTATATACAAAAACAAATTTGCGATGTCGTTGAAACAGAACGAAAACGAGATCAAACAGTTATTGGAGGCAATTGAAAAACGATATGAGGAAAGACTAAAGAAAATAGATAGCGATCAAAGGATTTGTGAGAAGAATGTGTATGAGATTAGAAAATTATGTAGCACTATATCAGATAGTGAAAATAAAAATAAGGAAATATGTAGCACCATAGAGGAAAATATTAAAAAAATGTGCAGCGAAATAAAAGAAGTAATAAAGGAAACAAATCTAAACAAAAACAAACTAACGTATACAAAAGTATTAAGAGGAAGAACAAAAGATATCAGAATGCTAAAACGTACGCCGACTGATGCTCCAACTGTCTCGTTAGCAGGTGGAGAATATGCCCATTATGGCTTGAGAGACTGTTTGATAGATATTTTGCGGGAATATAAAGTGCATACAAATATTTTAGAATTGAACTTTAACATCGATGAGTTAGCAATTTCGAAAAGTTCGCTGAAGAGCGTGTGGCTTATTTTAGTGAATGTAAATGGGACGGATTCAGTTTTCGTGGTTGCTATTTTTTGTGGACGGTCTCATCCCAATGATGTGAATAAGTTTCTGGCACAATTTGTCGATGAGTTGAAAGATTTTCTCCAAAATGGATTCTCATACGAAAACAAAACTTTTGTAATAAAATGTGGACTTCCTCAATTTTGAGAAAACTATACTGGAAGATATGGGTGACTGTATACTGATGTCGATTTTATTTATATTTTTAGAAGGCAGATCTAAAAAGATTGTCAACATCCAATTCGAGAAAATGTGTTGCCAAAGCGTGGCAGAAGATCATGACTGACAACGTTGTTGAGAGCTTTTCCTGGCGAGGAACTGCAGAGAAGAAGTGCATTAGGGCCTTCACTGTCGCCACTGCCATTCGTCGTAAGTGAAATACGTTTAATAGGTTTCTAGTTACATTTTTATATTCATATTTAAATTCTATTGCAGAAACTTTCACTGAAAATGGAGGCAAGGAAGAGGACAACAAAAAATGTAAACTAAAATACTAAGTAATAATGTTTTTTTAAATGAAACAACAATGAAGTTCTTATTTTTATATTTTAATTTAATATTTTTCTATTAAGAAAAAAAATTTAATATTAAAAATGATTTTTTAAATGTATCAATAAAAAAACATATCCAAAACAAAGTAAATGTTAAAAACGCTTACTAATTTCATTAAAAATACGTGTTTTTTAAGCATTTTAAAAACGTGTTTTTTAAGCATTTTCAAAACGTGTTTTTTAAGAAGTGAGTGAAGTGAAGTGAGTTAAATATGTTTTAACGTAACCCGTTACGTTTTTTAGTATTTGTAAATATGTTTTAGTATTTATGGCATATTTACCAAATACGTCTTACGTCATTAAATATTTCTAAATATGTTTTTAGTATTTATGACATATTTATAAATATGTTTAGGAGAAATATAAGTGCATAGGAAAAATATTCATAATTACGTTGACTTCTAAATAAGATTACGGGATAGGACACATATCATTTTAAAGGGGAAGTCGTTTAGATTTGTAATCTACCGCCCAAATACTCAGAAGCTACTTTGGAATATATTTAAAATTTTTTTTAAATTTCCATATACCCCAGTGCTGTTGCTTTGAGGGATTTTAGTGACTTCCGGACGAACCATAGAATATTACGGCATGGGACACATATCATTTTAAAGGGGAGGTGGTCTAGATTTATAATCTATCGCCCAAATACTCAGAGGTTACTTTGGAATATTTTTCAAAAATTTTTTAAATTTCCATATACCCCAGTGCTGTTGCTCTGAGGGATTTTAGTGACTTCCGGACGAACCATAGAAGACTACGGCATGGGACACATATCATTTTAAAGGGAAGGTGGTCTAGATTTGTAATCTATCGGCCAAATACTCAGAAGTTACTTTGGAATATTTTTAAACAATTTTTTAAATTTACATATACCCCAGTATGTGTGTGAAGTTATATTTTAAAATATAAATCCCAAGACACAAATTATTTCAATTTACACTGCTCTGTTAAACTGTTAAGTAAATAAAACTGGGGTTGCTTCACTAAAACTGGACTAATTAGTAAATTGTAGAACAAAATGCACCAGGAAAAATGGAACAGCTTGCCTAAGTACCAACCTTTCCAAAAAAGGCAAACAAACGGAAAAAAAATTGCACAGAGTGCGAAATTTTCAATTTTTAAAATTTTATATTTTCGGGGATGAGCCCATTTTCCATGGAAACGGGAGAGAGTGGACGAACCAAACTAGTTGGGTTTTATGGACTAGGTGTACCTCTATTATAATCCATGGTCAGTATATCTAACAGAGCGTGTTGGAAAAAAATATAACAAATTTTCCAAATTTTAAAATATGAAGTTGCTCTGATGTGCGTGCTGTTAACTTAAATTTTAACATTGCACTTTTAAATATTTATTTTACTTTTCTTTCGCTTAGACACTCGCAAAAAATAACAGAATTACTTCTGTAAAATCAATTAATTCTGTAAAACTAGCAAAATGTTAAAATTTTGTATGCCATCACTTAACATGGTCATACAAATTTAAAATTTTGAAAAACTCTTTCTTTAACCCCACAGAGGAAATTAAAAAAAAAATAATAAAATTAAAAAATTTTTGCAAAAATTGTACAATTTGGCACAAAAAGAAAAGAAGTTAGATATTTCAGAACTGCATTACTCATATTCTTAAGTAATAGGGTGTGAAATTATTAAATTCTTATGGTCACTACAGAAAATTGCGAAAAAAGGATATACTGGAAAATTCTGGGGGAAGCATGTTAATGTTGGCCGACAGAGGAGCGTTCAGAGATTTTAGCACGCTATCTTTCATATTCGGAAAGTACACCAGTATGGAGTTATAGGATGTCAAAATTTAACAAAGTGAAAAATTGTGAAGATCACTACGCATCTCATGAATCTCATTTTCTAATGCTACAAAAATTAAACAAATTTCTAAAGAGCAGTTAAAATATAAAAATATTTCTTATACATAAAATGAATGTCATTTTAATTATGAGAGTTAACACATTTAAAAAAAGAATAAAAACAATTCTAAAACCACTGAGTTGACAACGCTGTTATTATATGGCTGGGTTAAATAAAGAGAGTCTCATGGGTGCGTGGTGTATAGTTCTTTTTTACTAACACAAGCATAGTTGCTCGTTTAATATTCATGTGGCCTTCAAATTTAATATCGTCATATGAATTTATAAAAGCAAAATTAAAAAAATGTTACAAGAAAAGCAAACAACTCTCAAATATAAAAATTGGCAAAAAATTTTCTGCTTTAACTTCTGTATAAGAACACAATTTTTAATTATATATGAGAGTTTTTGAATTCATACGACGATATACAAAATCAAAACCAAAACATCCATAAAAAAGCATACGCACAAAACAACCACCAAAACTCAATTGAAAACATGAAAACAGAAATTAACCATTAAAATTATAATGATCATTAAGCTTAACTTAATAAGTGGGCTGTTTATTTACCAAGAACTCGGTTGTTTATGGCCCGATTAGAATGAAATTTTGTACAGATAGTTGGAAAGCTATTTAGTCTAAAACTGCATACCACATTTTTTACTAAATTGTGATTTTGTAGCAAAAGCTTATAAAAATGTTAATACTAGCTAAAGATTTTAACCCATTGCTAAATCAACTTTTTATTAATCTAGATTTGTATGTATGTATGTCAAATAAAGTGAATCTAAAATAAGTACGTAAGTATGCATTCTAATTTTAAAATATTTAACGTTAACATATAAATTTTAAGAAAATATACAGCGCTATAAGTGCATTAGAAGCCGATTACATCGATATATTTTCATAATAATGTATGTGTAATTACCCTACAATGTGGATTAATTTTTAGTTTTGAGTATGCGATAAATATTTTAAAATTATGTACTTATTTTAGATTCAACATATTAGACATACTTATATACATACATACATATCTATGTTGATAAAAATTTAATTTTGCAGTAAGCCAATTTTTTAAAGCTAGAATTAATGGAACAAATTTACTTTACACACGCACCACAAAATAACAAAAAAAAAATTATCAGAGATGATAGAAAATAGAATTCTAAGAAGAAAATATCGAATAAAAGTTCTAGTACAAATTCGTATTTTCCGAGTTATGGCTCTCCACAATTTCATACAATTTCTATTAATTAGTTTTGTTTCTTTTATAAAATACCTATTTGTGTGAAAGATTTAAGCCCGACAGAACTTAGACCAGGACCACACAGCAATTTTAGTTGGGCAGTTCTTGATTTTGTAGGATAGAGAGGAAAGAAAAATGGAAAGGGGTTCAAACAGAAATTCCCTTTTGTTCTCTCTTCGTATCTTTTACAAAGATGTACAAAAAGAAGACGGGTAGCTTGAAGGCTGAATGAATGACGGCATAAGAATGCTAAAATTGCCGAAACAAAAAATGTGTGTGTGGACAAAACGACAATTTTAAAAGAGAATTGAGAAAGAATTGCGCAACTAAACTTGCCGTGTGGGGTCTAGTCAGCAATTTGCCCAACTCAAGGCGAAATCATACGAAATGATATCAAGAAAGCAGTGTGCGCTTCAATTTTTTTTCCTGATTGGTCAAAATTGTCCATAAGCCATCTCTATTTTTTTCTGACGAATCACGAATATTTTAAAAAAGAGATGCTTGATAATTTCACCTTGTATGAATTCGCCTTAGCAATTTGTATTTTGCACTTAATCGTAAATATACAAAATTATTTGCAAATATTAAGGGTTCACATATTAATCTTTTGAAGAAGTAAAAATGTTTTTTAATAAAACTAATTTTTTTGTCATTTAAATTGTATCTGGTTTAAAAAAACACCCTTTATATACGACGAAGGATGTGTTGTAAACATTTCTCAAGTCTAGTTGTTAAATATTCACACAGTTCAGAGACCTGTCAGCTATTTACGTACTAACCAAACAAACAAATACACGCGCATGTTTACATGCACACAAGCTGTCGAATTAACTATTAAATCATTGTTTTGTGATACCTATCTTAGTTGCAAAATATACCTATAATTTTATTATTTTTATTTCGATATTTCGCTACATCTTTCTGTAGCATCTTCAGGAAATATGTGTTTAAAATAATATAAATTTTCTTTTTAAATTAAAAGAAAAACTAACACATATGTACTATGAATATATATCCACATACCTACATATGTATAAGAAGATACATACATGTACATAGATCTCAAGTTCAAATAAATTTTACATAAAATGCAGACAAGAAGATCGAATATAAATTATTCGATCTTATAAATTTCTTATTAGTAAATATTATTTAAACTTAAGACCTCAATGAAAAAATTGTTTTTGTTATAATTTTCTTTTGAAGGTCTTCTTCAAAACAAATTTCCCTGAAGAAGACCTTCAACAGGAAGTCGAAATATTGGAAAATTCAAACAAAAACAATTTTTTTTATTGAGATCTTAAGCGTAAATAATATTTAAGCTTAAAGTAATTTTTTTATTGAATTTTTAATTCTTTTTGCAAAGTTTATGGATGTGCAATGAAATGATATTGAATTTTATTACCAAAATGCGTGCTCTGTTAAGAAAGTTCATCGCGCGCTTCTTCCATTTTATGGTCAGTTTAATCGACCTACTGAGGCTTCTATTCGGGCTATTGTAACAAAATTTCGCACCAAATTTACATTGTTGGACATTAAACCACCAACACGCTTACGTAGAGTGCGAACTGAAGAAAATATCGCAGCCGTATCGGCCAGTGTTGGTGATGACCGTGAATTATCGATTCGGCGCCGTTCGCAGCAATTGGGCCTCTGTTACTCCACTACGTGGAAAATTTTGCTGAAGGATTTGGGTGTGAAGCCTTATAAGATACAACTGGTGCAAGAATTGAAGCCAAACGACCTACCACAACGCCAAATTTTTGGTGAATGGGCTCTTGAAAAGTTAGATGAAGATCCACTTTTTTATCGAAGAATTGTGTTCAGCGACGAGGCTCATTTCTGGTTGAATGGATACGTGAACAAGCAAAACTGCCGTATTTGGAGTGAAGAGCAGCCAGAAGCATTGCAAGAGCTACCAATGCATCCACAAAAAACAACCGTTTGGTGCGGATTATGGGCTGGCGGCATCATTGGGCCGTATTTCTTCAAAGATGATGCGAATCACAACGTTACTGTGAATGGTGAGCGCTACCGTGCGATGATAACAAACTTTTTTTTTGCCCAAAATGGAAGAGCTTGACTTGCATGACATGTGGTTTCAACAAGACGGTGCCACATGCCACACAGCACGCGAAACAATGGACTAATTGAGAGGCGAGTTCGGTGAACAGTTTATTTCACGCTTGGGACCAGTCAATTGGCCGCCCAGATCGTGCGATTTAACGCCTCTAGACTATTTTTTGTGGGGCTATGTTAAGGCTAATGTCTATAGGGACAAGCCCGCTTCGATTGACGCACTGGAAGCCAACATTGCCAACATTATTCGTGAGATACCGGCCGAAATGTTGGAAAGAGTATGCCAAAATTGGACTAAGCGGATGGACCATTTGAGGCGCAGCCGCGGCCAACATTTGCATGAAATAATCTTCAAACATTAAATTATATCGACCCAACTATCGATCCAAATAAATATTTCATGCATTTTTCTGAATTTTATTTGTTTTTTTTTTTTTAATTTCCGATAGTTCTTATAAAATCACCTTTTATGTACTTATGTATATATAAAACCTTCAATTTGGCCTCCCACTCTCTTTTACGTAGGGTAAATGTGCCAGTAGTCGGCAGTTTAACGCGTTCTCTTTTTTCAATTTGTTACCATTTTATACATGATCATGGTATTACTCTGATATAACTCTGCCATGGGTTAGTATTGGGTATAGTTTTAAATGGATTAAGCTATTTTTAAAATTTTTTTTATTAAAATACACCAATTTTGCCAGTAGTCGGCATACATGTCCAAGGCTCGCACACTGTGATCCTATTGTCGGCATATAATTTTGCCTGTAAATTTTTTCAAGGCAACCAGATGCCGACTCCACAAACATGATCCTGTATTCGGCAGGCTTGAAATTACTTAATAAAACGTTCTGCCGACTACTGGCATAACACAATTTGCGCATAGTCGGCACCCAATGACGACTACAGGAAATTATACAAAATTTTTATACCTAAGAGCGGCATCATTAAACATTATTATTTTTTGCTTATCAACAACAATATTTCAACTCTTTTTTTTCATGGAAACCATTAAAATATGGAAATTGTTTTAAATAATAGCTTTAACAACCCATTCAAAATTGGCCTTGCCATTAACTGTTCCCTAAGAAAACAAGCACTTCTGCAGATATTTCAGTGAACACATTGGATAAAGGCAAATTATGAATAAATTACTCACTTCAGTAGGATGAACTAATTTGAAATAGAGAGTTAAGTATATTATTTAATCAAAAATGGTTTTTTATACATTGAAAACTCTATTATACCTGTTTATTTAAGTTTTAAAAACAAAAATGACGACTACTGGAACATGCTGATATTAGGAGCGTTTACCCTATATGCACATGTAAGAAATAATTAAATAAAATTTTAATAATCGTTGTGAATTGATATAGTTTCATTTTATGCAAAAACAAAATTCATATTTTTACCCTACATTAAAAACAGTAGTCAATTTTTGTGAATTTTAATTGAATGCCCATAAATTGTATATCATTTATTTACTCTTTTTTTTTTGATATTCTACTGTTAAAGAAAAACACATTTCGGATGGTAAAAACAAAAATAGAAATAAATTTGCCAAAAACAAAATTCATTATTATGACTGTAGATTCTTTTCATTTTTTTTGTGTTAGCGAACATGCAAAAATACAAGTTGGTATTGCTGAGAGAATTGAAGGCTGCAAAAAACAAAATACATATTAAAGGGCTGCACAAACATACTTGAAATTGTTAAACTTATTTTATTTTAATATATTATACAGTGTGGCTTTCAAGCATGCTTGTGCAGCCCCTTAATACATACATTATTGTGAGCGTGTGGTTGTTTTCAAGAATGATCAAATACAGGATTGCCCACAAGCTAAGAATAAAAAATTTTCTGCCGACGTAGCAGTAGTGACGTCACGCAAACTGTGTTCCTATTCTCTAATAATTTACAGCTAAAAACTCATAATGGTAATGTGAACAGTGGAGCAAATTATTAGTTTATTCTTCAAATGATAGGAAAAAATTAAACTATTTTTTTACATTACGTTGTTATTTTATTAAATTTAGTTTTTTCATTTCGAATATCGCTTGCCTCTATGTTCGGAACTGCTCCCAATTTTGATGTACGGAAATTGCTAAATCCTATTAATTAATTTTGCATTATCCAAAGCTTCTTTTTTCCTTCATCTTTGGGAAACTGTAAAAGGTTGTAGCTTTTCCACTAGCTATAGTCAAAAAATATAAGCACTTCTTTAGAAACACATAATAAATATACTAAATTTAGTACAATTTCTCACGTGATTTTTAATTACTGCTTTCCTTACATTTGCCCACTGCACAACTCCTGTTTATGTTTTTTGTGTTCTATTTCCTTTTAAGTTTTTTTTTTGCTAGTCATTTTCTAAAAATGTTTAAATGCAATAATTGCTTGCTTGAATTCATGTGGCGATATAACCACGGGTATGAGAAACATTTGCTGAGATGATTAAAGATAATTTATTTTACTATGGCGATGAAACTTAACACTAGTACCCATTGCCTTTTTTTTCTATTGACAACATTGTTTGGCAGTGAAAAATCTTTATGTTTTAGGATGTTGTAGGACAAAAAAAAAAATGGTTTTTGGTAATTACTCACAGACTTTAGCCAAAAAGTATATGATAAGATAAGACAAATTTGTTTAAAACATAACTTTTTAAAAAGAACTTCAATAATTTAACGTAGCAATAATTTCAAAATCGTTATTTTAATATTCGGAAAATTCTTTATATCTCCTTTCCACACGCTCTGTTAGATATACTGACTATGGATTATAATAGAGGTATACCTAGTCCATAAAACCCAACTAGTTCGGTTCGCCCACTCTCTCCCGTTTCCATGGAAAATGGGCTCATCCCTCAGAGCAATTTCATATTTTAAAATTTGGAAAATTTGTTATATTTTTTTCCAACACGCTCTGTTAGATATACTGACTATGGATTATAATAGAGGTACACCTAGTCCATAAAACCCAACTAGTTTGGTTCGTCCACTCTCTCCCGTTTCCATGGAAAATGGGCTCATCCCCGAAAATATAAAATTTTAAAAATTGAAAATTTCGCACTCTGTGCAATTTTTTTTCCGTTTGTTTGCCTTTTTTGGAAAGGTTGGTACTTAGGCAAGCTGTTCCATTTTTCCTGGTGCATTTTGTTCTACAATTTACTAATTAGTCCAGTTTTAGTGAAGCAACCCCAGTTTTATTTACTTAACAGTTTAACAGAGCAGTGTAAATTGAAATAATTTGTGTCTTGGGATTTATATTTTAAAATATAACTTCACACACATACTGGGGTATATGTAAATTTAAAAAATTGTTTAAAAATATTCCAAAGTAACTTCTGAGTATTTGGCCGATAGATTACAAATCTAGACCACCTTCCCTTTAAAATGATATGTGTCCCATGCCGTAGTCTTCTATGGTTCGTCCGGAAGTCACTAAAATCCCTCAGAGCAACAGCACTGGGGTGTATGGAAATTTAAAAAATTGTTTAAAAATATTCCAAAGTAACTTCTGAGTATTTGGGCGGTAGATTACAAATCTAAACGACTTCCCCTTTAAAATGATATGTGTCCTATCCCGTAATCTTATTTAGAAGTCAACGTAATTATGAATATTTTTCCTATGCACTTATATTTCTCCTAAACATATTTATAAATATGTCATAAATACTAAAAACATATTTAGAAATATTTAATGACGTAAGACGTATTTGGTAAATATGCCATAAATACTAAAACATATTTACAAATACTAAAAAACGTAACGGGTTACGTTAAAACATATTTATCTCGGCAAATTTATCTTCACTCACTTTTTTTTAAGCATTTAGAAAACGTGTAATTCCTTTACTTAAAAAACATTTTTTGCAATTGTCTTTTTAACGCTTATAAAGTTGGGTGCTTTTCGATTATAAACCCCTTGCTTTGATGTCTTTTGTAAAGGTCACAGCAGCGTTTTATCAGTGTTTTGCTTATATTTGAACGCTTACAAAACGCTTATTTTTATATGTAAATGCTGGCTGGGATATTGCCAGAAACAAACACTCACGTACCTTTAATAATTAAACCAAAAGTAAAACAAGAAATACAAAAGACTAAAAATGATCTAAACAATAAGGTAGATCCCATTGGTCTAAAAATAACAAATATAGAAAATAGAAATAACGGTACTGTGATAATTAGAAGTGAGAATATGGAAGAACGAGAAAAAATTAAATACGCATTACAAACAGACCTGAGTGAAAAATACGAAATTAAAATACAGGATAAAAATTTCATGGAAGTTATAATAGCTGATTTGAAAGTCAAATACTCGACAGAGGAACTAATTGGCAAAATTAAGAAACAAAATGAAGCTATAAGAGAAACTGAGATACAAGTGATTAAGATATATGAAACTAAAAGAAATAATGTGATTTTTAATGCCAAAATAAAAGTGGAAGCTGATATACACGCAAAGTTAATGGCAATGGGGTAAATAAATAGAGGATGGGAAATATGCAGAGTTTATAATGGTATAGACATAATAAGATGCTATTAATCACAGAGCAAAAGACTGTAGAAATGAGGAAATATGTTTTAAATGCCACGGAAGCCGTAATGCAAAGGAATGTAATAATGAAATAATAAATAAATGTATAAACTGTATAAGAGCAAGAAATAAACTTAAATTAGACCTGGACGAAAACCATGTAACAGCAAGCAGATCATGCCCAGTATATCAGAACAAAGTGGATACAAAGAAAAAGAGAATGGGCTTTGATATTTAACAACCAAAGGAAAAAATTGGGCGCTGTACCAATGTACAAGGGTTATATACGAATATACAGAGATTAGTGAGTAACTATAATCAACTTGAGATATTAATAGAGAATGAAGACCCTGAATTGGTAATTTTATCCGAAACCCATGTAACTGCGGATGTAGACGGTGGGGAAATACAACTGGAAGGGTACAATCAATTTGTAACTATATCGAATTCGACAAGAACGGGTGGAGTAATTATGTATTTCAAAAAAATGTGGACAGTTAGAAAAATTATTGAAAGAATAGTTGATTCGAAATTTTGGATAAGTGCTTATACAGCTGAAAAGACTGGTATCAAATTTATAGCTACTGCAGTTTATAGAACACCGAGTAGTGCTGAGACAGAGTTTATAGAAGCCTTTGGGGAAATATTAGAAGAGTTGTGCGATATAAACTATGATATAATAATAGCAGGTGATTTTAATATAGACTGGAGTAGAGAAGGATACTATTGAAATAGAATTAATAATATTCTTAATGATTTTGGCCTTAAACAGATAATGTTAGATTGTACTAGAGTAACAGAAAAGTCGAGAACAATAATAGACTACATTATAACGATTAACCGCGATATAAAGGCAAATATCAATATTTCAAACAAGATTTCTGACCACGACGCAATAGATATAATAATAGGTACTATGGGATTCAATTAGAATCGAAAAAATTATAAAGATATAGAGATATTTAAATGTAACATATGTCAATATAATAGAGAAATACATAATAAGGCAATAGAAAAAGTTGAGCACATAAAATATTTAGGGTTTGTAATTGATAAAAACTTAAAATTCAATGCACACATTGAATATATTTGCAAAAAAATAGGCAAAAAAGTGTTACGCGCGCCATTTTACATACGAGGTTAGGGAACAACAAACTTACTTTCAACGGACAGACATGGCTATAGATGGCATCCCGGCTGCATCTCAGGAGTAGATTCACTGACCAATTTGCTTCCCCGCGCGTGAACATATAATAACTTCTCCATGTAGAGGCTGTAAAAATAGTTACATACTTGCAATTATTGTTGGCCAATGCCCACTGCATGGTCGGACAAACCTAAGTGGCAATCCTTAACCCACCGTATCCCATTCTCAGCACTCCAGTAAAATGCAGCTTACCAATTATAATTCATATTAACGTTTATTTTATTAAGTGAATAAACACTAAAATAATATATATGTATATTAGGGCGGGTTAATTTTTTTTTTTGATCAAGCGTATAGCAAAAACGTAATCTATAGGTGATTCTGAGAAATTTTGCTCAAGAGACCATAGCTCTAAGTCAGATTTGGAGCCCCAAAAATTTCAAAATAGATATTTTTCCATATATACATAGAATAATTTAATTATATTCGTCATAAAATCTGATAGAATTATAGTAGATTTCTCAATCTGGGCTTGTTTGAAAGGTCGAGAATAATATTTAAAAAAAAAGTTGAATTAAAAATGTAAAAATAGTGTTTTTTGGTTGAAACCTTGAAAATGTTGATTTTTTCAGATCGATTTTCCTACAAAAAGGAGTTCGAAAACAAAAAAATTTATCGTAATAAAAGTTGTTGGAAATTATTTGAACTTTCATAATCTGCAAAAAAAAATTCGAAAAAAAATCGAAGATTGAAAAATCAATTTTTTTCGAGATTTTTTTTTTATTATTCTCGACCTTTCAAACAAGCCCAGATTGAGAAATCTATTATAATTCTATCCGATTTTATGACGAATATAATAAAATTATTCTATGTATATATGGAAAAATATCTATTTTGACTTAGAACTATGGTCTCTTGAGCAAAATTTCTCAGAATCACCTATAGATTACGTTTTTGCTATACGCTTCATCAAAAAAAATCGTTCCATACAATTTGATCCGCCCTAATGTATATATATGGACTTGTTTGCAGTTATTATGGAAGCCTAAATGGAAGTCTATATAAAGCAAATTATGTTTAATTATATATATATTGCTTTAACTAATAGGAGTATAAATGTGTGTGTGTATATATAGTGGTGTATGCTTAAGTGAATCTTAAAAGAAATTATTTAAAGTCATATGCAGTACATATTCATACATCCAAATTATGTATGTATGTATATATCCAAATAATATCTTTTATTAACAAAATCATTTGTTCATTGGAAAACGCAATTTGAATAACGAAGCAATTGATCTTATAGCAAGGATAATAATTTATAAATTTATATAGACACACATACATTTATACGTATACCTAATTATATAAAAAAAATGATTTTAAAATTATATATATATATATATAAGGAATAATAATATAACTTACGAACTATACATACGTACGTAGTGAAGCGTGATGCTGATGATGATGTGGCCAAGAAGTAATGGCTGGTGTCATGATGACTACTTACATGGTGTCATGTGAACGTTGTCTGGTTCTGATAGGGTTATCTTGCTTCTTTTCTGGCAAGTATGTTTGTTGCAGGTAAGTTGAAATTTGGATTCCCGGCAGGTAAATGTGAATTTGGAGTCTCGGCAGGTAAGTGTGAATTTGGAGTCTCGGCAAGTAAGTTGGTGTCTGTTTTCTTTTGTCAGTAAAACTTATAATTTAGTTTTACATTACAGTTTTCTTATTTCATTTTTTAACAAAAAATACATATATACTATCACTCATTAGTTTTAGGGTTACTAGTTTTGTTTTATTTATTTTTCAAGTTTATGCCATACACACTATAGTAAGCATTGTTCCTTTTTTTTAAATATCGTTTCTTATTGATTTTTTTGTTTCTTTTATTTGTAACTTTGATTTAAAAAAATTCTTTTTAGTTTCTTTTTAAACGCTCACACATGTCTACTCTTCACCACGGCACAAGCATTATTCACGCATTATCATGGCAACGCGTACGTGTCAGCCTACACATCTGCTTTCTTTTTTTAAATTTTTTTTTTTTTAAAGATGGCAGCTATCATTTCAGCGTGCCAGGCGCCAAGCTGACTTGACAGCTTATGTCAACTTGACAAACCAATCCGGAGATGGCATTGCTCAGAGTTGCACGACCAAGATCACGAGTAGAGTATCTCACCCGTGGTGAAAAAAAATCCGTAACAAACTTGCTTCGCATGGTATTTGCCGATGGCATTGCCCTTCAAGTCCTCTAATTCGTAAAAGGCGTTCCCTATTTTCTTACGAACTCGACACTTGATGAACCTAGGAGTGAATTTGGCGCTTATACCTTTCTTAAAATCACTTAGGGTGTGATTCCTGCTAAACACTTCTTGACCTTCTACATAATTTGTGGGCTTCGCCCTAGTGTTGTAGGCTTTACAGGCTTTATCATCAGCAAGTTCCAGGTTATGCCTTATCTTCTCCCGAATGTGTTGGAGTTTGTCAGAGTGTTGAACGCGAGTGTCATCTGACATGAGGTTGAGGTTCTCAAATAATCTATACTAGGATCCGTGGAGGATCATGTTTTGCCCAAAGTGGCGAAATAGGGCGTACAGTGAGTAGCTGTGTGATAGTCACTGCGCAGAATTTGTAAAATTTTAGGAATGCATCTATCCCAATTTGTATGATCAGTGTAATTTTTGAGGAAATAACGAATTTTAGAAATGATTTCTCTGTTGGCTCTTTCAGAAACGTTTGTCTAAGGTGAATACAGACCGGTGGTCGAGTGAGTGATATCGTATAAGGCTAAAAATTCAGAAAAATCTTTAGAGGAAAATTGCTTAGCATTATCGCTATGAATGTATTGAGGCACGCCATATGTGCAGAATAGGTCGTTTTGAAAGAAATCTATTACATTGCTAGAAGTAGCTGATCTCATAGGCTTTAGAAAAAGGAATTTTGTTAAGTGATCAATCACTATGAAAAGTTGGCAGTTCTTCGCTTTGGAGGAAGGATATGGACCTAGGAAGTCGCAATATAACCTTTGGAATGGCCTGGTAGTTAGAATTTGGTTTCCCATAGGTGGGCGTAAGATTTGGTTTGAGGGTTTGATGAATTTGCAATCATCACAACAACTGGTACAAGCCTTGACATCTTTTACCATCTGAGGCCAGAAATATTTTTGACGTATGCGAAAAAGGGTTTTGTTAAAGCCACCATGGCCACTTGCTACATGAGCGAATTTTATAATGTTTGCCGTTAAGGCTTAAGGTAACCATAATCTCCATAGGCTTTCTTCTGCAACGTCATCGTTTCTAAATTTGACGCGTTTGTAGATTAAATGATCGGCTACTTGCAGATCTGGTAAAAGGTCATTATTTTGGCTGATTTCCTGTCTAATTTTTGTATATTCAGGGCAATTAAACTCAGGAGACTCAAGGTCGACTTCGCAAGGATTTAGGTTTATTTCGTCTACGTCCAGCCTAGATAGGGCGTCTGGGACTACGTTCAGAGAACCCTTGCGATGCTCGATGGTAAATACGAAGTTTTGGAGTTTTAAGCTCCATCTGACTAACCTGCCATGAAGGTCCTTTTGACTCATGAGCCAGCGTAGACTTGCATGGTCAGTGATGATCTTAAAAGGTAGGCCTTCGATATACTGCCTAAACCTTTTAACACAAATGACAGCTGCGAAACATTCTAACTCTGTGACAGTATAATTGCGTTGTGCTCTATTTAGCTTTTGTGACACAAATGCAATAGGGTGCTTTTTTCCCTCACTGTCTAATTGGTACAATACTCCTCCTATTCTTGTGCGAGATGCATCGCATTGTATCACAAATTCTTTGCTTAAGTCTGGTTGAGCAACGACTGGAGCACTAGAAAGGACAGTTTTAAGCTGACTAAAAGCGTCTATAGCTTCAGGACTGAGACAGAAAGGGTTTACGGATTTCCGAAGACAATCAGTAAGAGGACTAGCGAGTTCCGAAAAGTTTCGAATGTAGGTACGATACCAGTTTGCCATGCCGATAAAGCGTCTTACTTGACGAGGACTTTTAGGTAGTGGAAATTGAGAAATGGCGGAAATCTATTCAGGATCAACTTTTAGTGAGCCTCCTCCGATTCTATAGCCAAGATATTTAATCTCACGATGTCATAATTTGCTTTTACTCACGTTAATGGTCAGATCAGATACTTTTAAGCATTAAGCGACTTCGGAAAGTAATTGAATATGACTCTCAAAATTTGGGCTACATACCAGCAGGTCATCTAAATAAATGAAGTTAATGAAGTTTAGAAGGAATGATTTTGTCCATCAAGCGACTCATTGTCTGGGGACCATTACATACGCCAAAAGGCATTACTTTATATTGATACAAAGCTCGGCCGGGTACGGCAAAAGCAATCTTTTCTCGGGAGCTTTTGGATAATTTAATTTGAAAAAATGCGTCTTTTAAGTTAATTCCACTGCTGAAATGGGTGTCTTTAAGACGACTTAGAAGGCCGTTAATGTGAGGCAAAGGATATGAGTCCTTTTTTGTAAGCTCATTTAGCTTCCGACAAAGTCTTATTTCTCCTGGCTTACGCACTGTGACAATAGGGCTACACGATGGAGAGTTTGATTCCTCTATTACTCCTAATTATAGTAATCTGTCAAGTTCGGCATAGACTTCGGCTTGTCTAGGAGGAGATAGCGGATAATGCTTCGATTTTACAGGTGTAGCATCGCCTGTATCTATATGATGCTCCAGCAAGCGAGTACATCCTAGGCCTGATTTTTCATAGGAGGGACATTCTTGTATAACAGTTTCGAGGCTTAATTTTTGCTCAGGGCTAAGGCTATGATATAGGAGGTCTGTTTTCTCTTTGAGCACCAAACAATCGATTGAAGGAATAATCTGAGGTGCGAGAGCGTATGTTCGTATGAAGTCAACACCTAGATAGGTTGTTTGAGCTAGAGATGGAACAATATAAAAAACAATAGATTTAGTAACGCCTTTGAAATTCACGGGCAAGGTGCAATAACCTAAAACTTTGTTTTTAGAGCCGTTAGCAGTCGAAAGGTTGAACTTGAACTCTTTTATTGGAATGTTGTGTTCCTTTATAAAATCCAGACTCCCATTTCCTAAAACTGTTACATTAGCTCCTGTATCTAACAAGCAAGTTAAGTCCGTATTAAAAATCTTAATTTTGGCATAAGGTCTACCATCGTCTGAATTGAAAGGCAGGAGGACTCTAATGCTAGCCTAAAACCTTTTCTTTTTTTGTATCGAAGTCTACACTTTGCTATTTGTAGAGATACTTTTGACCTAAGATATTGTTTAGTAGAGGAATTGAAATGTCGTGTCTGGTATAGAACTGGTACGTCCAGAATAGTTGGGGAGCCGGAAAGCTTACTTTCAGGGTTTATAGCACACTCGGGGTTTAGTTTTTGGAACGAGGGTCCCCGGTTGCCCGCTCACTCCGATTTCTGTTTAACGTATGTGGGTTTTTACACATTGGAGTTGTGACTTCTCTTTGCCCACACTTAAAACAGAATAAGTACCGAGTGTCAGTAAATGTAGCTGTGATCTAGCTTTAGGCAGTTCCAGCAAAGAGTTTTAGAATAGTCAGATTTATAATTTGGCTTGCTAAGCTTGAAAGCTTCTAATTGTGGATCACGCTCCAACTCTGAGTCATCATCTTGAGTAGAATCAACTTCCGAATCAAGAGACATTTCATCAACTTGTCGCGATCTATTTACATTGGGTTTGCCAATGTTACATGCTTTGAGAGATGTTTCAGCCTCCCTCAATAAGTTTCGGTAAGTGTCCAAGCTATCTGCTTGGCTAACAAATGTCATGTTCAATAATTCAGGTCTAATATTCTTTCTTATGACCTTAATTAGAGCTGCATCAACCATGGGAGTAGCTAGTCTCATATTCATTTTTACTATTGACGAGTGAAACTCATCATAACTTTCCCTCTGAAGCTGTTTGCGATTAGAAATCTTCAATAAGATGTCCAGGCCAGTTTCTAATGTGCCAAATTGATTGGATATCGCTCGTTTTAATTCATGGTACGTTACCCTTGGATTCTGTCTTATGTACAACCAGAACCAATTTTCGGCTTTGAATTTAAAGAAAATATGGAAATTTGCCATCAAGTGGTTCAATGGACATTGGCTTCTGACTGTAAGTGTGTCTATTTTGAAAAGGAAATCGTGAACATCTTCTTCACCGCTGAACGAAATGTTCCAGTCTTTTAGTTTGGTTGAAAAAGTGTTGGAAAAACCGGAATTGGCATTAGAATTATTATTGAAAACTAGGCTAGGAGATACTATAGAAGCATTATTAGCCCTTGCGTTATTTAGTTCCCGTCTCAAACTGTTGATGACTTCAAAGTGTTTGAATCAGCGGAAGGTCTCTCTTGGGAAGGTGGTGAACCATTTCCTCCGGTGGCCATGTGTAACTCTATATTAGGTGGATTATTAAAGATATTTGTGACAGCCTCTTCCTGAGCTATCGGAAAGTTAGGAACGGGAGAGGTTCTTATGGCCCTTAGGCTGGTGTTCGAATCGGTATCCCCTGATTATACAGTGCTGTGCGACCACGTCCTCTACTAGATCTAGAAGAATTTAGATCGGGGTCACGAGGTAGCGGTCTTGACTGAGCGTTGTTTGACCGAGTATTTGGCTTGTGCATAGCGCGCCTGCTAGTCAATAAACCAAGAGCGACTACACTCTACTGACAGCGAAAAAAAAAATGGTGAAACTATGTCGCAAGTATACAATGGAAAGTCTGAGAGTTGGCAACAAAGAAGTGCGTGGTAATCAGTAGTGTGGTGAAACAAATTTTTAATTAAAAGATGTTTCAAGAAAGGACAATTTTCTTTCTTCGGAATATATACAAAAAAAAAGAATTTTTTTTCTTTTTTATATTTATAAGTTAGACGATAATTAAAAAAAAATAACTGCAAATAGAAAAAGAAGGTATTCTTTTGCCATTTGGTTACTGTAAAAAAAAATAGGTTTTTTTTTTCTTCTATATATGGTGAAGAAAAAAAATCCCAGTGTGTGCAGATATGTTTACAGTGTCAAAGTATATAAAACATTGGAATGCTGAGCAGGGCAGGCAGACCCAGATAACGGCAAGCCATGCAATGGACATAAGTTGCAAGTATATATATATGAAAAAGAAGCTATTCAATACGACGTGATTATCTGTTACTGGCAAATCGGTTTTGTTTTAAGCACAAAGCGATGGCTCAGTTTAAATACAAGAATAATCACTTAGTAAGATGTTTTATATTTAAAACTCTACTCGAGGTTGATCCTCCCCGCAACAATATCTGCCGATATGGACTGAGGCGGAACACCCACGACCATTTATTTATACACATATATTAAAATTTTAAATTCAATCCGATCCTCTACCGCAACGATGACCACTCAGCTCGGTGTTGTTGATCACGGACTTGTAGTATAGTTGGAATAGATAGAGATGGAAAGGGTAGAAATTTTGGCCAGTTTAATTCCTCCCTCCTGCACTTCACGCCGCGTGCCGCAATTGTCACCAAAGTGATCATTCAGTGAGCAAGACTTGCACGTAACGTGAGGCAGTAGTTTGGGACCGAACCACAAATTTTCCCGTAAAAAAAATCATCTTGACAATATTGAAATATAATAAGCAGGAGCAAAGCTAACGTTTACGTTACGCACCGGATACAATAATATTGTTCACGTTTGCGTTACTGTACGTACAAAAAGAAATAAAGTTAGGAACTACTTTACGTTACGGAGAAATTACGTTAACGAAGGAAAAATAATTAACACTTACGATACTTTACGGAAATTTTAAGTTAAGTTTACGTTACTTTACGGAAAGTTTATAGTTGACGTTTACGTTACATCAACGACAAAAAGTAAATTAACCGTTTACGATACATTACTGAAATGAAAAAATTTAAATTCAATAATTGAGGCAAAATACAACAGCAGGAGATTACTGTTACTGAAATTGGAAAATTTATGTTAAAATATTGTATTTGTAGGTTAATTATAATTGAAAAATATTAAACTGTAAAGAAACTATGTTTTACTTAAGAGAAGGAATATATCTTAAGTAATGATTTACATTGCGTTACGATAACGTTAACCCGCTTAATGATTTAAAAACTATTATTAAAATTTCTGCTTTCTTTTTCGTTGGGCGCCATATATGTTAAGGCGGCCACGTTACAATGCTTTAAATATGTAAAAATTTTCTTCTTCTTTCTTTTCCGTTGGGCGCCATATATGTTACGACCGCCATTTTACATACGAGGTTAGGGAACAACAAGCTTACTTTCAACGGACAGACATGGCTATAGATGGCATCCCGGCTGCATCTCAGGAGTAGATTCACTGACCAATTTGCTTCCCCGCGCGTGAACATATAATAACTTCTCCATGTAGAGGCTGTAAAAATAGTTACATACTTGCAATTATTGTTGGCCAATGCCCACTGCATGGTCGGACAAACCTAAGTGGCAATCCTTAACCCACCGTATCCCATTCTCAGCACTCCAGTAAAATGCAGCTTACCAATTATAATTCATATTAACGTTTATTTTATTAAGTGAATAAACACTAAAATAATATATATGTATATTAGGGCGGGTTAATTTTTTTTTTTTTGATCAAGCGTATAGCAAAAACGTAATCTATAGGTGATTCTGAGAAATTTTGCTCAAGAGACCATAGCTCTAAGTCAGATTTGGAGCCCCAAAAATTTCATATATACATAGAATAATTTAATTATATTCGTCATAAAATCTGATAGAATTATAGTAGATTTCTCAATCTGGGCTTGTTTGAAAGGTCGAGAATAATATTTAAAAAAAAAGTTGAATTAAAAATGTAAAAATAGTGTTTTTTGGTTGAAACCTTGAAAATGTTGATTTTTTCAGATCGATTTTCCTACAAAAAGGAGTTCGAAAACAAAAAAATTTATCGTAATAAAAGTTGTTGGAAATTATTTGAACTTTCATAATCTGCAAAAAAAAATTCGAAAAAAAATCGAAGATTGAAAAATCAATTTTTTTCGAGATTTTTTTTTTTATTATTCTCGACCTTTCAAACAAGCCCAGATTGAGAAATCTATTATAATTCTATCCGATTTTATGACGAATATAATAAAATTATTCTATGTATATATGGAAAAATATCTATTTTGACTTAGAACTATGGTCTCTTGAGCAAAATTTCTCAGAATCACCTATAGATTACGTTTTTGCTATACGCTTCATCAAAAAAAAATCGTTCCATACAATTTGATCCGCCCTAATGTATATATATGGACTTGTTTGCAGTTATTATGGAAACCTAAATGGAAGTCTATATAAATCAAATTATGTTTAATTATATATATATTGCTTTAACTAATAGGAGTATAAATGTGTGTGTGTATATATAGTGGTGTATGCTTAAGTGAATCTTAAAAGAAATTATTTAAAGTCATATGCAGTACATATTCATACATCCAAATTATGTATGTATGTATATATCCAAATAATATCTTTTATTAACAAAATCATTTGTTCATTGGAAAACGCAATTTGAATAACGAAGCAATTGATCTTATAGCAAGGATAATAATTTATAAATTTATATAGACACACATACATTTATACGTATATCTAATTATATAAAAAAAATGATTTTAAAATTATATATATATATATATAAGGAATAATAATATAACTTACGAACTATACATACGTACGTAGTGAAGCGTGATGCTGATGATGATGTGGCCAAGAAGTAATGGCTGGTGTCATGATGACTACTTACATGGTGTCATGTGAACGTTGTCTGGTTCTGATAGGGTTATCTTGCTTCTTTTCTGGCAAGTATGTTTGTTGCAGGTAAGTTGAAATTTGGATTCCCGGCAGGTAAATGTGAATTTGGAGTCTCGGCAGGTAAGTGTGAATTTGGAGTCTCGGCAAGTAAGTTGGTGTCTGTTTTCTTTTGTCAGTAAAACTTATAATTTAGTTTTACATTACAGTTTTCTTATTTCATTTTTTAACAAAAAATACATATATACTATCACTCATTAGTTTTAGGGTTACTAGTTTTGTTTTATTTATTTTTCAAGTTTATGCCATACACACTATAGTAAGCATTGTTACTTTTTTTTTAATTATCGTTTCTTATTGATTTTTTTGTTTCTTTTATTTGTAACTTTGATTTTAAAAAAAATCTTTTTAGTTTTTTTTTTAAACGCTCACACATGTCTACTCTTCACCACATCACAATCATTATTCACGCATTATCATGGCAACGCGTAAGTGTCAGCCTACACATCTGCTTTCTTTTTTAAAATTTTTTTTTTTTTTAAAGATGGCAGCTATCATTTCAGCGCGCCATACGCCAAGCTAACTTGACAGCTTATGTCAACTTGACAAGCCAATCCGGAGATGGCATTGCTCAGAGTTGCACGACCAAGATCACGGGTAGAGGGCGCTCACCCGTGGTGAATAAAAATCCGTAACAAAAGTTAACTTCTTCCGACGAATAAAACACCAGATATCCATTATAACCGCAATTAATATTTACAACACTATTATAAAAATACATTTTGAATTCGGTTCGACAATATTATATACATGTTATACTACATACCAAATCCAAAGACTTCAGAAACTGCAAAATCGTGCAATGCGAATCATTCTAAGATGTAACAGATATACTTCTGTTGTCTGCTTCTTTCGTGAGCAATGTTTTGTTTTTTATTTACATTTTCTGTTATATTTTCTTCAATATTTTTGTTACTTGTATTTGTATTTTCATTTACGTTTTCATTACTATTATCACCATTAAAATTTTGATTTTCAATAATATTTTGATTTTCAATAATATTTTCCTCATTATTTAATTTAATATCTTTACTCATTTTCTTAAAGATATGTTGGGTACTTCTTCTATAAGTTGATCCTTCTCTATTCTGTACAATAAAAGATCTGGGTTCGTTACACCTGTTTAATATAATAACAGGTTGCCACACTGAAGATGGTGTTTTTTTTTAATTTTCTCACCTATCTCCAACGGCTTAGATTTATTTGCTGTTTTGTTATAATATGTTAACATTTTCTTCTTTTGTTTATCTAAAAGTTCGGTGATTTCCCTAGAATCAATAACTCTTTGCTTTAAATTTTCAGACTGACTTAGTTCTTAAAATTCTGCCCATCAACATTTCTGCAGGGCTAGGAAGTTGACCTTTAGGACTTGTCCTATATTGTAATAATGCAGTATATGATGATGAATCATCTAATCATTTGTAAAGCATCTTCTTTACCGTTTGTACTGCTCGCTCTGCCATACCATTAGATCTAGGCAAATATGGGCTAGATGTAATATGCTCTATACCCCAATTTCTATTAAAGTCCGCAAATTCTTTTGAATTAAAAGGAGGTCCATTGTCAGACATAAAAATAGCTGGTATTCCATGCCTGGCGTATATAGATTTAAGTTTCATTATGACTTGGTTACTGGTATAACCTGGCTGCAAAATGTCAATTTCGAGTAGTAATCTACTAATAACAAATATGTTTTTCCATTAAATTCAAAAAGGTCACTACAGGTAATAACAGGTCTTTTGTATTAGAATTTTTATATTTTTGATAAGTTTCACATTGTGATACCATAATCAAAATGTCATTATTGATATTTGGCCAATACATTGTTTGTCTTGCCAGATTCTGGTAACGTTGCACCCTCATGTCCCTCATGTAAAAACAGTAACATTTCTTTTCTTAACTCTTTTGGCACTATGATGCGATTATTCATTGACAATACTCCATTATACTGAGTTATTTAATTTCTTACTGAGTAATATGGAAGTAATTCTTTATTCAATTTTCTTTTATCAATAGGCCATCCTTTCCTTAAACATTCTGACAATGCTTGCAAATCTATGTCTGTTTCAGTTACATTTTTAATTTTTTGTATTGTCAAGTTTGGTAATGCGTTCTGCGACATAATAAAATTGAAGTGTAAATCCAGTTCTCTATCAAGTTCTAATAATGTACATTCTTTTAGAGGAGCGCTAGACAGTGCATCTGCTATATAAAGATATTTACCAGGCTAATATTTAACCTCAACATCATACGTTAATAAACGAAGCATAAACCTTTGTAATCTAGCCGTGGCTTCTCAAACAACTACACTAGTGGCTTATGATCAGCTTCCACTATTACCCGTAAACCGTAAACATATTGGTGAAACCGCATACAACCGAACAAGATGGCGAATAGCTCCTTCTCTATTTGAGCGTAATTGGATTGGCAGTCAGTCAAGGAAGCTGATGCCATAAACTAACATAGACTAGACAGTTGAAAAAGGATAGCTATAAAATTTTGCGTTTTATACTTGTCCCTTGTACACAGTCACAGCAATTGCTAATTCTCTCATTGCCTTTTTTCTACCGCTAAAAATCATAATTTGTGAAATTTTTCAGTAAATGGTTGGTTTTTGGTGTTAATTTCTTAGTTTGCTAAAAATTAATAATAACAATAATAGTTGAAATAAATTTATTAAAAAAAAAAGCACACACAAAAGCATAAACTACCCGTGTGGAGTTGTATATTTCCCATCGGGTGCGTTCCCAGGGGGCGGATAGGGGATCCTCTGGTCGGTTTGTTGACTATTATAACATAGGGTCACACAGATCGGTTGGGGGTGGTGTCAGCTTCATGGGAAGGATAGGAGTCACGCATGACATAATCTAACGCGATGCGTCATCAGTGGCCACTGACCGACCATCTGACGCAGACACTCGCGGACCCAAATATACAACCACAGTCCTACTATCCCATACCTTTCTTCCTTTCCCATCCCCCACATCCTTATCCCCCACTTGTAATGTTGAGGTGGTTGGTAGCAGTGCCCAGAACATGAATGGCTACTGAGTGGTTAAAGAGAACTAGTCGCTAACAGCTCCCCTCCGGTGCTAGGGCACGGGGCGGTTGTAACGTTAGTTGCCTAGTCCATGTATGCCGTCACTGCATGGATGGTCCTTATCATTACGGGCATACTCGTGGGATCTGTATGGAAACTAATTATAAAAAAAACAAAACAAAACAAAACAACGCAAAAAGCCAACAAGGGAAAACCAAGTTGGCCGATTGCAGAGCACCCGCTGTAACAAACGGGTTGCATACGACCAATATTGGCGTGTCAACCTCCATCAATAAAGGTGGATTTGACGCAGTGGAAGTATCAAAGCCAGCGGCGGGAACTTCCAAATCGGCCAGTAAGGAAACTGCTCCTGGAGTAGTTGGTGAGGACCGACCCACAACATCAAGCTCGTGTACATCCACCAATGCCTTAGAGGCACAACCGCAAAGGAGGGCTTTTGCAGAAAGGAGAGCTGCCATGCGTATTTTGAGCCACACGACCCCAAAACCATTCTGTCTTACATCAAGAGTGGCAACCCTACTCTGCCTACCCATGATTGGAAGGTAGTCAAGGTTGACGCTCCTGAAGGCGCTCCTGAAGGCTAATATTTAACCTCAACATCATACGTTAATAAACGAAGCATAAACCTTTGTAATCTAGCCGTGGCTTCTCAAACAACTACACTAGTGGCTTATGATCAGCTTCCACTATTACCCGTAGGTCATGGTCCTAAATAAGGAATCCTTGGCTCCACTACGACAGATTCAAGGCAAGGTATTTTACGGCTTCGTAAGTATCAAGCTGAGCATCTATCATGGTGATGACAAAGAGGATTCTGCAAAACCAAGAGCTATGACGAAGGAAGGCGAAGCCGGGCTCGTGGCTGACGCACCCGTACAGGCGGGATGCCCAGAAGATTCCCAATCTGTCACGAGCATGGTTGGGGAACTACTGGGCGACCTGAATGTTGCGGAGAACGAAGACAAGCTTCTGGGATCTGGTTCAGACTCAGAGGATGTCGACGTTACCATCAACTACGACTCGGATGGCGACAGTGACGCAAATTAATTTGCATCACTGCAAGGCAGCATCCGCTGCATTGCTCCTTCGTCTTGCAGAGCGGGACGAGGATGTGGCGCTGATACAGGAACCCTGGTATCATGATGGCAAAGTTCTTGGACTCAGCGCAAAGGGCTATAAATTGTTATATGCAAATTGTACAGGTAGGATTCGAGCCTGCATATTGGCTAAAAAGCATTTTAATATCTTCATTCTCTCTGATTACAGTGATGAAGACACAGTGAGCGCGACATGGGAAAAGGATGGAACAACCATCTGGAACCAGTCGTGGTATATGGCGCATGATCATGCTGACCTTCCGAAAAAGAACTTGACGAGAGGCATGGTACAGCTGGCGAGGGGCAAAGGCATCCCATTGATAATTGGTGCCGATGCCAATGCGCATCACACAGTGTGGGGCAGTGGAGACGTCAACACTAGAGGTGAGTTCATTTTTGACTTTATTTTGGACCAGAATTTAGTGTTAGTAAATAGAGGTTCGGAGCCCACCTTCTTGGTCACTAACAGACAGGAGGTGCTAGATATTACATTGGTGAGCGCAGATTATGCGCATTTTGTGGAGAACTGGAAGGTGTCCGGCGACTGTTCATTCTCCGATCATCGCTATATCGAATTCGGTATACGTACTATGAGATCACCGGTAACTTCTTTCATTAATAGAAGGAAAACTGATTGGGAATCTCAGAGATAGCGCTGTAGCACAGCTGTCGTAGGCTTTCAAGGAGGCCACTACAAGGTCTTGCAGACCTTCCGTACACAGGGAGAGGGACAGACCACCGTGGTGGTCCCCCACCATAGCTGCATCTAGGACGAGATGCAGGAAACTGTTCAACGAGGCTAAGAGAACAGGCAACTGGTCACTCTCTAAAGCTTCTGTAAACAGTTTCAAAAATGAGGTGAGGAATGCAAAGCGTAAGTCCTGGAGAGACTTTTGTGAGAACATTAAGAGCTCTTCAGAGACTTGTCGACTACGCAAGATTCTCTCCAAATCTCCAACGGTACCTGGGTATATTCGGAGAACTAATGGGGAGTGGACTACTAGTAGTCATGAGGCGTTGGAAGTGTTGATGGACACCCACTTTCCGGGGTGTTCTACGTTTTCAGGTGCAATGATCGATGACGCTCAGTACTATAGGGAATCCTCCTCTATGAGAATAGAGATGGATTCCTTAAAATGGGCCATTGATAGTTTTCAGCCTTATAAATCCCCTGGACCGGACGGTATTATACCTGCCGATCTACAGAGGAACTTTATGGTAATTTCTCCCTGGCTGCTGGAAATATATAATCCATGCCTTGCATGGTCATATATCCCAGTAGGCTGGAGAAAGAGCAAGGTGATTTTCATCCCTAAGGGTGGGAAAACGTCTTGCGTAACTGCGAAGGACTTTAGGCCAATCTGTCTGACATCCTTCTTGCTAAAGAAGCTGGAGAGGTTCATCGACATCAGAATTCGGATGTCGATTGACGATCGCCTGCTGTCAACCTCTCAGCATGCCTACACGAAGGGCAAGTCGGTCAACAATGTCAGGCCAGTAGCCATCGTGGATGCTATGATGGATGTTGGCATTGATCCTGTGATTATTGGATTCGTAAGAAGACTACTTTCGGGGAGGATTATAGAATCCTCGCTGGGTACGGCTGGGATAACCAGATCGGCTGTAAGGGGCATATTTCAAGGAGGGGTCGTATCACCGCTTTTATGGAACATAACCATAAATGCAATTCTCAGGAGGATGGATTTCATGGGTTTCAAAAATGTGGCATATGCAGACGATGTCGCGGTGGCGATATCAGGAATCTGTCTGGATACATTATCCCTGAGAATGGAGACGGCGCTTAGAATTATTATTAACTGGAGTAAGTCAGTGGGACTAAACGTCAATCCGACAAAGACAGAACTTGTATTATTCACGGGAAAATACAAGGTTCCTGCATTCAGATTGCCAAGGCTAAATGGCTCGGAATTGAGCCTTTCTGCCAGTGCAAAATACCTGGGAGTGATTCTGGATAGGAAACTCTCATGGAAGGAGAATGTAGAGCCAAAGGCCTCGAAGGCAAATGCGGCGATATACGCCTGCAGGAGGGCCATAGGGACGAAATGGGGCTTAAATCCTCGAAACGTTCACTGGCTATTCAAGATGGTGATTCAGCCCATCTTGTTTTATGGAGTCGTGGTGTGGTGGAAAGCACTGAACACGACTACGAACCGATCCCGATTTGAGAGGATTTTCAGATGCATGGCCACCTTGATTACAAGAGCCATGAGATTAACGCCCAATAAGGCACTCTTTACGATGCTAAATTGGCTGCCAGTTGATCTACAAGCTGAGAAATTGGCACTATTTGTATCCGTGCGATTGCATGCGGCACGGGAGTGGAACCATAGATCATGGGGACATTCGGGGATAATTGGTACTTGGGGGGATATTCCCAACCTCATTGACTATGTCACTCCAAAACCATTCCTACAGAGGAACTTCGAATTCACGATTTTGGACGAAACGGGAATCTCAATGGGATCTTCTCCTATAGGAGAAGATCTGGATGTCTTTACCGATGGCTCCAAGAATAGTTCTGGAGTTGGAGGTGGAGTCTATATTGAGGAGTCTGGGACTAGTATATCCTTCAGACTCCCTAATCAATGCAGCACTCTACAAGCTGAAGTGATGGCTATAAAGCAAGCAGCAGACTGGCTGGTATCATGGAGTATTTGGCAGGAATATTCGCATTTATACCGACAGTCGGACTGCAATCAGGTCCTTAGCGGGTGTCTATTCGATATCCCAACTGGTCCAAGAATGCCGCACATCCTTAAATAGAATGGCAGAGCATTCGGTGATCACCCTCATTTGAGTGCGTGGACTTGGGACTTCAGGGCGGATAACCTGGCGAGGGAAGGGTCGAGACTGTCAGAGCAAGATGCCAATGCGCCCTGTGGCATCCCTCTATAGGTCTATAAAAAAGAGATCTCTTTTTTTTTTTTTTTTTTTTTTTTTTTATATATCAAATTATTTATTGTATCTTCAAAATAATAGAACTAACAATAAGTGTTCAAATCTTAAATCTAAAAAGTTATTAATTTAGTTCTAGTCAACACCAGAAAAAAAATATTATATTTGTAGAGAAAAATATATATATAAAAATTATATAATGATGCTCATCCTTGTTAATGTTGGAGTAAGTTGGCTGTATCTCTTCTTCTTAAACGAGTATGGCCGCTGAAATTTAAGATATTACGAGCCAGTAAATTTGGATGGGAACTCAGACCTGTTAGGTACGTGGTAGCGTGTTTGACGATTTCATCTTTGACCATCGGTACGTTTAAGTCCTTATGGATGTTGGCATTTCTGACATACCATGGTGCAGCTGTTATCATGCGTAGTATTTCATTTTGGCGCCTTTGTATTTTCTCTATGTTGGAGGCTGAGGCAGTGCTCCATAACTGGACTCCATAACTCCATATTGGTTTTATCACTGCTTTGTACAATAACAGCTTACAATCCAGGCTAAGAACAGAGTTCCTACCGATAAGCCAATGTAGTAGAGCTACTTTAAGCTTCATTTGTGATAATTTAGCGTCTATGTGAAATTTCCAAGTTAGTCGTCGATCGAGGTGAATGCCGAGGTACCTAACATGAGAATGTTGAGGCACCACCTGATTGTTTATTTGTATGGAAGGACAATTCTCTTTGCTCAGCGTAAAAGTTAAATGGACGCACTTTTGCTCGTTCACTTTTACCCTCCATTGGGATAACCATTTCTCTAGTAGACGGATGTGATCTTGTAGAAAACGGGATTCTTCATAATGGTTGTAATGGGAGCATAAGACAGCAGTATCATCAGCAAAAGTTGATAAGTGAGTATGTGGATTTGTTGGCATATCCGCAGTGTACAGTAGATATAAAAAGGGTCCCAAAATACTACCTTGGGGAACTCCAGCTTTAATTTGTTGACGAGTACTTACAAAGTCCCCTTCTTTAACCACGAAATATCTATCGGAAATGTAGTTCTCCAGTAGCGTATGGGTGTTTATCGGAAGGTTTAGACGTAATTTGGAAATTAGCCCCTTATGCCATACCTTGTCGAATGCTTGGGAGATGTCAATAAATAACGCAGAGCAGTATTTTTTCTCTTCAAAAGTTTTTCTAACGACTTGCACTAATCTATGTGTTTGCTGAATAGTGCTGTGTTTTTTTCGAAAGCCGAATTGATGGTCCGGGATACATCCACTTTCAGTTACTATCGGAATCAGTCTTTTCAGCAAAAGTTTCTCAAAAAGTTTAGACAACACTGGTAGAAGACTAATAGGCCTGTATGACTCTACGAGCGATGAATCTTTTCCTTGCTTAAGAATCATAGTAATTTGAGCAATTTTCCACTTGTCCGGGTAATATTCCAGTCTCAGTATGGCGTTGAAAATAAATAGAATGTTTCTAACAGCAATTCGTGGCAGTTCCATGATCATCTTATTACTGATTTTGTCAATTCCGGGGGCTTTTTTCGGCTTTAGCTCGGAAATAGCTTGTACAATTTCTTGAAAGTTAAGCCCTAAAGGTACTGGAGCTCTTGCTACAACGAGAGGCAAAACATCACTTGTGGTAGATGCGTTTGGCGTAAACACTTTTGTCAAGTGATTAACAAACAAGCTTCCTTTTTCGCTATCGTTTCTTGCCCAGTTCCCAGAAGACTGACGCAGTGGTGGCTTAGATAAAATTGGCCTTTTAATATTTTTGGCTGCGCGCCGTAGCGAATAACTTGACTGAGATGTTATATCGAGACTTTCGAGGTATTCTGTAAAAGATGCGGCTCGCTGTACTTCCAGCTGTTGTTTGAGTCGCCTTGTACATTCACTTAGCTCCCTTTTGAGTTGAGGCGATCTGTACTGTTGCCACTCTCTGCGCACTCTTCTTTTTTCCGATAAGAGAACCTCAATGTTTCTGGAATAAGTTGTGCTATATCTGGTGTAGCTAGAATTAGTAGTAGCATGTTGAACAGCTTGCTTCAGATGTTCGTTTAAATTACTGATAGCCTCGTTAATATCTTCAGACGTTCTCAACGGTATATCCTCTGTCAAGTGTGTGCTGACATATTTTTTGTATTTTAGCCAATTGATATGTGTTGCTGTTGCTATCAAGTTGGCTGGTGGTGATGAATGCGCACTGAATACAGTCAAGATGGTAGGAGAATGATCAGAAGATAGGTCCAAAGAGGTCTCTGATTGTATCAGTTCTCTAGAAATACCCTTGACGACGCCAAAGTCAATAATATCCGGTATTTTCCGCAAATCAGCAGGCCAGTAAGATGGATGTCCACTCGAAACTACGTCTAATCTTAATTTGGAAATTACGTTAAATAAGGTTCGGCCTTTAGGAGAAATTAGGCGGGATCCCCAATACGTGTGCTTGGCATTATAATCGCCCGCTGCAATAAACCGTGGGCCTAATGAATTGAAATAATCAGTATATTGCTCTTCTGTAATGGCGAACCTTGGAGGAAAATAAATTGAGGATATTATTAAATTCTGGTAATAGTTTTCAAGACAAATGTTTGTTGCTTGCAGGTAATCTTCATAAACTTCGCTTAAAAAATGATGTTTGATTCGGGACCTTATCAATATTGCAGAGCCACCGCACGCTCTGCCTCTAGGGTCCTTTGTATCATATAGCGTGTAGCCATGTATTCTAAAGTAACTCGTGCGTGTTAAGTGTGTTTCAGAAATGAGCATTACATCTATTTGTTTATCCATAAGGAAGTACTCCAGCTCATTTTTGTGTTGGCGAATGCCGTTCGCGTTCCAGTGACAAATTTTCAAACTATTCATTTTTTATGTAAAATCGCTTGCAGTAATGTATTCTGCATTTTTACCATCTCTTGCATCATAGCAGTCATGGACGTAGTGAAGTTATTTACTGTTTGCACTAAAGTCTGTAGTGTGTTTTCAAGACGATTAAAATCATGTCCTTGTGTTTGATTTTCGGTAGCAATACCAGGGGCTATATTTGTCCTATTTGCTTGATGCACATTTTGCGGTTGAGGTGAAATTGATTTTAAAATATTGGCGTAAGAAATTTGGCTTGTTGAAGGCTGGAAAGGTTGTGAGAAATTTAACACGGGTTGCTTTTGTACCGTTACTGGACGAGTTACTGACTTTATTTTCAAGTTGTTCTTTACAGCTGAGTATACTGGACAACCTTTATAATTTGCGGTGTGATTTCCACCGCAATTGCTGCATTTTTTAACCTTAGCATCTTCTTTATTTTTGTTGCAATTCTCAGTTTTGTGTAGCTCACCACACACAACGCATACCTGGAGCAGACTACAATAGCCCATCGTATGGCCAAATTCTTGGCAGTTCAAACACTGCACAGGTCCCGAACGCTTATGCGGCTCTTCTACAGATACCCTACGGTGCAGAAAATATTTCAAGTCATAGTCTCACTTTTTTTTAATTTTATGTCGTTTGCCTCAAGTTCGATTCGGAACATCGGTTGAGGAATTTTTTCTCGATTTCTTATGTTTGAAACGTTTTTAACCTTAAAGCCTAGTTTTACCAAGGATTCTTTAATTTCTCCTGTCTCTACATAAGTGTCAATGCCTTTAATGACAACATGAAGGCCTTTAGCGCTCTTAAGCTGGTAAGTGTAGAATTTTTTGTTTTTGTTTTCGAGCTCTGCAACAACTTTACGATAACAAACCTCGTTTACCACTTGAATTTTCGTTTCATCAATATTTCCACGCTTCACCGGAGTGATGTAAAAAGAATTTTCGCCAATACTTGTGATTAGCAATTTAATTAGTTGGGCAGAATTTTTTTCCCTTAAATAAATAGGGGGCGGCTTATAAGATTTCACCGAAGCTACCTGCTCTTCTGAAGACTCTTGTAGGAGCGCAAAACGATTATGGGTGTTTTTCATACCCGTCTCATTATTTTTCACCACTTTGGCTACTGATCCGACATTTGAAGATTTTGGGCTACGCCCCCGTTTCAAAACTTGGATATATCTATCCATACCCACCTGCACTTTTGGTTTTTCTTGACTAGTAGTTGGTAATAATTCTTTGTTTGTTGGCACTGACTTAGCTAATGTTAAGCTTTCACTTTCATCAAAACGTGTAAATGAAGAGATCGATAGTATATTCTTGCGAAAGGCACAGTCCAGATGGAGTGACGAATGGACGTGTAATACGGCGAGGATGATCTGGCCTAGGCTGGATAGCAGTCGCAGTAGGGATTTGTTGGGGCTCCAAAGAGCCCGATTGAGAAATGTGGTGGCTGTAGTAATGGGACACTGCAAATTTGACAACCATGATAAGAGAATGGGATTACGTTATAATGACTACTGTAAAAGTTGTCAGGACGAGGAGGAGGAGGAAACTGTGGAACACCTTCTATGCCAGTGTCCGGCCCTGGAAGAGCGGCGCATGATCCACTTCGGTGAGCGACGTCTGCAGGGTCTCACTGCGCTGTCGAATGCAAGTGTCGACATGCTATATGGCTTCATTAGAAGCAGCGGTTGGTTTTTGTGACGGACTCACCCACTTTCTTTCTCTATCTTCTTTCCTCCCCTTCACTCTTCTGTTACTATCCCTCCTATTCTTTATTTTCCTCTATACAGGTATCACAAAGGCACCACGTCAGAGGACCCAAGTGAGCCCAACTCTTGTTTTCTTTCTTTCGGTCGACCTGTTTAACCTAACCTAACCTAAGCATAAACTAACAAAAAAGTGCACGCAAGTTAAGTATATAAAACCAAGCACTAACACTTACATTAGGAACGACCCTATAGACGAATTTATTGCAAACATAATTAAAGACAAAGTGTAATATTAAACCCATTTCCGCTTTGTTTAAAGAAATTATGATTAAATCCATAAATCAAAACTATTTTTCGGTCGCAATTCCAAGAATTGCAACCGTAATTTGCCAATAGTTATTAACAATATAATTAATACAAAATAAATGTAAAATTTATTAATTATTTTTCGGTCGCAATTCCAAGAATTGCAATTGTCCCAATTTAATATAAAAGAATTAACTTCATTAATAAATTAAAGCACTAAATGCAGAAATGTAACAAAGTATATTTTTCGGTCGCAATTCTGAGAATTGCAACCGTCCCAAATTTACTAACTTTTCACTAAGAAAGCAATTTGCAATAGATATTGTCAAATAAGCATTCCCGTTCCCAAACGAAAATGCAATATTCAATAAACTTATTAACAAATAATACAATAACTTTAAGATATAAGAAGATCTTGTAATTAGAATAAGTCAGTCTTGTTTCTCCCATTCGGTCAATAAGTTGTCAAATTAAATAAAATTTATAAACCAAACAAAAAACAAATTTAGTTTTTTTTATAACAACCGCGACACGGTTACGAAATTGGCGCAGTCGGTAGGATCCTTAAAATATAAGGATCTAGTGATACGAATCGTTCGAAAAGTGATAAAAACTCTGAGTATCCTGCTAAGAATAGGACCAGAGAAAAGTTTTGAAAAAAAAAAGAAACAAAAATTTTTTTTTTACAAATCACTATAACGATAAACTTAATTTAGTTGACATTGAAAAATAAAAATCAGTGGACACAATTAAGATACAAAAATTAATTTAGTTGACATTGAAATAAAAATCAGTGGACACAATTAAGATACAAAATTAATTTAGTTGACATTGAAATAAAAATCAGTGGACACAATTAAGATACAAAATTAATTTAGTTGACATTGAAAAATAAAAATCAGTGGACACCAATAAATAAAAGGCAAGCTGTATTCAAAAAGGCAACAAACATACGACCAACAAAGAAGAATGGAGGAACGGTCTCACATCGCATCTGTGAACGTGGCCGAAGAATTGGCCATAAAAGACCAACAACTGGAGCAATTACGCCAAGCGTATATAAATTTGCAACAACAAAATGAACAGTTACAACAACAACGAAACCAACAGCAACAACAAGAACAACCATTAAACCAATCCAGCCTTATGAGGGACAACATTTTTAAGATGGTAAATCATCTGCCAACCTTTACTGGAACAGGGGAGGTGACTATAAATAGTTTCTTTAGCAGCATCGAGTATTTGCTTTCGACAATTTCGGACGAAAATCTTAAAAAAGAAGTGGTCCGAATAATATTCTATAAAGTCATCCAAGGACAAGCCAAGGACATCATCATCAATATACCTACACCAGACAATTGGAACGTAATAAAGGAGACACTAAAATTAAGGTACCGACCCAACGTGGAACCACACCATATATATAAAATAATAGCCAACCTAAAGGTACACTCGGTAAGCGAACTTATAATAGAGTTACAAAACATTAAGTATAAAGCAGACGAACTAATCATATATTACCAGGACGATCATTACATTGACTTATCGAACATAGATAGCCTTTTAGTCAATACCGTGAAGGAAATGACACAAGGTGTATTGTTGGACAAAATTTATGAGGTGGACAATATTAATGACATACTTAGAATTCTGACGAGAAGAAGGTTCGAAGATGCCTGCATTAGGCAAGAATATAGGAAATTCAAAAATACTAAATACGATTCAAATATGAACCAAAGCTACAAGAATAAACATAATAATTATACGCAGGAACATATAGAAAACTACAATCGTAATAATTATAATAACGTTAGGAAATATGATAATAATAATAATTGGAATAATTGGAACAAACAATTTAATAATTCAGGACGCTATAGAGTTCCACAAACTAATAATAATAACAATTATAATAAAACGTCAGGAAAATTCCAAAGGTTTAATCAAGCAGGAAATCCTAGGCCATACGAAAGTCAAAACCGTTGGAATCAGGCCAGGCAAAGGCAAGATGAACCTATGGAAATAGATAATATTCAATTTAATAAGCAAGTGAATGAAGTAAATTATAATAATCAAGTAAATACTAATAATCAGAGAACCGCCCAGTTAGGAAACCCTAGAATTGACGTCAGCCAATATCGCTTGACGCAACCTAGGCAAGAACGAAACGGATTCTTTGAAGGTAATAATCAAAGAGAAGAATATGATCAATTGGCAGGACACTCGGAACCAGACCCATGTTGTAGTAACATGGCTCAACCCCGACAAAGCCAGGATCAGTTTTTTTCAAAACGACCTCAGATTTTTTACCCATCATAAACATTAAAATAAGAGGAAAAATATATGACGCATTAATAGACACAGGGGCGAGTATTAGTTTAATAGACAGTAACGTTAAAGACTTTAGAAAAAATTTATTAAAAGAACCAATAAAGTTTAGTACCATTAACAAAAAAGATTTTATTAGATATGAAGTCGTGACGGATGCACCCGACGAATTTAATATACCCCATTATGCGAAGATTAGATGGAAAGTAGCTGAATTAAAGGGACAAAGATATAAATTTATAATAGGAATCGACTTGTTAAATTGTTTTAAAACAATGGTAAATTTGGAGGACGGATATATCTCATTTAATGATAAAGTAACAAATTTTCTAATAAATCCATATAATAAGAATAGAGTCGCCGATTTTCTAAGTAGATTGGAACATGTTAATGAAAAAAATGTTCGGGAAAACTGGGATAACGAATCAGATTTTAAAATAATAGATAATATGGAGGACGAAAATGTTTCTATGGCAACAATCCATTCAGCAGATGAAAATTTGCACGATCATTTCTACATTAAGGAAGAAATAGTAAACAAGTATAAGACACAAATTATATTAACAAACAATAAAGTTGAAGAACTACAGGAATTACATGGAAAAAGGATAATATATATTGCGGAAAGTGATTTTGAAGAAATGGGACAAATATTTAGAAGGTATATCACTAAAGGTAAAGTAGGAATATTTTCTGAACTTTCAGACAGAAGCTACAACATAGTTCAAGAAAAATTAATAGAAATGTTTTCCAACGATAAACAAATTAATTTCATTAAGTGTACTACAAGAGCTAGAGATATAGAAACAGAAGTAGAAGCAGTCAAGCAAATATCATTGTATCACGTTAGGGAAAGCATGCATTCAGGGATAGTCGAAACATATAACCAACTTAAAAATAAAATTTACTATCCAAAACTCATGGAGGTAATTCAATTGGTAATTAATCAATGCGAGATATGCCAGGAAATAAAGTACGATAGAAAACCAATAAAATCTAAATTTTTAGTCACAGAAACACCCTCAGAAAGGAATGAGATCGTTCATATAGACACGTATATAATGAAAAGGAACTATTTTCTAACGGTAATAGACAAATTTTCTAAATTTGGGGCGGCATACCCGCTAAACGACAGAAACCACGTGACTCTTATCGAGCAATTAGAAGATCATTTCGCCAAAATAGGAAAACCAAAGAAAATAGTGGCAGACAATGAATTTAAAGGAATCCGAATAAAAGAATTTTTAGAAAAAGAAAACATTGAATTACATCTAACTAAACCCAATAGTCACACGGGTAATGCAGACATAGAGCGTTTGCATAACACAATAGCCGAAAAATTCAGGATATTACATAAATTAGAGAAAAATATTCCAATAAAACAATTGATTCAAAAAGCAATTAGAAGCTATAATGAGCGTTACCATTCAAGCATTAAATGCACAACTAGTGACGTACATTTGGGAAAAATTGAAAATGGTATAATAAAAAGGAATTTACAGGAAAATAAAAGAAAAATAATTGAGAAATTAAACAAATCTAGAGAAGATTACAGCGAAAGTAGGGAAGAAGGATTCATTAAGAACTACAAGGCAGTTAGGCATAAAGAACAACCAAAATATAAAAAATCCAAATTAGAGAGAGTGCATCATTGTAACATCAAACGACCTCTTAAATTTACAGTTATGGACAATACTGATGATACTGTTATGGACACAACCGATTGAAGGAATAATGAACACAAAACGAATTACAGAACAAAAAGGATTTGTAGACATTTATATCAAAAGTCAGGAAATAGTCAAGGAGACGGACATAGTATTACATATCATAAACTTGCATGATATAGAAACCATTTTAGACAACATGACAGAAAACATAAAATTAATGAAGATTGATAATAAAGAAATGCTTAATTTAGAACTAAGCGACGCTAAAAATAAATTATTGACATTATTGCCAAGACAAAATAGGCAAAGACGAGGACTAATCAATGGAATAGGAAGCATACAAAAATGGTTATTTGGGACTATGGACGACGAAGACAGGCAAAACATACAAAAACAGTTGTTTAATATTGATGAAATTGTTAACAACAACAATCAACAAATTATAATTAATGACTATTTTAATATAACTATAAATCATTTAAAGATGGTAATTACAAATGACAGACAAAAAAATTCAAGAAGAACTAAATTCTATAAATAAGTTTTTAAAAATAGAAAATAATAAAAGTAGATATTTAGAGCAATTAAGTAATATACAACTAATAAAGAGTAGAATAGAGCATTTGCAAGACAATGTAATTTCTGCAAAACATGGTTTAGTACATCCAAGTATTCTAACCAGTAACGAAATTAAAAAATACAATATCAATTATAACAGGTTGAAATATATACAGTGTGGTACAACATTTGTTAATGGTTCATACTTAGTTTTAGGAGTAAAAATACCTAAAAATTTCATAATTGTTAAATTAAGAATTATTGTTCCACTACCCAATATTCACAATAACGAAATAGATGCTATTACAGAAAAAAGCTTCGAGTTTGAAAATAAAACATATAGATTTGAAGAAAATAAGCATTTAAAAGACTTAAAATTAAGCACTCATTGTATAATAAAAAATATTTGTCAACTAGTAAGTAACAAAGATTTTGAAATTGTACAATTAGATATAGACACAATTATAATTAAGAATGCAATGAACATCAGTGTTAATGAAACTTGTAATTCCGAAAAGGTCATGTTAAACGGAAATTATTTAATAAATTTCAGTAATTGTTCAATAAGAATTAAAGACTATTATTTTTCAAACACTATCGAAAATATAAAAGAAAAACAAATTATCGAAAATCCAAATAGAGCTCAGAATTTTACACATAAATTATCTTTTCAAGAAATTGAATTACAACAAAAAAATAATGTAAAGAATATTAAAGCATTAAATTATCATACAAAATTAACATATGGATGTAACTTTTTTATAATATTTGTAGTACTTATTTTAATTGTGTTAATTTTAACTAAACATAAACAGATAAAAATAAAACTAAATAAAAGAATTCAGGAGAATTCTAATCTAAAGGAGGGAGAAGTTAAGTATATAAAACCAAGCACTAACACTTACATTAGGAACGACCCTATAGACGAATTTATTGCAAACATAATTAAAGACAAAGTGTAATATTAAACCCATTTCCGCTTTGTTTAAAGAAATTATGATTAAATCCATAAATCAAAACTATTTTTCGGTCGCAATTCCAAGAATTGCAACCGTAATTTGCCAATAGTTATTAACAATATAATTAATACAAAATAAATGTAAAATTTATTAATTATTTTTCGGTCGCAATTCCAAGAATTGCAATTGTCCCAATTTAATATAAAAGAATTAACTTCATTAATAAATTAAAGCACTAAATGCAGAAATGTAACAAAGTATATTTTTCGGTCGCAATTCTGAGAATTGCAACCGTCCCAAATTTACTAACTTTTCACTAAGAAAGCAATTTGCAATAGATATTGTCAAATAAGCATTCCCGTTCCCAAACGAAAATGCAATATTCAATAAACTTATTAACAAATAATACAATAACTTTAAGATATAAGAAGATCTTGTAATTAGAATAAGTCAGTCTTGTTTCTCCCATTCGGTCAATAAGTTGTCAAATTAAATAAAATTTATAAACCAAACAAAAAACAAATTTAGTTTTTTTTATAACAACCGCGACACGGTTACGAAATTCGCAAAGTGTTGTTGTGTTTTTAGAAATAAAACAAAATTGTTTTCATTGTGAAGTTATTTTAGGGGATGATGTGATATTGTGTTTTTTTACTATAATAAATAAAATGATAATTAGTTGTTTTATTTTAATATAAATTATAAAATTAAAACTTATATTATCAAAGTATTAATCTATATTTGTGCTCATTCCAAAATTGTGTTGAGTTATTGAAATGTATTGTTTTCCCTATGATATTCTTGTGGCACAATCGTTTGATGAGTTTTGGCTGTAAACTAGGTAAGACAATGTGCTATGTGTTTACTTTATTTTTCTTGTAACAAACACACATCTTTCAACACATTTACAAAAAGCAGTTCATCCGTGCGCTGATTTTATCACTTTAACATGAAATTTTAATAATTTTCATTTAATAAATTTATAATAAAAGTTTTGTTTTCTATAATTTTTTAATTTCAATTTCATGCATTTTCCTATTTTTCGTAAACAATGTGTAATATATCTGTGTTTTTCATGGATCCTAAGCAATCAGATGTTTTGGGCCTTTTGCATCACTCTCTTTTTACATGTCTATGTTAGTTTATGCTGATGCATATGCTATTGGGTTGTCATCATGCATGATTACAGCGCCCACAGCAAACTTAGATGCATTTACTGACAATTTTAATTGTTTTCTGGGATCGAAATAGACTAGAACCGGAGACTAAGTAATTTATCTCTTTAAATTTAAAAACTCGTTGTCTTGTTCAGCATGCCATTGCCACAAAATTTATTTTTTAACAAATCCCTTAAGTGTTTAGTTTTTGCAGACAGATTCTGAATGAATGATAATATGTAATTAACCATACCCAAAAATCTCTGTAGTTCAGTAACAGTATTTGGTTTAGGCATTTCCGAAATAGCTTTTATCTTTCCTCATCAGGTTTTACACCATCACTATTAAAAACATGACCAATGAATTTAATTTCTGTTCTTAAAATTTTGATTTTGACTTATTGAATTTTAAACCTACAACTTTTGCTCTTTCTAACACTTGCCTCAGTATCTCATTATGCCTTTCCAGACTAGGAGCATGTATGAGAAAATCGTCCATATAAATAATCAGACCCTTTATGTCACCGAAAAGACGTATCATTTCAGAATGAAAAATCTCTGGTGCAGCGTTAATACCAAACGGCAGACGAAGAAATCGATAACGACCTATAGGTGTGTTAAATGTACATAATTTGGATGAGCTCCTATCCAATGGTATCATCCAGAAACCCAAAGTGCTAAAAAATTTAGAACCTGTAATCTGCGCCCTACATTCATCAATATTTGGAAAACTGAATCTGGGCCTAGCTAAAACTCTATTTAAATTTCTTGGGTCTATACATAACCTTAGGCTTCCATTGGGCTTGGTCACCAATACAATTCAATTTACCCATTCAGTGGACTCATTTTCCTTCACAGGCACTTTTAATTCTACCATTCTGTTAAGTTCTATCTTTAGCCGCTCCATAAGACTAATTGGAATACGACGTGGTACTTCTACTATGGGTATACTATTTTCTTTAATTTGTAAATGACATTCTTTTTGTAATTTGCCAAGGCCTTTAAATACTTCACTGTATTTGTCCACAACTAAATTTAAGTTAATATTATTAACACTTTGACTAATTTTAATTGAATAGCTAAATTCAAGGGAATTACGTTTTTGCAGTTCATTTTTAGAATATAAAATGTTGCTAAAGTATTTATGTTATTAAATGAAATATTCAGATTAAGTGTACCTAATACAGGGAGTTTTTCCCCACTAAATGTAAATATTTTAGTATAATTATTAGTATTAAACTTATTTATTTTCAAAATACTTAAGGTTTTTTCCGATAAAAGATTGGCTTGCGCTCCCGTGTCCACCTGGAATGTGACTATGTTATTGTTGTTGACTTGTTCCATTCATTAGCAATGTTAACATCATTATTATTGTTGACAATACCAACAAATAAATTTTGGTCATTATCAACAGCATGTACATATTTGTTGGCATTACTTCTTTTCTTTGTGTTGTCCTTGGAGAAGCACATTTTCGCAAAATGATTCAGTTTACCACAAATGTGACACTTGGCCCCTTCTGCTGGACATTTTTGTTGACCACATTGTGAACACTTTTGTTGTTGCACATTTTTTTGTGTTTTATGATGGCTACTGTTGTTCTTTTTAGGCTTATAAATTTGAACGCACCTATAGTGGCGTTGCTAGTTATTTGCTGGATTGCTGTAGCATTTTCACGGGCCGCCGCCATACTCTTGGCTATGTCTAAGGCGTTATCCCATTTGAGGTCACCTTCATTAAGCAACCTTTCTTTAATTTTTAAAAAAATTTTGTGACAACCCGCAAATGAACATTCTCTCAACGTACTAAATTCGCATGACATGCTTAAATTTTGTAACACCGTGGCATATTGAGTTATGGACTCACCCTCTTTTTGTTTACGTAGAAAAAAATGTGTGACGTTCCATGGCCGTATTAACTTTTGGCACAAAATGTGACTAAAAAATTTGTTCCATAAGTCCTCATATTTGACTGTGTCTATATTCATATCGAATGAATTAAAAATTTGAAGTACATCACTACCCATGTGATGTAACATTAAAGTGACTTTCCGTGAGTCAGACTTTGCCTCTAGTGCTGATGCTCTCATATATATTTTAAAGGCTTTACTCCAATTTTTCCATTCCAAGGATAGATTGGATACTCTGACATTCAATGGTGCAAACACCATCATACTTTCTGCTGGCTTCCTTATTTTTGGCATATTTTCCTCTTCTTGCCTCACGACTTGCAGCATTTAAAAATATTTTTTTTTACTTAACAAATGACTTACTTTTTCTACTTTACTTTAACGTTTTCTACTTTAACCTTTTTTTTAATTTTTTACAACCTGACACCATGTTGTCTTCTTTAGTACAGAGCACATGTCATGATGTCATTCAGTCAATCAAGGCTGCTATATCTCAAAGATGTATAAAACGGTAGTATCTACAGAGCCATGAACGACTGACTTCATGAACAACATCGATAGATAGCATGCTTGAATCTCTAAAATGGTTACACATAGAACAAAGACACCGATGAGAAGAAAACAAACTTTTTTTTCTACTACTTTTTAAGGTTTTATAAAACTTTTTTACATGGTTGAAAAAAAAGGTACATGAGATGCACATATTGAGATTATTTTTGCAAAAATTTTTCAATGATGTAATAATTTGACAAAACTTCCTAAATTACGACTGCAATTTAAAATTTTTAACAACTCTAAAATATTAGCCAATTGCAATGGAAATTTCTTTCCGGCTAATAAACAAGAAGAGAATAGATATTTCTGGGGTCAAATTTGCGCAAAAGAAATTTAAAAGACATAAATTTTATGTATACTATTTATTTTTATTATACTATTAATTAATTTTTATTATATTATAATTTATATTATATTAATTATATAAGCGTTTATGACCCCGGTACCTCTACAATAATAAAAGCAGCTTATACTGGAAGGAAATTTTGCTCCCGTACTCCGACTTTGAAAATGTGTTTTTGCCACAGCAGCTGCTGAAAAAACACAAATATATTGCTATAAAAAGAACTTTTAAATTGATTATTTATTTTTTTATGACATTTTTACCATAATTAGAATTAATAAGATATTTTATTTTTAATTATTATATCTTTTTTTGCATTTTTTTTTTATTCTTCTTCTTTTTAATATGTGTTGACAATTGTGTTAATAACTATGAAATTTTAGGTGTATTGGTAACACTGTTAAATATCTACATTTTGTATACCAATATAGAAGCAATATGTGCATTTTGAAAAAGTTTGATAGTTTATAACTTTTTTCAGAAACGGTGTACGATATTGAGCCATACTTCTAACAATTCCTATTTCAATGCCCTTTCCAATGAGGGTAGTGCCATATATGTACATCGTTCTCGAGTAATAGCCCTATAAAAATTGTGACCCTAATTTTGACATTTTTATACCCTATCGATTGGTGGTAGTCTTTATCCGCTACAACAAATAGTTCAGATTTTATAGCCCAAAAACCTTTTAAAGGAAGAACATTTTCCGGCCACTATTGCACGCTGAATGTAATAATGAAAATGGTGACATCTGTAAATTTAGATCTAGCACCCTTTAATTAACATAAATATTTATTTGTTTTTAAAATTTTGTTTGGTTTCACCTTTTTTTAATGCAGTTGAAAATGCACTATTTTTTGCACGATTTGTTATATTTTTTTACATGGCGAATGGCCGCCACGTGCATCTCATGTACCTTTTTTTTCAACCATGTAAAAAAGTTTTATAAAACCTTAAAAAGTAATAGAAAAAAAGTTTGTTTTATTCTCATCGGTAACAAAGACTTAAATTAAACACCATAAACCTTATACAAAAAATTAAAAGAGGTGCGGCACCAGAATATTTAAAAGATCAAATTGTATATGTTAGAGAAGCTCAACCATATCACTTGAGAAACAATAGGAACGTTCGAATAGATATATGTTAAACAAAAATAAAAAATGAAAATTTTTTTTATTTTCCATATAAACTGTGCAAACGTTATTATCGTTTCGATATCGTGGGACTGGCGCTTAATTTGTAAAGTAAGATAATGGAAAAAAATTCCACAAGTTTTTAAACAAAAAAAATTTATTCAGGTTTGAATTTTAACGGTCCGCTATTCTACTACCCTTTTTTCTTTTACTTAATATTATTCATAATATGTTTTGTAATAAAAAATAATTAAATAAATTTTATTCGAAATATTTAGTCAATATTAGTCAACAGTAAATGACCGTGGCTATTAATTGTTTTATAACAAATTAGTGTAGATATTTTTTTAATAAATGTATGCACGATTTCTTTACACACTTATTAATTTTTTTTTAATTAATATCTTAATAAAGCTTAAAAGAATCCTTAATTCATTACATTATTTGCAGTTTTATATAATGAGCCATTTAAATGATTAGAAGGCATAGTTAATAACACATACTCATTTTCTATGTTAATGTGTGCGAAATTACTGTAAAAACTATGCATATACTCAGAAAAAAAACTTCCTAAAATATAGGAAAATTTCCTACTTTTCAGTAAAAATTGAACTGTGTATGGCGCCAAGAACATTTTTTATTTGAAAGTAGTAAAAATTTCCTTAAAAGAATTATACTTAAAATTAATGAAAACTTCTTTATTTTGAATAAAATTATTCCTATTTTTAGTAAAACTGCACTTGTATTCAATAATAATTTCTTTAAAAAAAAGATTCATTATTTATCTCAGACTTCCATTTATTTAGTAAATATTTACTTGTTCTTACATCAGATAAATTTTAGATAATCCTACAATTCAAGAAGAATTTCCTTATATTATGTAAGTAAAGATACATTTAATGAACTACATTTTATGACAGTATGTACTAGTTTTAAGTTCAATTTTTTTTAGCGTAAATAAAACTTTTACTTTGACTTATTAAAAAAAAATAATAAAAAGAAGTAAATATATTTCTTATTTTTAGTTAATTAATTTTATTCTATATGAAACACTTACTACCAACAAGTAAAAATTTTACTTGAATCTATGAAATATTTGATACTATAGGAAAATATGTATTAATTATTAAAAAAATTTTATATATTTTTAGTACTTACATTTCTTCAAAATAAGAAACATTCGTTAAAGCTTAGTAGATTTATCCCAACATTTTGGAATAAATATACTTGGATAAGTAACTATGTTACTACTTTTACAATTAATAGAACTGCAAAAAATTTTCAAATAATAGCAATAAATTTTTTTAAATTTTATTTTATTTTTTATTTAAATTTATAAAGTGTAAAATAACAAAACATTAAACATATTTATAAACCCATAATTTATATAATATAAAACTTAGAATTACTAATAGTTTTTAGGTCTTAAATATTGTTTACCATTTAGTACATGAAAATTTAAATCTTGCACAGATATTATTTTATAGTCTAACAACTCAGAATATACTGAAGTTGATAAAAGTCCTTTAACATATGACAAAATTTTAATTTCTTGACATAAAATAAATACAGAGTAATTTATTGTGTTTACTCGTATATGTGGAATTTGGAACGCAGTAAAACATAATGCTAAATAACGAAACCATTTCTATACAAAATTCCAACACGTTCAAAATTATCATAGCATGTGTACTTTTTATATCGTCTTTTCTTATAAAATTTTATAAAAATATAACATTACTTAGAATCATAATATTTAACTTTTACTGAGCCCATTTTAATTTCATTTTTCTCAAAATTTAAAATTGTTTCAGAAAAATATATACAGAACTTAATTGCAAGTGATAGCATAATATTCTTTCTTGAATTTATATTATTCAAATAATAATTAAATTTAAGTCAATGTACATATTAATGTAAAAATAAATTGTGTCTTACCAGTATATTTTTTATTAAATATTTCTTATATCTGTTAATACAGTAGACAAAGCAGCGCTCCTCGTTGTATTCACTTCTATTTCAAAAAAATACTCCTGGATGAAAAGCCAAACTAAGTTGCAAATTTGTGGGGATTTGATGTTAATGTAATTGAATATTTTAAACAAAATATTCATGAAAATCAAATACTGTTGTTCCAATTGCACAAATCAAAGGTTGTAAAGTTTCTTTATTGCTAAAGCACTCATCCACTAAAAGTTTAATTTTTGTGTTTAGCTCAGAGTTGATAGATGCGGACAATAAAAATGATTTTTTTGAATCTTCCACCGAGACCTTTTCGTATTTTTTTTTTTTTTTGAATAATAGTACATTTTCTTGAAATTGGTTTTAAAACTCAATGTAGGAGATCGAGTACAACGCAATCTCTTATATCTGTAAAATATAAAACGAATAACTCAATATTAATATAATTAAAAAAATATGTTATAATTATAATACACCGTTCCACATGCAAGTATTGGATTATAATTTTGTTTACCAGAATTGTAGTCAGATTCTTCAAATTTGACTATTATATCCAAATGTTTTTTTCAGTAACATCTCGCCTTATGATTTTTAACATCTGTGAGCAAAAATCTTTGAAAAGTCCGATAGTATCTAATTTGTATATTAAAAATTACAACTGTTGGTAACAAAATTAACTACCTAACTAAATTGTATCCGAAAGATTGTTTGTAAATTGGCCACTCAATAAAAACTTGTTGCAGGGCTATATCGTTCTAGTAAAAAAAATTATTATTCCATTTTTTAAAAACATTCGTCATGGGCTCAATATTAATTTTTAACCATTCCTTATTACTTGAAGAATTCTTATCTTCTGAAAGTTGAATTTAGGTTTTAAGTTAAGATTACAAAAACCAAAAAATATGTATATGCATCTAAAAGAAAAACTTTTCAAAGAAAGAAAAACAAATGTTCAGAACGTACTTTCAGGATTTTGAAATGTAATAAATTGCGAAAAAATCAGAACCTTGTAATAGTTAAATAAAGAAAGTTAAATTCTTCAGAATTTTATGGAAGGGACGCTCTTGGTGACGTACAGCTACTTTGGCCAAGGAACACTGGAGGTCCTTAGTCTTCCAAATTTAACTATTAAAAAGCACTTGCTACAAAAATAAAAAATGCACCTTTATTTTGATTTAAAAAAATATTTTGGCTCACAAATGTAAAAAGTATGTGTTTTCATAATTTTTATCTACATACATATATGTACATTCATTTTTATTCTGTAGATATTAAAGCATATTATAAATGTTTAATTGTTATTTAAAAAAATTAAGGTGAATTTTTATACTTAAGACAGCAAACAATGCTATTACACAAAAGCTCATACTTGAAATTTATTTTTCCTGTTTAAAAAAACACTTCTTGATTCAAATACACATATATGAAAAAGTATTTATATATATAAATAAATGTTTTTATTATAAAAGTAGTTGGTATTTATATACCATCTCTATTTAAGTCAATTTCAACAATATTTTCTCCCTCATTGTCATTAAGGCCTTCCTTCTTTAATTTAGAAATTGAATTATGATATTTGCTTTTTTCCCTTTTTACGTACAAAATATAAATCCTATTGGAATCAAATGTTTAATATTTGTAAATCCAAAATATACAAGACTCACTTTGTTTTGATTTTTAAAATATTCAATAATATTTTCTGCAATTTTGTCAAAATAATTCGGAGAAGGATTTATATTATTTTCACTAATGTAAGCAATGATACAACTTGCGATCATTCAAAATTAATTTTTCAGAATACGTTGAATACAGAACTGCTTCAATGCAAAACTCTTTTCGATACATGTATTAAATAATCAAATTGTATAATAATAATAGTATTTAATTAAAGAACTTACATCGTCTCGGTCTAACAGTGAAGTCTTTGAAGACCGCAGTCATAAATTTTAATGACTCTGTATCAATATTGTGTTCTAAAAATTTTAAATAAACTTTAACGTATGTACGTATGTATATGAATAGGTATAAAACTAATGTACACTTCAACTTACCTTTAAATATATCAAAAAAAGCATCTCCCTACAGTGATGTTAACATATATTTCAAGTCATCTTCAGAATTCATCATAATTGGAAGATATTAGATCCTCTTCAAATCACTTGCTATTGGCATTCATGCAGCAAAATTTTGAGGCTAATTCTTTTGAAAAACCATACACACACAACGAAATATTACGATTCATATTATAAGTATTAAATAAATAACTCACCAAACAACACAATTTCGTATATTTTTTTAAGGTAAAATTTTGTATTAAAAATTTTTATTAATTATTTGTATTTGTATCAAATTTAATAAATTTTTCTTTTTCACTTCTTGATACCAACTTTAACTTTAAAACTGAAAGACTAAATGACACATGAATAGAAAACTAACGGTATTAACTTTTTATTCTTTACTAGTTAGTGTTGAATCATACTTTTGGTAACTGTTTAAGATTTGGGTAATTGACTCCCAAATACATACATTCTTACTTTTTATACAGAGAAGTTTTACTAAAAACGAAACTTAAATTCATACGATTAATATTACCATATTTCAATATTATATTTTAGAAAATCCTTTCACGTATTAATGTTTTTTAAAATAAAGGTTTTATAAACAATTATTCTTTATCGCTTATGTTAGCAAATCATTGCAACCGATTATTTGAGTATTCTGTTGAGCTGGTTGCAAGATTTATCAACACAAGATCATTATTTCTTTCTCGTTCCCTCTTAATAATTTGTACATATATCAAAGCAACCCTCGTTTTGCTGTGAATATAGTGATGTCAATATACATTAAATATAATTCGTTCATAAGAAAAAATTTTACTATTGTTTTTAACTGCTTCAAAATGTTTGCAATACAATAATTAATTCCAAATTTTATAGACAAATACATATAAAATTAATTTTATAATGTAAATTACTGAAATATTTCAAGTCAGGAATTGTGTTACATTTTATAAAAATACAAAAATATAAAATATTATTTCATATAAAAAATTATGTGCTCATTTTTAATTAAAATCTCTAATTTAGCATTACTTATTGCGCATTAATTTTTATTTGATTTAAGTAACTCAGTAAATATTTTCTAGTTTTAAGTTTAATACGTATTAAGATGCAGTATATGTTGTTGTTAAAACATATTAATAATTGCATAAAAAAACGCCGTAATTTTGAGTTATCTGTATTGTATAAAAAAAAAAAACATTAAGTAAAAACTTACTAGAAAATAGTATTTTTTTCTTAAGATTGAAAAAAAAAATTTTCTTTTGCAACAGTTAAGATTTTTTTTTCAATTAAATTTTTTTAGGAAATATTTCTCCAGTAATAGGTCAACACTTCTTATAATTAAAATAAAATTTTCATAGTATAAACAAATAATTTCTTACTTTGCTTTTTAATTTATCTGACCTTGATTTTAAGTAAATTTTCTTTTAACTAAGTAAAGCATAAACTTAAAACAGTAACGTAATAAAAATTTACTTTAACTTAGTAAAAATGTTCTAAAATTTAGTTAATTTGTGACCTCATATTGAATAAATTTACTTTCAACTTTTAAGTATATCAAATTTAACGTACTAATTTTGAGTACTCGTTTACTTAAAGCACATTTTTTGAACTAAAACTTAAATCATTTATGTTTAGGGAAAAATATAACTGAACATAGTAAAAAAATCTCAAAAACAAGTTCATATTTCCTGAAAACTAGAAAATTTTTCCTGAACTTTATTATTTTCTTATGGGAACTTAAGGACTATTTTTAAGTATATGAATTGGTAACATATTTCCTTATTTTTAATAAATTTTTATTACATATAAGTAAATTTTCTCCAACTTAAGTAAAATTTTACTAAAATTAAGACATTTTTTGAACTTGTTTTAAATAAATATTTTTACTTAAATTTAGTACATGTCTTTTTTCTGAGTGTAGATTTGATTTCAATTTATTCGACAGTGCCTTCATATGTTATTGTTAAACATGTTTGAGCGGCATTGCATGAATTGACACTTGCATGATGCGACACATGTCGCTATGTTTTATAAAAGGTGATTTTATAAGAACTATCGGAAATTTAAAAAAAAAAAAAACATAAAATTCAGAAAAATGCATGAAATATTTATTTGGATCGATAGTTGGGTCGATATAATTTAATGTTTGAAGATTATTTCATGCAAATGTTGGCCGCGGCTGCGCCTCAAATGGTCCATCCGCTTAGTCCAATTTTGGCATACTTTTTCCAACATTTCGGCCGGTATCTCACGAATAATGTTGGCAATGTTGGCTTCCAGTGCGTCAATCGAAGCGGGCTTGTCCCTATAGACATTAGCCTTAACATAGCCCCACAAAAAATAGTCTAGAGGCGTTAAATCGCACGATCTGGGCGGCCAATTGACTGGTCCCAAGCGTGAAATAAACTGTTCACCGAACTCGCCTCTCAATTGGTCCATTGTTTCGCGTGCTGTGTGGCATGTGGCACCGTCTTGTTGAAACCACATGTCATGCAAGTCAAGCTCTTCCATTTTGGGCAAAAAAAAGTTTGTTATCATCGCACGGTAGCGCTCACCATTCACAGTAACGTTGTGATTCGCATCATCTTTGAAGAAATACGGCCCAATGATGCCGCCAGCCCATAATCCGCACCAAACGGTTGTTTTTTGTGGATGCATTGGTAGCTCTTGCAATGCTTCTGGCTGCTCTTCACTCCAAATACGGCAGTTTTGCTTGTTCACGTATCCATTCAACCAGAAATGAGCCTCGTCGCTGAACACAATTCTTCGATAAAAAAGTGGATCTTCATCTAACTTTTCAAGAGCCCATTCACCAAAAATTTGGCGTTGTGGTAGGTCGTTTGGCTTCAATTCTTGCACCAGTTGTATCTTATAAGGCTTCACACCCAAATCCTTCCGCAAAATTTTCCACGTAGTGGAGTAACAGAGGCCCAATTGCTGCGAACGGCGCCGAATCGATAATTCACGGTCATCACCAACACTGGCCGATACGGCTGCGATATTTTCTTCAGTTCGCACTCTACGTAAGCGTGTTGGTGGTTTAATGTCCAACAATGTAAATTTGGTGCGAAATTTTGTTACAATAGCCGGAATAGAAGCCTCAGTAGGTCGATTAAACTGACCATAAAATGGAAGAAGCGCGCGATGAACTTTCTTAACAGAGCACGCATTTTGGTAATAAAATTCAATAATTTGCAAGCGTTGTTCGTTTGTAAGACGATTCATGATTAAATTATAGACCAAACTGAAGATGTTTGACAGTGACACAAGATACAAAACGTGCGTGAGCTGTCAAAACTAGTGTTGCCAAAAAGATAATAGCAAAAAAATCACTCTTTAGTTCAACACTTGCAGGTCTCTAAAGGTACTGACTCACTATCCTACACGATCGTACGATTATGTCAAAATAAAGTAGGACAGAATTATGTCCTACTTGAAGAAATCGCTTTAAAATGGCGAACTTTATGCCACACTATTATACAAAAAAGGTGCAAAAACATATGTTTTCTGCTATTTAACTTTTGAAAATATGGGGTGATATATATGTATGTATATACAGCAAAAACAATTGTTTAATTCACAAGCTCATATTATTGCAAATGATTGAGTTATTGAATTGACATTTTTTAAACGATAAGCCAAACGACTGAGCTTGTGAATAAACAAATATATCGTCACCTAATATGCAAAATAACGTAACAACTTTTTTAAAAAATTTACGAAAGCAGTGAAAAACAATAAACTTTATAAATACATTTTTGGTTTTATTTAAATTAATTAGGTAACATAAAAACACAGTTCTACTGTTATAATGCACTTTTCAATCAAATGAATATAGATATCTGTAGCTACACGATATTCCTTTACATGGTTCTCTCTGAAACGGAGGAAATGGAGGATTAAGTGTATATAAAAACTTAAAAATAATAATCTTCAATAACTTATTAAGTAGTTTATATAATAAAAAAGGTACATAGTTTTTTCAATTCAGTCTACATATATTTATAAAATAAATGACAAACAAAAACGAATGCAATTGTTGTAAGCCCATAGAGATACATACCCGTATGGAAAAATTACGTTAGCAACCTGAGTTCAAAATGTTTTTTCATTGCAATTAATAATTCATGTTTTGTACTAACTTTTCTTTGCCCCTAAGTCTCAATAGGTATGTTAATAAATTAAATAAATATATATATATTATTCAGGATTACTCAGCAGACGCTGTTTTCTTTTAAATTGCATAACAATTGAAATTATTTCTTCGCTCAATTCATCTTTTAAACTTGTGTCTTTTATATCGCAAAGATTTTCTTGGAGAAATAGAAGCAGGGCTTCATTATACCTATTGGTTGTTGAGCAGGGTTGCACTACCTTTTCTAAAAGCTCTTTTGCTTGCAAAAGAATTTCATCTTCTGGTGCAATATCGGCAGTCACATTTTTTGTTTTCTTCTTTTTTGCTGAAGGTGGAGTCGAAAATGGCTGAGACTCTTCAAAATCATTCAAAACATCGACGTCTATAACCTGGAATAATATTTATCTCGTCTGTATATAAGTGCATTTATTAATAAACAATTTTATGCTTACCACATCAACAGAAGAAACTCCTTTTTTTACATTTACGTATCCTTTTAAAAAGCTTAGCTTATCAAACCAATAAGCAGTTGGCGTATAAATTTCTTCGTAACCACAACCACTCGTGTAACTGTCTTTTACTTTGGTCAACTCCCGACAATATTGCGTCTGCAAATAGTTTATTTTAGTCTGCGAAAGACAAATAATTAAAATATGTAAGTTTTCTAATAATTTTTTGGAATTCAAACTTACCTTGATCTCATTCGAAGTAATTTCTGGAATCTTTTCTTCTATTTAGTTCCCTTGTCACTTTCTGTAATGCATCATTTCTTGCGTGTTTGTTATGATAAAACTCACTTTTTGGATTGTACAGACATTCATTTTGTTCCCATGCATCAATTAGAGTTAAAACTGCATTTTTTGACCATTCAATCTTAAAATATAGGTACATTTGTATGTACCTAAGTATACTCACCTTAATACCTTTAAAAGTATTCATTTTCTTCTTTGCCGCAAAATATTTTTTTACAAATATGTACAATGAAAAATAACCTAAAAGTTTGTATAAACAAAACACAAGCTTGGTATTGTTGCTATTTTTCTGCCTTGAACATAGAAAATGCAACTCTGATCGCACAGATAAAATTTATTTTATGAAAATTTTCATAACATTATCAAATCGCACAGACCTGTCAAAAATTCTGTCATACACATGCTTTTTCAATACACACTATCATACTTTTTTAGCATACATGCGATTTTAGACAGATCGTAGCAAACAATGGTAAGAGTTTTATAAATGTAATTTATAGAACATAAAATAACACTTTGCATCTGTATTATAAAATTATTCAGTGAAACAAACAATGTCAACAATACTGTCATTTTTTATATATTTATGTTATTTTTGTTGTAAGTACGTAATTTCATAGTAAATATGAAACAAACTAAATGTTTAGTTTAAATTTTATAAACACATTCGAATGTATGTTTGTTTTTTTGTTACGTTTTTATAATAAAATAAAACTAAAAACATACACATTTATACTGCTTTTTTAATGATTTGTAAAAACAAGTTAAATTCGGCTGTCCCGAGTCCCATATACCCTTCACTGTGTTAGCCAAATATTTATATTTTTCACTTTCCACCAGCGTTGCCAGGAGCTAGAAAAAAATAAGCTATATTTCCTAAAAAACGCTAGAAAATCTAAAAGCTTCAGCTTAAAATTCAAAATTTTCTTAATTATTTATTAAATTAAGACTCTTAATTACAAATTTTATAAAAAGAAACAAAAAAAAATATATATGAAATTTCCAAAATTAAAGAAAATAAGGTCGTTTTCCACATGAGTTTAAATACTTATAAACGAATTCAATTATTTTTCAACTTCAATGTTAAAAAAAATATTTAAAATTCCTTTAAGTAATAACACAGTACAACAGCCAATCTGGGTGGTGAGAAATTCCAAGTCAGGGTGATGGTACTAGGTCAGTATAGTAAAACCCTCAAAGGGTTTGGCGTTCGTATGTGTCAGTTTTTTTTTTATGACCTTTTAAATTTTTTCCTTATCTTGATGTTTTTTCGCTTAGTTGTAACATTTTGGCAAAAACGTAGTTTAACATAACTCGAGAACCACTTGTCCGATTTTGCTAAAACAAACTCAAAAAAATTTAGAATTACAATTTCTCTAATCTGTTTCTATACCGTTTTCCTATATGTGCAACACTCGCGAAGTTAAAAATGAATGTATGAAGGGAAAAAAGTATTTTTTGCCTAAAAATTTAAATATTTTTTTTTTTAAACTCATAAAAAATCCAAAATGGAAAAAAGTGCTAAAACTAATTACTTCGCGTAAAGTCACATAACTCATGAGCAAAAAAAGGCATAGATCATGAAAATCGATGCACGCGTTTCTCATTTATTCACAATTAGGTAAATGTATGAATTTCAAAAATTTGCTCCAGATATGCACAACATTATTTGGAGAAAACATTGACACTCACAAGCCGAACTCTCTCATATTTTTCTACTTTACTAAAAGAGAAATATTGATGTGGCAACACTGGTTCTGTAATGTTCACATAAAACATGCATTGTCATTATACTTCTTCTCTTTCTCACACTGGTTCTGTGATTTTTGTCATTCAACAAGTGCCGACGAACGCGAACAGTAAAAGTGATTTTTCTCCAGTTTTTTAAAAGTGAACAAAACTGAACAGAATATGGAACTGTGCAAGCCAGATATAAATAGCTTTTGCTACTGCTGTGGTCAATATGTCTCAACACATAAAAAAAGGGGAAATTTCAGTACTGATTTTGTTCAAACATACGAGATGTACTTCAACGAAAATGTTATAGTGAACGAAAATTGGGTACCAAATATAGTGTGTAAAAGCTGCTACAACCGTCTAATGGATTGGAAAAATAAAAGACGTGAAAGTATGCCATTCGGTATCCCATTGACTTGGACTAATCCTGGCGAAGGTCACAATCCATTGAATTGCTATGCATGTGCGAATAAAGGAGCCGCAAAAAGGATAAGAAAATCGTATAATTACGTTGGTGTTGCAAGTGCCGCAACACCATTGCCTCATTCGGACCACATTCCTGTGCCAAAAGCTTCTAGCCCAGATATTTTCTCTTCTACGACTGCTCCGACATATCATGCACGTGATGATCCCCCATATGAGCCATCAGTATCCAATGAGCCAATTTTAATAAATCAAAATAAGCTTGATTCAATTGTTGCCAAGTTGGAATTAACACAGCATAAATCGGAAGAGCTGGCTTCCATTTTGAAATCAAACAATTTGTTGGCACCCGGTGTGAAAGTCACAGCTAGTCCCGAACAACCACCATCGAAAAAGTCTAGGCAATATTTATTAAAATAAATAAAAATAAATAAATAAAATAAAAATAAAAAATTATAAAAATGTTTACTTAATCAAGATCAAGGATCAAGATAAGGAAAATATTTAAAAGGTCATAAAAAAACTGACACATACGAACGCCAAACCCTTTGAGGGTTTTACTATACTGACCTAGTACCATCACCGTGACTTGGAATTTCTCACCCCCCAGACAATAATCCCAAAAATGTTCCATAGTGTTATTAAAAGCTGTAAAATATAATTAATTAGGGTCACATTTAATTTGGCCACTCACGGCAAATTAAAAACTTCAAAGATCCATAACTCAGAAAATATAGGTTTTAATAAAAAATCGTATTTAACTTTTTCTTGTTATAAATAAATTTTTTATCATATGCATTATTTTTTTTATTATTTTTTGTGAAAAATCACAAATTTTTTATTGAACCTATAAAAACTTTGGAGGCTCATAACTCGGAAAATGCGACTTTCCCGGAGAAAATATATTTAATATTTTTTTCTTCGAATTCAGTTTTTTATCATCTGTGATAATTTTTTTTTTTTTTACTTTTCACGCATTTTTAAAGTAAATATTTTTTATTCAATAATGTTCATTTTAAAGAGAACAAATTATAACTTATGGCGACACTAATATACAATATCAAAAAATAACACAATATACATATCTCTTTTTAACAACAGTTATTCGAATGGTAAGAAAGGAGTGGAGTAATGATAGAAAATTAGCTACGGCGAAAATAGTACATTTCATTCATAGTACATTAAACTACTTTTTATTTTAGTTCCAAATAGTTTTATAATAAAATATTCAATTTATTGTTTTTATTTAATAATTTTTCGGAGCGTGATATTTATCTGTCCTCTCACTGCTAGAGTTGCCAAATGCATATTATAATATAATATATAAAAAATTAAAAATACGTTAAAAATAGTTCCTATTTAGACGAGGAAACATTTGGAAGAAAAACATTTTGAATTCTCTTGCTTTTTCTTTCGCGGTCACACAGACGAACATGTTGCCGGCAACCATAGTATAATTATACGAAGTAGGCGCACCATGTATTTTGTTAGTGTAATTATTCATAGTTTAATGTCAAAATGAAGAAATTGAAGAAACAAAAGAAATAAACAAAAAATAGGGTTGAAAGAAAATATTTCAACATAAACAACATAGCTTATACTCGTAATGCAAAAAAATAGTAATAAATAAATAAAATAATAAAAATAGTGCAATAAATTTAATTAATTTCATCTGTGGGCATTAGAAAAGTGCTTTGACACTTTTCCACCCTTTTCTTACATAAAATACAGTAAGATATTGCTTTTTATAAATATATTCACAATTTTATATATTTAGAGTTTGCCCTGCACACGAAAATAATTGGGCAAGCAATAAAATTGTTTGCGGCAATGTTTAAAAAAATTTGCAAATATAGCTTTGGCGGCACAGAATCTACACGTTTCTTTTAATCAATTTATTATTTAGCACTTAAGTTGCTTTGCACTTTCTTATAAAAATTTTAGAAGATTTTTCACAAATAATTGGGCAGGCAATAAAAATTTTTTCCACAATGTTTAAAAAAATTTGCATATAACAGCTTTGGCGGCACAAAATCAACACGTTTCTTATAATAAATTTCCTTATAAGCACTTAAATAAAGTTGCTTTCCACTTTCTTATAAGATTTTTAAGAGATTTTTCACAAAATTTGGCATAAGAATTAATAAATAAAATTTGACATTCAAAATCACTATGTACTACAAAAATATTATTTCGTAAGCAAAGCAAAATGAAAAAAATTTTATTATTCAAGTCTAACAAAAAACAAATGTAAAGAAAAAACAGCTGACGAGTTGCGTCCACTTAATATAATTACACTATGCCGGCAACATTCCATTATTATTGTTATTATTTGCACACAAAACAATGAAAGAAAAGAAAAAAAAGCAAATATCAACAAAGAATATGTGAACAAAGCGTATCGCAGAGTACCGAACACAAAAATGATTCTCTCCTCCACCCGTAATTTGCCTACAAACGAAATGTTTCCCTTCTAAATGTTTCTTCGTCTAAATAGCGACATAGAAAAAATTTAATATGAACGATGTGGGCGTTTGAACGTGAGCCGATAATTAGCTGAATAATCTTTGGCGGCGACGGCTAATAAAATTCATGGGCGGCTGGGCCTAGTCGGCTTTTATCCGTTCGGCGCAGGTCTCTGGGTGGTAATGTTTTTTTTTTCCTAGTGGAAAGTGAAATATTTTGTAATATATTTAAAATAAAATAAAAAAAGTAGAAAGTTATGCACATATTGCTTTATATACTTCTAAAGTGGATATAAATAATAAAAAAATCAATTGTTACCATTGAAAATCATGGCTCTAAGCACATTGAATGAATTCATAAAGAGATCTGCCATGGCCGGGTTTCATTTACTAAAGCCTCGAGCTTTGGCAGCCTGTTATGTTAACGTCGGAAGGTAATTAAACTTGCTCATTGTAAATACCTGCACCAATTTTTTTATAATAATAAATTGAACAATTTAAATTCTATATAATTTACAAAAGTCTTACATAATAACTTGTATGCTTAAAACAAATCGTTAATGCACACGAACTTAACATTACGTGAAAAAGGCGTAAGATTTAAAAACAAAATAACTAATAATAAAATAAGTGCAAAAATCTGTGGAAACTTCAAATTATAAGCTTTTAAACATTTAGTACATTTTTCATTATTTCATATAAAAGTGTGTATGTTTGTTACTTTACAATATATTGAGTCAATATTATTATTGGAGCATTAAAGAGATGGTTCAGAAAATATGTAGAAGTTTTCAGGATAATAAATTAGTTTGACGGTGTTTTTGAGTGTAGATCATACTTCTAATTTTGTTTTTTTATTTATCTGCATTGCATATAAATCAGTATGCTTAAATTAGCTTTGTTCATTTACTGATGCCGTACAAATTTATTCAAGAGTTCATTTAGTTAGTCATACTACTGTGTTCTAATTATAAACCAACTATCTATGAATTCAGGCAAACCTAAAATGCTTTTTTGATAAGTGTAATAGTGAATTTATTTTGCCTTTGATAGCAAACAGTTTGAGTTATTGAATAAAATTAAATGCTTTGGTGTTATTCTGAACAAAGGTTTAACTTTTGAAGAAAGTGTTTTATTTAAGATAAATTAAACTCTTCGTAAATTGCACAATATTGATTTCATGTTATATTTACATATAAAGATTTAGGTTTTCATATGGAATTCAGACCTTTTCTGGTATTTAATTACCGATTAGTCAATTTAAGTAGCAACTTGCGCAAAGGTACTTCTAACAAATTGGCATACTAAACTTTTCTTATGGTCTTCTAGGGACTTCGGAAAGTTGATTTCAACATCCGCACGGTTATACATATGTATATCGCTAAATCGACTTCGCTATTCTTAAGAATTCAGAATATTTATGCTTTATGGGGTGTACGATATAGAAACTACACATGGAAAAACAAACTTATATATCCTTTCAACGTTTTGTAAAGGATATAAAAATAAGAAAAAAAATTAATATGGTTTTTCTAATTTTAATATCTCATTGTAGTACAGTTAAACCAAATACACGCTGTGCTGCAAAATGGTACCCAGATCCCGAATTTATGAAGCAATTTGAAGGCGCAGTTATGTATCCTGATGAAGTTACTTCCCAGTGGAAATTGCCGCCATGGAATCGTATGTAATTACAGAAATTGAACTATTATAAATATAAACTTATCTACTGTTTGTATAACCCAGCCGATTAAATCGTCCAGAATTTTTGTATTAAAAAAATTTAGTGTTTTACATACAAATTTTCTAGACGTCGTGATCTATTGTGTTGCAGAAATAGCACATTAACTTTTGAATTAAAATCAACAGATCAGATTACACCAGTTGAAAAATCCGTACGCAATTTAACACTTAACTTCGGTCCTCAGCATCCTGCTGCGCATGGCGTTTTACGTCTTGTTATGGAATTAGACGGTGAAGTACGAATTTATAATTTCAGAAATTGCCAAGATAGATATATTTCTCTTTGTATTTTTTTTAGACTGTTGTGCGTTGTGATCCCCATATAGGTTTGCTGCACCGTGGTACGGAGAAACTAATAGAATATAAAACATATACCCAAGCATTGCCTTACTTCGATCGGTTAGATTACGTATCAATGATGTGTAATGAGCAATGTTACTCTTTGGCTGTAGAAAAACTTTTAAATCTAGATGTACCTCTACGTGCAAAATATATTCGCAGTAAGTGTTCAAAATGGCCATAGTCAAGTACAAAAGTAAATTTACATTGCCACTCCTCTTAATACCTTAAACATTTTTAAAATAGTTTTTAACAGTTCTTTCAAGAAAGATTGCTCAAACTGACAATGTTATTAGTAATAATAAATGAATTTAAAAACTTTATAATTTTTGAGCTGTTCATGTGCGTAATGTGTGTGCGCATAAATGACACCAGGCAATCGGTATTATACAAATGTGTGTATGTAAGCGTGTATTTTAAATGGCTTGTATCTATCTTTGACATATCTGCATTACTCTGTGCTATAGATTGTTAAATTTTGCCCGATTTAATTTTATTAATATTTAAAATAAATAAAAGCGTAGAGGTATTTTTACAATTAATGTATATTTACCTAAAATTTGAACTACATAGCGTAATAGACTTTTTTTTTTGATAATTGAAAAACAATAAAATGTAAACAGATGTTCAGCTAACTTATCAATTTTTCAATTAGATAAGATTTTTAACGCCTCTTAAAACGTACACAACACATCTTATCTTATAACTTAAAATTGGCACAATTTAGCGGCAGCTATTTTCACACTTAAACAATTGTAAAACGTTGGGCTTTCATTTTGATTTACTGAAGTGTTGCAGAAAATAATAGGATAATACATTTGTTGTTGTGTGTAAAAAAATGGTTGTACAATTTTACACGGGATGCAAAGGACGTGTATCCCGTTAATAAGAATGAGTATCTGTACAAGTTAAATTCGGCTGTGCCAAGTCTTATACGAGTATACCCTTCACCAACATAATTTGGAATTAAGCACGAATAAAGATTATCAGGGCTGTCATATAATCCAAGTCTTATTATTTTTTTTTTTTATGATTTTTTGTTTTTCATATACTCTTTAATTACATTCAGTAATACCCACCTGGCATTCAAATGTAAAAGAGAAGAGAAGAATAAAAATAGAATATATAGTTTTCAATATTAAAATGTTGGTTGGGAAATTTATTTATTTATTCAGTTCAATGCTTACTGAGTTTTTTTGTTTGAATATTTGAATCTTTTTGTAACTATTGATTAATAATTCTTATTTAGTCAATTGCTTTTACAATATAAAGGTTCTAATGTTTGCAAGAAACGTTGGGAGTAACCTACTGAGGATTTAGAGTAGCGTCTGATGAAATGGTCCATATAGGTATGCTATCCCCTTCAGTACTTATTGTACTGAATGAATAACTCATGAGAATATCATGAGTAAAAGAATAAATTTTAAAACCAACACAATTTCTGGAATTAAGCACAAATAAAGATTAATATTTTGTTATAAAATATATAATTAGTTTCAGTGAAATAAGTAGTGAAATAAAGTCACTTTTACCGTTGTAGGATTTTTATTATTAGAAGAAGAACGCTCCCACAAAGTAAAAAGAATATTCATAAATTACCGCTTAAGTAAAGAAGCTTTTTTTTGCCGTGAACCTGCGCTTTTTATTGATTCAGCCAACTGTTGTCAAAGAGGTCATACAGTTGGCTTATCACGTTTTGTAAATTCCATTGCAATATCAGGATATTTTTCTATAAAATGCATAATTATTGAGCTTTAAGTGCTATTTTTTTTTGTTAGAGAAAAAAAGTATGAATAAAAAATTATTTTTGTAGAATTAATATTAATTAACTTAAATTTTTACTAAATATCTAACTGCAAGTGAAATTTTAATGACAAAAGTCCGTTTTAGTCACTTGCTTTATTTGAAATTAAACAAACCAACAACTGTCAACTGATTGGTTTCAATCCAATAGCAAACCGATAACATTGGTTTCTGTGACACCTAAAACCGACATTAATTCTAGTTCGAAAATGAAACCGACAACTTTGGATTTCATGACACCAAAGTAATTTTTTTGTCGGTTTCAAATCCAATACCGACAACATTGGATTCTATGACAGCCCTGTATATTTTGTTAAACTTTATAATTCGAAATAATTTAATATGTTCTGTAAAGATATATAATCACCCCTATCGTGAATATTTTTCCCTCGAAATATTTCGCTTTTCCCTAAAGTTGCAATCGTGAATTATTTTCATGGGAAAAAATTCGCATGCTCGAAAAAAAAATTGCCATCGCCGATTTTTATTCCGGTGAATTTTTTCCCAAAAGTATTGCGACATTTTTCACAAACATTTGGATTGGGAATAAAACTTAGAATTGTTGCAGCAGAAAATAAAATTAGAGGAACTGAAAATCAAGCAATCTAATAGCAATGATGGACTGTAAACATGTAAGAATGTGATAATTTTTTAGTTTTAAAAACGTATATTAATTATGAATTAGAATTTTTGTTGCCTTTTTTATGTGCCTGTTTATTAAAATTTTTTGTGATACATTAAGTACAACCAAATATAACACAAATGTGATTTATTGTTTTTTAGATTTAAGATTTCGTATCTTTCTAAAGAATATTTCTTTTTTAATTTTTTGTATCGTATAAAAACCGTATACATGTTGTAAGCTACACAACACGACGACTTTCTGGTAGGCAGTTCTGGTTCAATATATCTAAAAGGTATTTAAAAGCTGCTTTGTTAGCTAGAAAATGCTGTTAGAACCTGCAAAGAATATATTTATATGTACATATACGAGTATGTACGTAATGTTAACAATTCTTTATGTTTTCACTTACATTGTTTCTGGTAAACACAATGGATTTGAATTCCGTCTTTTTATTTTCTCCAATAATTTCTTCTCTTCTTCTAATAACATAAATCGGAGCGAAATACTATACATTTTATTGAATAATAACAATTTATTAAGAAAATTACAAATAAAACAAGAAAGCAATTAAACTACATCAATTCACAATAGTATGTTCGACTTGCCACATATGTTTCGAAAATATATTTTATTCCCTAACAATTGACGATACCAAATTATTGTTCATGGGAATAAACAAATTATTCCCTTGAGTTTCGCGATAAGGGTGAATAAGTAGGGCAAGGATTTTCATGCAATTTTTCTCAGTAACTTAAAATCGATTCTGATCAAATACTTCTCCGAATACGGGAATTTATTGAAAAATAGCATCAATTTGTTATTGCATATTTTGTTATAAATACATATTTTGTTATTAATGCGTATTTTTTGTGCATTTTTATATTTTTAATATTCAAAAATATTCACCTACTGATAACCTGTAAAATATTTCACAAATAAAAAAATTAAATATTTATTTGGCAGCAATTTGGCACATAAATAACAAAAGGTAACACTCAAAAATTACTATTTTGTTCTTTTTATTTATTTTTTTAACAACACAAATCCGCGAAGCTTCCTGGCTTATCTGCATAGAATACAAACTAAATTAAATTCAATTTATTGGTTGATATATTTTTGGCCAGATTCATTTGGTAAAAACAACTTTATCAATTAATAAATTTACAGATTATATTAATATATATTTTATATTATAAAACAATAACTTCAATGTAATACACATACATACTTTATATTACAAGATCCCTTGAAAAAGTGAACATAAAATTCACGAAACGTCGGGACAATATGAAATAAAAATTGTGTTTTATTTTCATAAGGAAATGTAGGCCTAATAGCTTGAGAGAAAAAAATCATAAAAAAAAATAAATTCAATTTAGTTTAAAACATTTAAAAAAATTTTTGAAACCAAATTTATTTAATTAAATATTTAATATCAAATAAAGGACATTAATATCAAATATAGGCTTAACTTGTATTGAAATTGAAACCAAATACAAAAAAATTAAGGGCAAAATTAAAAAAATCTTTCAACAAGTTTTCTGTATTCGTAGTTCTATTCCATTTAAAAACACTCAAACATACATATATTTTTATAAGACCGATTATCTGGTTTAGTGTTTGTGTGCACAAACATTAAGTCCATGTACAGCTTAAAAATTTCCATAAAAAATTTATTTCGATTCGAATCGAAATGGCTTTTGAAAAGAATTTTCAATTCGAAAGAAAAATCTAATATGTAGAACTTTCGAAAGTCCAGCACAGTTGTATTAACAATTTTGAGAGTAATTCTAAAACTTACTTTATTTTCGTATGTTCTTCTTAATTGGTTTTTTTTTAATTGAAAATTCTCTTCGAAAGCCTTTTTGATTCGAATCGAAATACGTAATAACCCCCCAGAAATTAATGAAAATCTAAATTTCTATTGTTTTTTAATTTTTCTCGGCCAATTGTGAATCGATTTTTTGTAAATAGTAAAAAAATAGAGGTATTTGCACTTCTGATCTCGTAGCTCAAATTTATAGAACAATCAAGCTGAATTTCAATACTGTTGTATTTCCGTTTAATTAATAAAATACATATGAAAATTATATTACAAAAAAACGAAGGTTGCAAAAATATTTAAACAACTACTGATCTAGAACTAGACTCATACGCAACTAAAAATGAACTGACTGAATTAATAATTATCTTTTATGTCTTGGCCAAGAAAAACGGGAATAAAAGAATAATGAAAGATAATAAAATATTGTTGCCAAATGCTAATTATTTTGGCTTTGCCAGCTTCAACTGATAAATTTTTTTCTGTAGGTTGCCTAGGCACTTTTCCGACTTTATAGTGTAGAAATTACAAACGAAATCATAAACTTATATATACTCTTCTAACTTACAGTAATAACTATTTTTGATCAACTTAAAAAAAATTTTATTTTCTTTAAACTAGCATTATTTGCCGAAATTACTCGTATACTTAACCACATCATGGCGGTTGGTACACATGCTCTTGACATTGGTGCTATGACACCATTTTTCTGGCTATTCGAAGAACGTGAAAAAATGATGGAGTTTTACGAGCGCGTTTCTGGGGCTCGAATGCATGCCGCTTATATAAGACCTGGTGGTGTTTCCTTGGTATGAGTTTTTTTTAATATATATGACATGTGCTGATTACAGTTAGCTTAGTATTAAAAAAGGTATATCACGCTCGTTAGGAAATTTTTGTTGAAAATAATGGATTTATATATTTACATATATATGTGGTGACTTGTGTCAGTTTGATAGCTCGTGTAAACATTGCGCAATCAAGTACTATTTTTTGCTACTGGGAAGAGTTAGCAGACAACCATTTTTGTAGTGTCTACTTATATTGAAATTCATTTTTCCTATAAGAAAGCAGATTCTAGTCTTTAAGTTTTAGGTTTATATAGAACTAGTTGGCCGGGCAAACGTTGTCTTGCCTTAATATTTTTATATATTCGATCTTCTTACACTAAGAAATCGTACTCATAGAGTAAAGAACCGTGCGAGACCGGGTAAAAACAGGTAGTAGGCAAATAAGCCAGATGCCGACTATAGCGCTACCTGCCGGGCGGATTTGTGACGTTAAACCTTCCAAGATTATACATATAAACCTTCCTCTTCATCACTCTATCTATTAAAAAAAACCGCATCAAAATCCGTTGTGTAGTTTTAAAGATTTAAGCATGCATAGGGATATAGGGACAGAGAAAGCGACTTTGTTTTATACTATGTAGTGATAAAACAAGTTTTTTATTACGAACACCACACAACTGGTGCCACCCAACGTAAGCAGATCATCATGACTACAAAAGAAACCGACGCCAACGCCCAAGTAAATGCCGAATCTACAAATGTAGTCGTGGCCGTGAAGTTCCGCCATTTCGGCCTGACCACGCCGAAATATGGCTTGCACAAATATAGGTACAATTTGCTGTGGTTGGAACGAGTGACACATCTAAATTTAATACTGTCGTGGCGGCAATAGATTCAAGTGTGCTTGTGCAAATATCGGATGCTATTATATATTTTACAGAAAACAATAAATATGTAAATCTAAGCAAGTGTGTAGTAGAGCGGTACTGCTAAAGCGAGGAAAAGAAGACCCAGAAGCTACCATCGGAAATTGATTTAGAAGACAAGCGGCCGACGCAACTGTTAAATGAATTAAGCACGCTGTCAAAGGACAAAGTAACCAATGATTTTTTTAAAATCATTATGGCCACAGCGTTTGCCGTCGCAAGTCCGAGCAATTTTACAGGCATCCGATGCTAGCTTAACCGAATTAGCCGATAAAATTATGAAAATCGGCGAATTCCAATATTACTACTAAATGTCGCGAGCCTTGTTCGTACGAAAACTAAAAATATCTTCCAATTCAGCGGGCGAATCTCAAGATAACTTGTTTATAGCCCCTATTGTAATTAATGAGAACCTTTCAAAACAAAAGTTTTTAATCAACTAGCAGCGCCAGGAATATACGGAACGGTGTATCAAGAACGCCGCAGCCAACGTATCACCGATTAAAACGTGTTTCGAAAAACGATTCATCATATACTTAGGCATTCGTCGCAAATTTATATAAACGTTTTTGGTAGCAAACGTTAACTGCTTATTAATTAGTTCAGATTTTTTAAAATACTACGATCTCTTGGTTGATGAAAGGCGAACAAAATTATTGATCGCACAACGTTACTGGAAGCTAAAAGCTGTCCTACACGTATGTCTCGTGATCAAATTTTGGCACTCAAAAAACAAAATAAGTACTATCGACTGTTGCACGAGTATAAAGACCTCGCAACAATTAGCGCAATCAGGCGACCTATCGATTTCACAATAATCCATTATATTTCAAGCAAGGGCCCTCTTACTTACGTTAGTGCACGTCGTCTTGCCGACGGCAAAATACAAGCTGCCAAGAAATAATTAAATTTTTTTGTGGAGATGGGCATTTGTAGGTTGTCAAAAAACAATAGGGTCAGCCCACCGCATCTTGTCAAAAAAAAAAAAAACAAATGGTGATTAGCGGCCTTGCGGTGATTACCGTACCTAATAACATCACCATACCAGATAGGTACCCGATAACTTTTATGCCACATGCAATAAAGAACCAAAGTATTTTACTGGATTTGATACCGGGAAACAAGAAAAGCGATAATAGCATTACTAAATGGATGGCTGCTACAAAAGCTGCTTTTAAAGCATGTAAGAGTGATATTACAGACGCAACTCTTCTTAATTACATCCCACCTAACGCTCTGGTGACGCTTACAACGGACGCTTCTGATAATGCAGTTAGGGCTGTACATTATCAAATGATCGATAATAAAATCCAGCCATTAGCATTTTACTCAAAAAGATTAACAACGGCGCAACAGAACTACTGCGCTTACGATAAAGAGCTCACAGCGATATACCAGGCCATTCAACATTTCAAATACGCACTTGAGGGAGAGAGTTCATAGTATTTACGGACCACAAACCCATTGTTTTTGCTTTTAAGCAAAAAAGACGAAATAGCTTCACCGCGTAGAGCACGACAATTAGATTTCATCGGTCAATATACAACTGACATCCGACACTTGCCTGAGTGCGATAATCAAATAGCCGACTTTCTTTCTCGCATAAATGCTATAGAAAATAGAGAAGTACATTTTTGAAAAAGTGGCTGAGCAGCAAGATAATAATAGCGAATTACAACTGCTAAATGATAAGTGCGCCGATACAACAATTAAATATACAAAATTGGCAATCCTACATTCCACGAAACAGCCTTACTGCCGCATTTCCAAAGGTAGAGTGCGATCTATGTCCCAAAAGATTATCGACAAACAGTAATCGGAAAACTTCACTTATTTTCGCATCCTGAAATAAGGGCAACGAAGTTGTTTTTGCTAACAACTACATTTAGCTATTAATGGTGACTGATGTTGCTGCGAATGTGCGTTTATGCACTTCTTGTCGAAAATTTAAGGTGCACCGACACACGAAGGCACCCATAAGTCATTACACAGGAGAAGATGCTCGATTTGAACACAACCATGGACATAATCTGGTCATTGCCAACATCAAATGGTTTCCGTTACTGTCTCACGTGTATCGATCGATTTAGTAGGTGGCATACGGCAGTACTTCTAGGCGATATAACAGCTTAAAGTGTCGCAAATGTTTTTCTAGTTGGTTGGTAACAATGTATGGTATTCTTTGACTCGTTTCTACCGACTTAGGAAGGTAGTTCGAATCAGCCATTTTCAGCGAGTTAATGAAAGTGTTAGGCATTAGGTATTGGCGTTAAACTACTTATTGCCCTTGGGTCAATGGCATTATAGAACGCTGGCACCATACTTTAAAATCTGCAATTAAGTGTTCTAGAACAAACAATTGTAGTTTTGCACTGCCGATGATTCTTTTGGGCATGCGATCTGCAGTTAAAAGCGATATAGGTTTTTGGAGCTTCATTACGGTTTCCAGGCACATTTTTGATTTCCGCTAAAATAAACATTACGGCAACAGAATTCGCCCAGCAGCTACGAAAAGTAATTTCAAGTCTGCCAACTACGGCATCACTTCGAGACGGAATTAACAAAAATTTCGTCCAGCCAGCTGATTGTAAGTTTTTCTTTGTAAGTGTAGATCGTGTACGAGCACCTTTAGAAAACAGCTAAAAATGACCTTTTAAAATCATTGACAGACACGATAAATACTTCACAGTATAGATTAACCAACGAAATGCAAAAATTTCCATAAGGGCTGCGTACATCTTTGGCGATGACAAACAACCAGTTGAAAAACCATTGTTAGAGACCGAAGTAGAACCAGAAGAAATGTTGCGACAAGATGCTTCAAGCAACCATGCAACTGAAGACACCAGCATTCCGAAGGCGAATACTACTTCATCAGGCCGGCAAGTGAAAATCCTTTTGAAGTACCGTTAATGCCTTAACTAAGAGGAGGGTATTATGGTGACTTATGTCAGTTATTGAGCAATCCAGTAAAGGGTGTTTTTTATAGACGTATAGAAGTTTAAGTTGGCATTACTGTTCAAAGTGGCGACCGATTTAACAGCTGTCAAGTGATTTATTCTCAGTTTGGTTTGGCAATTCATCATGAATAGACTCACGCCTGAACAACGCTTGCAAATAGTGCAATTTTATTTCGAAAACGAGATTGCCGTTGTTCCCGATTTTCATAAGCGAATTTTGTTTAGCGATGAAGTGCACTTCTGATTGAATGGCTACGTCAACAAACAAAACTGCCGCATTTGGAGTGAAGCTAATCCTCAAGTGTATGTCGAAACACCGTTACATCCAGAAAAACTGACGGTTTGGTGCGCTTTATGGGCTGGTGGAATCATTGGTCCGTACTTCTTCAAAAACGATGATGGCCAGAACGTTACAGTCACTGGTGATCGGTATAGAGCCATGATTACTAACTTTTTCAACATGTCACACAGCTCTTGCCACAATCGATTTATTGAAAGACACGTTTGGTGACCGCCTAATTTCACGTTTTGGACTTGTGAATTGGCCTCCAAGATCTTGTGATTTAACACCGCTAGACTACTTTCTGTGGGGCTATGTAAAGTCATTGGTCTATGCGGATAAGCCACAAACGCGTGACCATTTGGAAGACAACATTCGCCGTGTTATTGCCGATATACGGCCACAAATGTTGGAAAAAGTCATCGAAAATTGGACGTCCAGATTGGACTACATCCGAGCCAGCCGTGGCGGTCATATGCCAGAAATCATATTAAAATGTAATGCCACAAAATTATCTTTCGGATAAATAAAATTCATGTCAATCGAATAATCCATCGTTGTTTTATTGCAATTTAAAGTTATATACGTCTATAAAAAACACGCTTTCTATTTTTTGCTACTCTAACTCTAACACAATTTTTGTAGTGTCTACTTTACTCATTTCTCATATATTTTAGTCTTTAGATTTAATTAGTAAATAAAAGAACATATTAAATTATTTGGAATCATAAAGTTTAGCAAAATTTAATCTATATTCGTGCTTAATTCTAATTTTTGTTAGTGTGCAAAATTCATTATTTTCCATGATATTGTCATGGAAAAATTTAGAAAATTTATTTACTTAATACAATAAGTACTAAGAGGGAAATCATATCTATACAGCTATTTCATCAGACGCTACTCTGAATATAGCAATGTAAATGTTGCGTTAGCAAAATTGCGGAGCATGATGTAAACAATAGTAGAGAATATGATGTTTTTGTATTATGTTTTCTTTACGTTTTATATGCAACACTTTCTTATTTTATAGGATATGCCAATGGGATTACTGGATGATATTTACGAGTTTGCCTCTAAATTTTCCGAACGTTTAGATGAAGTGGAAGATGTTCTAACCACAAATCGTATCTGGGTACAAAGAACCGTAGATATTGGCGTTGTATCTGCAGAAGAAGCTTTAAATTATGGTTTTAGTGGTGTAATGTTACGAGGTTCGGGCATAAAATGGGACTTGCGAAAACAACAGCCATATGATGCGTACCATTTAGTTGATTTTGATGTTCCTATCGGCACCAAAGGTGACTGTTATGATCGTTATTTAATACGTGTTGAAGAAATGCGTCAGTCGTTGCGCATCATAGATCAGTGTTTGAATCAAATGCCTGCCGGGGAAATAAAAAGCGATGATGCCAAGGTTACTCCACCATCCCGTGCCGAAATGAAAACTTCAATGGAAGCTTTAATTCATCACTTTAAACTTTTTACCCAAGGCTATCAAGTTCCGCCAGGTGTCACATATACTGCCATTGAGGCACCTAAAGGTGAATTTGGCGTCTACCTTGTTTCTGATGGATCTAGTCGCCCATACCGTTGTAAAATTAAGGCTCCCGGATTTGCACATTTGGCAGCATTAAATCATGTGGGAAAACAGCACATGTTAGCCGATATTGTGGCTATAATAGGTACGCTTGATGTTGTTTTTGGAGAAATTGATCGATAATAATTTAATTATATATATAAATATCTCTAAAATCAACATGCATACTGTGTAAGCTTTTTCTTTTTAAATTGGTATTTATTTTTTGATATTCTAACATACTTCAATAAATACAAATATTATAAAAAAGAAAGAGAAATTATTAACAAAAAATACCTTAGTTAATAAAACCCACTTTACATATATGTACACATTAAACACATACATACATAAGTTTTTTTATTAGATATTTTTAAGATATTTGCTGTCAAGAATAATTTCCACATACATGTATGTGAACACTTTCTTCTTGATTGAAATACATTGTGTATTTAAATTAACAAAAACCTACTCGTATGCGCATATGCAGGTAATTCGTACATATATAGGTATTTGTTTATTTACATAACTAAGTATGTACTTTTTTCCACTGTATGCATCTATTTGTTTCACCGGTAATAATTCAATTTAAAAAAGTAGATTTTTTTCTTAACCAAAGAGATTAAGAAAATCTTAGTAAATAATAACTAACTACGCCGTAAATAATTCTTGCTAATAAAAAAAACAATGAATTGTAACCCTTTGCAACAAACGAGTCATTCATTCAAAAAGTACGTTTCGGCTTTTATTTTGTACGCAAATATACGATTGTTTTGATACATAACAAGAGAAGACTTTACGCAAAGCCATTCGCTTTATTTAGGACATTGTTGCTGTTGTTGTTTTATACATTGTACAAAACGATTTAAACATTTACAAAGATAAAAAAAGGATAAAGGAATCATAAAGCTTAGCAAAATGTAATCTTTATTCGTGCTTAATTCCAATTTTTGTGGGTATGCAAAAAGCATTATTTTCCATAATATTCTCATGGAAAATTTTAGAAAATTTATTTACTTAGTACAATAAGTACTAACAGTGAAAGCATATCTATACATCATCTCTAATTTCACATTCTATCTATCTCGTTCTACCACAAATTAAAACATATAATTTGTTTTGTGTCTGCCATATTAGCTTCCATCTTGTACTTTTTCGATAAAGTTTGGGGCAAATAAGAGAAGAAAAATAACTGTCATTTACAAACTAAAATGTTTAAAAGTACGGGAACAGAAAAAACCAAATTTTTAGCCAAAAGTAAGTGTTTTGACATTTTAATACAAGCAAGACAGCACAAAATTAAAATTATTATTATTTAAAAATAAAAAATTTGGCATTTATTTACATATATCTATAAAAAGGGGTTTTTTCGACGGTTTTAAAAGGAAATTATAGGGAACGAAAGAATTTTGCTGAGTATCATCAAGTCTGCCACTTTCCATTCTGTTTTTTTTTCTCCTTTAACTGCAACTAAGATTGCCGCATGTGTTCCTGGGCGTAAAATCTCTAAGATAAAGTTTTCATGAAAATCAGAAGAAATTATTCACCAATATTTCCATATAGAAAATCTTCAGAACCCACAAAACAACACAGAAACCATGGCCGATAAATAATTGTAATTTCCATGAAAAATTCGTTCCATTTATAAAAAACCCCACCCACTTTTGTGTAGTATTTCGCGAGATAAACTCAAAAAACATTTAAATAACTGACGAGAGTGTAGCCTTTGCAAACTTACACTACGTGAAAATAAAACTCAACAAGAGATAAACAATATTTGGTTTTTATTTTATTACAACTATTGTCATTATATTACAATAATTTGAATTAGTATGTATTTCTGATGTAACATTAGTTGCGTTTGCATAAAAGAAAATTAAATTAAAAATGGTTAATTATGATATACATATGTATGTATGTATGATCGAAATTTAATAAGTTCAAAGACGACATAGTAGTTTTATTGTACGAGTAAATAAATTTATATTTTAATAAAAATATGTGTGTAGTATGTATATGAATATAGATAGTATATACATCAATAGTGTCTCGAAAAGCTGATTTTCCGGAGTATGCTTTTTGTTTTTAATTTACTTATATGGGTATGCTTCAGGGCATGCTTTATGAGAAAGGCAAAGGAATATATACTAGATGCCAGACGGCCAGGCTTCCTGAAATTGGAATATATAGCAATTTTACGTTGTGTTTGATGCTTGGATAGATGAGGGTAAATTTAACGGCTATATTAGGAAGATAACAGGTTTCTGAGTCAAATCGCAGTGTAACAAAAAAATATTATAAACAGCCAATGCCAGTTCTATGGTTTGCATGACGAAGCCTCAGGCTTCTTTTTTGCATATTGAACTTATGGGCTGTATATAATATCCCTTGGTCGCGATACACAAATAATAAAAAATTATTCTTCTATTTTCTATTAAAGAATATCCTTTGAAATCAAGTCATAGAAAAATTTACAATATTAAAAAAAATTCTTGTGGTGCGACACTATTGCTCTATTTTTACATATATATGTATATAAATATGTTAATTATATTATATATATTGTTCGAAACTAAGCAACTGTTCTTCACAAATTGATTGAAATAATTTAACAATTAATTGGGGCAAGTAAAATTCTTTCCTAATTAGTATTTTAAATGTTATATTTGATTTTAAAGTATAACATTAATAAATTCATTACATGGCGGGCATACATACATACATAACTCTCTTATTTTTTAGGCTAATAGCTTGGCATAGTCGAAAATAAAGGAATAAATATGTTCGATTCTTTCTTGCACTGTTTACTTTTTAATTATAAACTGAATTAATTGCATGAATGAGTATTGATTTTAATTAAAATAAATCACAAACGTAAAAAAAAGAATGGATAAGCAATCGTTTTCTTTTTCATGTTTCACAACGTAAAATTTTAAAACCCCAATATGTGAGTGTATATATATCGAACGTTATCAAATTTGATCAAGCATATTAATATTATTTTTCGTTTTTAGTAATTCATATTAACAATTTAACATCAGAATTCTAGAATAATACTATCCAACACATGTTTGTAAACACTATTACCATTATATTTATATCGAGAGTCAGTGCCGTTACAAATACTCAGTCATCTTACTCTCTCTTTGCTTTGTGTTGATTTACTAAATTTTTCTGAATAACAACAAAATGATATTCTGTTAAAAAAAATATATATGTGAGTTGCAATAAACCAGTAATTTTATTATCTACAAAAACTATAAAAGCAAAAAAAAAAATAGTGATGCTTAAAGTAACAAAAATTATTAAAAAGAAATAATCTTCAAATAAAATATTGCGGTCAATTAATGTCAGGTATTAATTACGAATAAAAATAAAATAAAATAAAAATGTTACGAGTACAAGAATATCTGAAAATTAAAAATTTATCACTATAAATAAATTGAATAAATTAACTGTGACATATATGTAGATGCTTTGATTAATATGTTAGAAAACTTGCTAGATTTCAAACAATATCGTACGGGTATATCCCAACAAATACGATTCAAATGTCATAAAACATTTTCATTTAAGCTCAAATAAAAGCACAAATTTAAAAATAATATTTGAATTCAAAACTTAAACGGTTTAAAAAGAAATTAAAAATTTTCGTTTACTCCTCTTTTCAATAAGTTAAAATAGTTTGATATAAATATAATATGGTATAAATATATTTTCCAATTTAGGAAAAGAAATTTTCCCTTTTTGATGGGAACGTTTATCGTTTGAAAAAAGGTATATTTTTATATTATTCCCAATTTGAAATAAAGCTTTTTGTCTACTGGGATGTGTAAGTATGTACATATGCATGTGTTTTTATATTTTAAGGGGATTATGATTAATAACAATATTGGAATTACTCCATTAACTGTTTTATTTGCAACCGATGTCCGTGCCAGACGTAGTAGTATTAACAAGATGTTGATTATATAAGGTATCAGCGGAGTTTTGTTGTAAAACATGAGCCGATTGAAATTGTTTGGTAGGAAGAACCTGCAGTTGTGGCTGCATATTTTGATTTGTTAATATATATGGGGAGTTAATAGGCGGCTGCAAAGAAGCCGAATGTTGAGGTTGTTGTTGCATTGTCATTTGGGGATTAAACATAACGGTATAACCTTGGGCTGCAGCAGACATTGCAGCCGTTTGTGAGCTTGTATTGACGATTTGCTGCTGATTATGCGTAGTATGGCCAGCATTTGGTAGAAAACCACCAGCAAAGTTAATAAAACCTTGAGCTGAAGTAGACGGTTGTATGTATAATAGTGGCTGTTGAGTTGGGACGTCGTTACCTATAACGTAAAGAGATTATTTGTTATATAACAAGTATTATAAAATAATTTAAACCGTTTGTACAATTAAGAATAGAATACATACATACACACAATACGATAAAAAGTAAAAGGTTGTATTAAAGACGGGCACGAGTTTACCTACTAAAGGGTTGCACAAGCATACTTGAAATGGCTTACAAAAATTTTTTATTATAAAACATACATGTGTGTTGTGATGTGTGGCTTTCAAGTATGCTTGTGCATTGCTCTAGTACTTACAAAACAAATAAGCATCTGTTAGTACTGGTATAAGGGAGAGAATAAGTATAACTAATATAGTCCTCTGTGGCTGACGTGGTAGTCTAACAGACACCAATAAACAAAAAAGGTCGCTTTGCACCGTTATGTTACGTGCAGCGACTCTTATATTCTCAGTACCTTTCTATTTCGTACTAATGCTTATATTAGTGTTTAAAAAACAACCGAAGACTGAAGGCGTGTCGGTGTGTATGGAAAAGTGTCTACGAGTCGACCACGTCAGTACTAAGGTAGGTGTCTAAGAAACAACCACCTCAGTAATTTTGTTATATCCTCATAGTGTCTCCTACACAACACGTCAGTTAAATTGTTTTAATATTTTAAATTTCGTAATAGTTTTGTTTTAATGGATCGCTTAAGTACTAACCAAGGGGCTCACTGCTCCAAGAGAACATCGTGCGGAACTTTTAAAAGCCGCGACGAGCTGATACAACTGTGGTTGGAGGAGGAGAGCGAACATGAGTTTAGCGATGTGGATGCTGAAAGCGATGACCCTACTTTTATGCCAGAAAATGAAGTTTTAGATGACGATGAAATTTCAATTGAAAAAGAGGATCAAATACAATCCGCCACAAGTCAAGTTATGTTTGACTGTGATCAACGGCATACTTCTGCAGAAGAGCATCAAGAACTATCAGGCGAGTTTTATAAAGGTAAAATAGGATTTATTTGGAGTAAAAAAGAGAGACAACGAACATCCAGAACCGCAATGCACAACATTGTAAGATCGCCCGGACGATTGAATACTTGTAATTTTGAAGGATATTTGGAACTTTGGTTTAAACTGTTTGACTTGTCAATGATGGAAAGTCTGGTTCAGTACACCAACCAAAAGCTTAGTAGCTACCGACAGAAGTTCAAAAAAGTACAAAAATAGAGCTTATGGATACGCATATAAAAGAAATTAAGACGTTCATTGCCTTAATGTACTACTCTTCAGTTTTCAAGTATAATGATGCAGATCTTCGAACAATATTCGCCACTGACGGTACTGGCTACGAAATATTTCGATGTGTGATGTCCAATTTGCGTTTTTCGTGTTTGATTAACTTCCTTAGATTTGATGATTCAACTACCGGAGAGGAACGTCTAAAGGAAGATCCACTTGCTGCAATATCATTTTTTTAACAAATTCATTTCAAAGAGTCAGTTTCAGTATACTCCCGGACCATATCTTTACATTGATGAAATGTTGCTACCGTTTAGAGGTCGCTGCAGATTTGCCATGTACATGCCTCAGAAACCAGCTAAATGCGGCATTAAATTATTATTGTTAGTCAATGCTCGCATCTTCTTTATTTACAATGCATATATTTACCATGGGAAAAATTCTGATGGCATTGGTTTGAATAAACAGGAAAGAAAAATGGCAATACCAACTCAGGCCGTTTTAAGACTTCTGCAAGTTGTCGAAAACTCAAATCGAAACATCATGGCTGATAATTGGTTTAGCTCTATCCCACTTGTGGAAGTGCTGCTGAAAAAAGGTTTAACTTAGTGTGGGATTGAAATTAGAATGACAGTTGACACATGACAGAAGATGGCCCGAAAGAAAAGTATGAAAAGAAGAGTTGACGATAAGACGTGAGATAGAAAAGACGTACAACGAAGCCAATATAAGCGTGTTCAATCAATTAACTATTTTTTTATATTAAAGAAAAACCAAATTTTATGCAAACTGAAATTTTATTCTGAAGATGGTATAATTTTGTGCGTGTTACAAGAAAATAACATACATAAGACTGGAAAAATTTTTTAAAAGAAGACTGAATAAAATAAGATGGCTTACGCTTTGGGTGATTTTGTGACAGTTTGCAACAATTTGTATACAGCAAAACGTGGTGTTGTTCAGGCTCTTCATAAGTTTGTATTTGAAAACGAGGGTGTTCGGCAAAACAGGCAGCGACGACGGCGCAAATTCCGAAGACGACGAGAATGCAAATACGATATCAGAAGTTCGCAGCGACGTAGATGATGGCGACATCAGCGGTAATGAAGCTTGCAACGGCAGAAGAAGAGTGGGTAGTCGAATGGTTGATTACGGTAGCATCAACAATATCAAAGAAGTAGAAAGAGGAAGGAGGGTTGAAGTAACGGATAAATACGTTGAAAACAGTGAGAATGAAAATACAGAATGAAGTACATTTGAACAGGGTAATGTATCATCTTTTAATATGCCAAGATTTTCCGTTAATTTCCATGACATTGAAGACACTATTAGAGCATTTAATGGTAGTAGTGAAATGACGGTAGATGTTTGGATTAATGATTCTGAGGAAATTTCAGCAATAATGTATTGGGACGAATTTCAGAAGTTTATATTTGCCAAAAAGTCGCTTAGAGGTTTGGCTAAATTATTTATTCAATTTCAAAGTTCAGCCAATAGTGCACAAATACATAAGATGCTAACTGAAAGAAAAATTAATAAAGATGAAAGCGTCCAAGAATACTTTTTTTTAAAATGAAGGAAATAGCTTCGCGCGGTAATATAGAAGAATGTGCTCTAATTTAATATGTAATCGATGGCATTAAAGATTTGACAATAAATAAGACTATACTGTATGGGGCGTGTAATCTGAAAGACTTTAAAGAAAAACTTAAATGTTATGGAACAATGCAAGAGAGAGGCGTCAAACAGAAAAGTGAAATTAAAATAACTAGTAACAATAAAACGTTCTAAAAAATGAAAAAAATATTAATTGTTATAACTGCGGTGACAAAGGACATACATCTAAGAATTGCAGAGATAAAGAGAAAGGTATCAAATGTTTTAACTGTAACAAATACGGGCATGTCTCAAAAGAATGTCCGCTGAAACTCGAAAAAGCAAATGTGAGGCATTTGGCTGTAAAAAACATAATGAAGATAAAAGTAAAATTCTCGGAGCAAGAATGGATGGCTTTATTTGATACGGGCAGTAAATTTAACATCATAACAGAAAAGGTGTACAATTCATTAAAGAAACCTAAACTTTCAAAATCCGATTTTCATTTAATTAGTTTTGGCACTGCAACTGCCTAAGTTAAACCAATGGGAAACTTTAAAACTAAAGTTCTGGTCGAAGGGGAAATTTATGATCTGACTTTTCATGTAGTTTCGGTTGCTTGTGTCGATGTGATACTGGGAAATGATTTCTGTACAGTGTCCGAAGTAACTATAAATCCTGATGGTCTGAAGATAATTAAATTAAAGAGGAAAATTCTAAAGAGGTACCTGGTGTAATGATTGTGGATGTATGCGTGGACGAAAATGTAAGTAAAGGGTGTTTTTTATAGACGTATAGAACTTTAAGTTGGCATTACTGTTCAAGATGGCGACCGATTTAACAGCTGTCAAGTGATTTATTCTCAGTTTGGTTTGGCAATTCATCATGAATAGACTCACGCCTGAACAACGCTTGCAAATAGTGCAATTTTATTTGGAAAATAATGGTTCTGTGCGGAGTACGTATCGCGCACTACGTCCATTTTATCGTCCACAAAATCGTCCATCAGAGCAGTTAATTCGATTAACCATGGAACGTTTCCGCACCACGTTTACTCTTATTGATAACTCGCATCCCCAGAGACGCCGTACGGTGCGTACAGAAGAAGCTATTGCTGCTGTAGAGCGTAGCATTGAGGAAGACCCGAATGAGTCTATCCGCCATCGAGCACAGGAATTGGATCTGTGTCCATCCACTTTATGGAAGATTTTGCGGAAGGATCTTGGTTTGAGTGCTTACAAAATCCAACTCGTGCAAGAATTGAAGCCAAACGATCATCAAGTAAGGCGTAGATTCATCGAATGGGCCAAAAACGAGATTGCCGTTGTGCCCGATTTTCATAAGCGAATTTTGTTTAGCGATGAAGCGCACTTCTGGCTGAATGGCTACGTCCACAAACAAAACTGCCGCATTTGGAGTGAAGCTAATCCTCAAGTGTATGTCGAAACACCGTTACATCCAGAAAAACTGACTGTTTGGTGCGCTTTATGGGCTGGTGGAATCATTGGTCCGTACTTCTTCAAAAACGATGATGGCCAGAACGTTATAGTCAATGGTGATCGGTATAGAGCCATGATTACTAACTTTTTCATTTCTGAATTGAACAACCATGATGTCCAGGAGCTGTGGTTCCAACAAGACGGCGCAACATGTCACACAGCTCGTGCCACAGTCGATTTATTGAAAGACTTTCTGTGGGGCTATATAAAGTCATTGGTCTATGCGGATAAGCCACAAACGCTTGACCATTTGGAAGACAACATTCGCCGTGTTATTGCCGATATACGGCCACAAATGTTGGAAAAAGTCATCGAAAATTGGACGTCCAGATTGGACTACATCCGAGCCAGCCGTGGCGGTCATATGCCAGAAATCATATTTAAAATGTAATGCCACAAGATTATCTTTCGGATAAATAAAATTCATGTCAATCGAATAATCCATCATTGTTTTATTGCAATTTAAAGTTTTATACGTCTATAAAAAACACCCTTTACTATTAATATTGATGAAACGGCTAGTGATTATGCTAAACAGAAAGTAGTTGAAATGATACAAAATTATAAACCTGAGAAACGTAAAACTACTAATGTGGAAATGAGAATAATTTTAAAGGTGAGAAACCTATATTTTGCAATCCGAGACGACTAATAGAAGAATGGTTAACGGAAGCAATTTTTGAACCATCGGAGTCAGAATTCTGCACTGCAATAGTCTTGGAAAAAAAGAAAGACGCTTCATCAAGGCTGTGTGTAGATTTTAGAAGAATCAATAAATTAATAGTTAAGGATCATTATCCTTTGCCTATTATAGAGGACCAACTTGATCGTCGACAGAATAGTATCATTTTTAGCAGTATTGATTTACGTAACGGTTTCTTTCATGTTCCCGTGAATGAAGAGAGTCGTAAGTACACATCATTTGTAACCCATAATGGTCAGTACCAATTTAGAAAGGTTCCATTTGGTCTTTCAAATTCTCCTGGTGTATTTCAAAGACACGTTAAAGCAGTATTTCGAGATTTAAACCGAGAGGGAATAGCTTTACCCTATATTGATGACATCATGATTCCAGCAAAAGACGAAAAAGAAGCGTATAATCTAAAACTGGTGTTAGATCTTAGCAAAGACTATGGTTTGGACATAAACATTAAAAAAATTTTAATTTTTGATGAAAAGGGTACAAATTGTGGGGCGTGTTATTGAAAATAAGAGTATTGCTCCGTCTATTAAAAAAGCAGCTGCAATGGTAAATTATCCAGTTCCACAAAACCTAAAACAGCTGGAAAGATTTCTGGGTCTTGCTAGTTAGTTTAGAAAATTCATTCCGAATTTCTCAATTATAGCCAAACCACTCACCGATCTTAAGAAACAAGGTGCAAAGTATATATTTGAAAATAAAGAAATAAAATCGTTTAATGAGTTGAAAACTATTTTAAGCAATAGTCCCGTATTAAATATATTTAATCAGAATTATCAGACAGAGGTACATACTGACGGATATGGTGCAGTGTTGTTGCAGAAGTCTCCAAGTGATAATCTTTTGCACCCTGTTTATTATATGAGTAAGAAGACGACAGAACCAGAACGCAAGTATACCAGTTATGAGCTCGAAGTATTAGCAGTTATAGAAGCGTTGAAGGAATTTAGAGTACACTTGATCGGTCTACGATTCAAACTAGTGACAGACTGCAATGCTTTTGCGAAGACTTTAGATAAGAAAGATTTAAGTACAAGAGTCGCTAGATGGATTTTATTTTTTCAGGAGTATGACTACGAAGTTGTACATCGTCCTGGGTCCCAGATGCGACACGTTGACGCACTCAGCCGACATCCAATAGCAACTATCGTAGAAAATAAGATCTCAAAACCATCAAGGACGTCTTAGAGAATAAATCATCATATAATGGCTATTTTAAAAAGGGAGATATTTTGTACAAAATCGTAGATGACTGTGAATTGTTGGTGATTCCAAAAGGTATGCATTATGAAATAATAAGAAGAGCACATGAGAGGGGTCACTTTTCAATTAAAAAAACAAAGGAATTTATAACGAAAGAATATTTTATACGAAAACTCGAGGATAAAATTCGTAAATTCATCGCTAATTGTATCCCGTGTATCATAAGCAACCGGAAGAGAGGAAAGCAGGAAGGCGAATGACATCCGTTATATAAAGAATCAATGCCGTTACACACCTACCATATCGATTACCTTGAACCTCTGGAATCTACAAGCAAGATGTATAATCATATATTTGCCGTCATTGACTCGTTTACTAAATTTTGTTGGCTTTATCCCACGAAGACAACATCCGCAAGAGATGCTATCTCTCGACTACAGTCACAAAGTTCAATTTTTGGAAACCCTTTCCAAATAATTTCGGATCGTGGCTCAGCTTTTACCAGTGACGATTTCAGAGCTTATTGCGAAGAAGAGAAAATTAAACACTTTTTGATTACTACTGGTTTACTGCATGCGACTGGACAAATCGAAAAACTCAACAGTGTCATAGTTTCCGTTTTATCGAAGCTTAGTGTAGAAGACCCGTCGAAGTGGTATAAATTTGTAACTAGAGTGCAGCTGGTTATTAACTCGACATACCATCGAAGTCTAGGTACCACCCCATTTGAAATGCTTGTTTTAACGAGAATGAAAACTAAAGACGACTTCCATCTAAAAGAGCTCGTAGAACGGGAATTAGCAGCTGACTATGATGAACACCGAAATGAAATGAGGCAGACAGCTAAAAAACAAATACTTCAAGTACAAGCCGAAAATAAGAAAAACTATAATATACGAAGTAAGCCTCCTAGACAATATCGTTTGAATGATTGTGTCGCTATCAAGAGAACGCAATTTGGTCCAGGTCTGAAACTTAACCCAAAGTATCTGGGTCCATATCAGATTATCAAAGTTAAGCAGAATGATACGTATGATGTTCTTAAATTAGACGAACTGCTACTTGTGCTGAATTCATGAAGCCTTGGCCTGAATTAATTGATGATGAATCCGAAGATCGTACCCGCAGGATGGCCGAGATGTGGGGTTGAAATTAGAATGACAGTTGACACAAGACAGAAGATGGCCCGAAAGAAAAGTATGAAAAGAAGAGTTGACGATAAGATGTGAGATGGAAAAGACGTACGACGGAGCCAATATAAACGTGTTCAATCAATTAACTATTTTTTTATATTAAAGAAAAAGCAAATTTTATGCAAACTAAAATTTTATTCTGAAGATAATTAATTATTAGTTTATTTCTTACTAAAATAAAAATAAACTAAATAAATACCATATTAGAGGAACACTAAAAAAATTAAATTAAGATACCGCCGTCTTTCTTACCGTGCAAAAATAGAGAAGTCGCAAGCTCCCTGTATGGTTTCACAAAGGAGTACACATTGTTCTCTTACGTACCGAAAAAGAATAAAGCCGTTTTACTAATTTCATCCTCCCATCACTATGCAGAAATAGATGACACGAAAAAACCTGTTATGATAGCAGATTATAATCACACTAAAGGAGGGGTTGACGAAGTTCACAAAAAGTGTTCTATATATTCATGTAGTCGTAAAACTCGTCGTTGGCCTATGGCAGTTTTCCAGCGACTACTAGATATAATTCGTATTAACACCTTTGTATTATATCAATCGTGTACAGACAGTGACATTAAAATGAGGAGAAAAACTTTCATACTCAATCTAGCAAGAGAACTAGTTCTAGACCACATGAAATCCCGGGTATACAATGAAAGGCTGCCAAGAGAACGGAGAATGAAAATCACCAGAGTCCTAGGTAAAGATCTACCCCCACCTCCGCCGAATATTCGATCCACTCCATCAAGTGGAAGAAAACATTGCTCTATTTGTCCTTCAAAAATAAAACGGGTAACAAGATATTGTTGCTGTGATTGCCTAAAGCCAATTTGTCTGCAGTGCTCAAAGCCACTTTGTGAGACCTGCCAAAATAAGCTGTAACTTTTTATTGAACCATTGAAATGATCTAATTTTTTCTACCATTATTTGCCCTAGTGTTTATTAGATAAAAATAGTATTTTTGTAAAGTAAATAGTAATAAGTTGTTTTTTTTTTTTTTTTTGATTTTGTTTAGACATATAATTTGTGGCTCGAATTTTTCTATGTGAATAAATAATCTTTAATTTAAATTGTCGTTTTGAATTCAATAAAAATATTATATTAAATACAAAGCTACATATTTACACTAACAACAAAAATAATTTCAATAGGTTTGCACAATGTATTTAGTATACTTTAAACGTTCGAAATGGTGTCTAGTGTACTACCACGTCAGATGTCTATTACATACCTTCAATAAAAAATATGGAATTGTACGGTATAATATTGATAGGCACATACATATGTATGTATATACAAAATAAGAACTGATTAGCGAAAAAATACAAAAAATACGTAAAAATAAATTGTTCAAGAAAATATAGAAGTTTAATTCTTTATAAAAAACAAAAATATACAAAATTTATGACGTCACTATTGTATAAAAAAAAGAACAATCGGAGAAAGGTATATCCTTAAACAAACAAATTGTTTAATAATTTGTATATCAATTATATGTCTTAACTTAACTATACAAATGTTTGTTATTACTTGCACCACCTTAATGTATTTATTAATATTAATACCTAACGGTAAAGTCGTATGACTTTAATATCTTCATTTTCTTCATGCTACTCTGTCTAAACCATACCTAAGCAACATTAGTATTCCCTCAAATAACAATGCATTCATAACAGATGATCGACTATTTAATATTCGTTAAGGTATATTTTTTTATTTTTCTCCTACCCCGCAAAAAATTATTACGGTTTTATTATTTTTACTCAACTACCTGAACCTTATTTAAATTAAATAAAATTAGTCTGTGATTAACAAACAAAAAAGACACAACTTCTTTTCTTCGCTTCACAAATTAACAGCACAAAAAGACACTATGATACTAGAAACTGCGGTATAACCATCTCCACTACAGCTATAAAAAGATCTTTTAATGAGACAGCGAAAAATTACTTTTTTTTGCCTTAGCGACCGCAAAGAATGCAAAAATTTTTCATGTTTTAATGGAACCTTAGCGGTTAGGCAATTCAACGGGACAAAAGATACATGAGTATGTATGTATATATGTATGTATTCAAATTATAACTAACAAATTTCATTATAAATGAATAAGAGTACAACTATGTTGTAACTTTATGTAGAATTAATTTAATTTGGAAACACTTACTCTGACGCATGGCCTTCTGAAACTTCTCATATTCAACGTAATGCTTCAAACGCAATTCGTCTTCTTCAATTAGTTGGCGTTGTCTTAAGAGCAACAGGCGTTGATGCTGATTTGTGCCCAATCTCAAATTGCACAGCTGATTTACCAGTGAATCCAGGTTATGTTTTATATCCTTTTAAGTACAATAAATAAATTAAATAAAAATAAAATAAATGCGTATAGTAAAATTTGCTGAAAAAATATTCATTGTAATGAAATCTAATAAATTTATAAATCTTCACATCAATTTTGTTGCGATCACAATTAAAAATATACAAAAGAAATTACATTCGGTAGTGCCGAGTCACTATACTAGCTAAGTATTCATATTTTCAAATATTTAAAAACAAAAACCCAATGAAATCGCAAATATTGACTAAAATAATTTTCTTTGAATATTTTTTTGTGAATTCTAAAATAAATAATCAATTTTAGTTAAAGAAATTCAAATTAACGACATATATGAAAAAATCCGATCTAGCATCCTCATTTTTATAGCAATTAAATGTCTGTACTCATGCTTCGCGTACTCAAAAAATCTCATTGGAAATAGAAATTCTAGGAAAGGTAGCAAAATAAATTAAATTTAATTTAATTAAAAATTATAGGAAATATTTTTCAAAACAAAAATAGTTCTGAAATAAATATTTAAATTGAGTGCTTTTAAATCCACAAAAAAAAAATAAAACAAAATGCAAAACATTTCTCTCTGTCATCGTGCTTAAGACAACTAGTTAGTTAGTTAGCATGACTGCCTGCGTTCGTGTGTGCGCCTACACACATTACAATCCTGTACAGCTCAAAAATTACAATAAAAAAATAAAACAGAAATTAATGAAATACGGATGATAAATACAGTATCGTTGGAGGGGCTTAAGTGTGTAATTTTTAGCCTTATCAAAAATGCTCAACTGGTGACAGAATATTTTAGACATAATTATCATTGTCATTACTGTTTAGAATGACAAGGAACTTGGGAATTGGGCAGCACAATACAGCTTATAGGTCGCGGTACAATTACGGCCTATGATGAAAATAATAATAATTTTTCATTATAAATTAAAAAAATTTACTAAATTCTGTGTTTCCAACTTTCTGACTGATCCTAAATTCTTTACTGTTTAATTTATAATTTCGAAATGACAAAATTTTTTTTTATTTTAAGCTCATATTAATTCTAGTTTCAAATATAAATATCAGAAGAAAAAAATAAGGCACCAAAGAGTAAAAGTTATTACTTACCGATTCTAAAACTGTTGGCAAGAGATTTGGATGAGTGGCTGCTAAAGAAACTGGTTCTTCCTGTTGGTTAACTGTTTGAATGTGAGATTGTTGTGAATGAGTTGGATTCATCATGTATTGTTGTAAATGTTGTTGCGTAGACGGTTGAATGACATATGATTGGGAATATTGTGGCATAGTTTGTGTAATTAAGGAACGAATCACTGAACCTGGTTGACTTGATGGAATTTGTGGTTGAATTAGGTTCTTTTGAAGCGTTTGCATACTACCTTGCTGAGTTGCTGTTAGTGCAGTATTTACTTGAGGTGGTTGGACATTTTGTTTTGTTTGAGTTTCTGAAGGAGGCGAAATTACGGTTTTTTGTTGGTTTAGCTTTTGTGTTACAGGCTGCTGTTGCACCTGAAAATTTGGCGTTAAGATTTGTGTTCCAGCATTTGGTATTTGCTGTTGTAAAACTGTTGTCGGTTGAATTTGTTGCAGCTGTTGTTGTTGCTGCTGCTGCTGTTGTTGTTGATTTTTCAAATTTGAATTGCTGTTACTTGTCGAATATAGAACAGCAGTTTGAGTTGGTTGCTGCAAATTTAATACTGATGGCTGTACTTGTGTTGGTAAAGGTAAGATAATAGTGGCTGGAACACCTGTATTGCTAGGCTGTTGTTGAAATTGTTGATAATTGGGCTGCTGCTGCTGCGGGAAACTTATTGGTGGAGCTAGCTGCTCTGTAGGCGTCTTTAGAGAGCTGTTTTTATCATTTATATTGATATTGTTAGCTGGTTGCACGTCTATAGCAGAAGGTATAGGAGCTGGCGGTGTGGACATACCAGATGTTGGCTTTTTATTGGCATTATTTTCATTAGGTATCTGCTCCTGTACACGGCTAACACAAAATCGTGAAATCTTTCGTACGCCACGCTGTGGATCCTCTTGACTTTGCATGTTGGATGTTTTTTGCTATTTAATATAAGTATGTAATACGTAAGAATATGAATAATTAAAAAATTATGGTTGGGCTAAAATTTATAACGTCCACCATATTTATTTAGGATTTTTAGAGTTAAAAATTATATGCACTTAACAGATTTTTGCGAAATTGTCAGAGTACATGATTTTCTATATATCCTATTAACATACACACATTCTACAATTTAGTTCTATGACAGTTTTTGAGTTTTTGTTTAAAGCTCGATTTAGTTTATTTCTGTTCATAAGAAAAACACGGCTGTACGAATAATCGATCAAACCAAAAATTTAAACAATCAGCGATGAGCAATTTTGCATGTTTAGGTATTTTGAGCCTTATGGTTTAGATATTTTGTTCAAACGGTTAACGGAATTGAAAAATTACTTTGAATCGAAATAGTACTCTGTGACAGCCTCTTTACGCTGGGTAGTCACCTTTACGTAGTATAGAAACTTACTGTGGTGTGAGATATGAGACATACAAATATGGGCCATACTTGGCCCACTCTAAGAACTATCTTTAACGCGCAAGTATATTTTTTTTTTATTCCTCGTTAAACATTAGGCTACTTCTAGCTTTGGCGCTAGCTAATTGGTCAGCCTTCAGGGGATGTGCAGCTACATACCCATGTCTTGACAGCATCAAGTAAGCTTCAGAAGTTCACGGAGTACTTCACAATCTTGAACCTAAAATTGAGGGTAGTATTTTATAACTACAGTGCGCATCGCATGGCTTGGCGAACCAAGGACATCAATACAAGAATGACTAATAACATTGTTGTAGTAAAAATGTATAATGAGCGTACTTTTATATACACAATGAGAAGGGAAGTTTTAGCACTTACCCGGATGAGTGCATTTATTTCTAATAAAATTTCAAACTAAAGGGTGTTAGCTAAAGTTTTCTTGTCAGATCATCGATATATTTAATTTGACCTCAAGGGTCCCCTTCAGACAGTTGAAGACATTTTCGCAGTAAAGTATGCTAGGAAAAGGAAATTGGTCATTAATCGCACCGCGATCTTTAAGATCTTTTGTGCTGCCCAGTTCCGAAATACAATCCGAGATTCCTTATTTGTTGTAGGATTAATCATGCCTAGGTCTCCTGGGATTGACGTTTCCCGTCCTTTCCGACAGCAACTAAAGGAATCGTTTTATACCACTGCGATTATATTCATGTGATAGTTAAGTCTACAATGGCTCGTAAGTAGCTCAACGTGGTTTTATACCATTTCTGCTGATTTTTAAAACAACCTTTGGCCTAATGCGCTCGGGGTTAATGAGTCTCTTTAACTGCCGCATGCCCATTTTGGGTCTAAATTAGTCTTGTAGACTTTATGTCTCCTCCTTGCGTAATAGGGCAGGAGTGAAGTTGTTAGTCACCCCGCAGAAAGGCCCTGGACCTATTAAAGTGGTATCTGCGCCCTTTTTAGTAAGATAGTCCGCCATTTCATTGGCCACATGCCCTTCGTGTCCCATTATCCATAATAAGGTAACCGCAGAGATTAAGCTAAAGCATTGAGAAGTTTGTAGCAATCCTAAACCAATCTTGATCGAAAGGAATAGCTTGCCAATGCATATAGAGTTGTTTGACTGTCTGAGAAAATGTATATTCCAGTACCACAAAGGCCCCATCGTAGACATTCCCTATCACATAGCTTTAAGGCGTGGACCTCTGCTTGAAAAATTTAAACTTTTTTCCCATTGCAACTGCCTTAGAGGAAAGTAGTCTTGCAATTCTTGTGCCGTCACCACAATAATATCTAAATAGCCAATAGAATTGTTAGCTAACCACGAAATAAACTAATTACTTATTGAATTTTTCTTTAGCTTTAAATAAAAGACTATGAAATAATTTTAACATTTTGTTGTAAGATGTACTTTAAGCCAATTTCGTTTATGAACTTCGAAGGTAAAAAATTGTTTACATAGTGCAAGTTATAAAAAAATAGCAAACATAATTAAATAAACCTCATCTGGTACTTCAGCATTCCTTAAAGCAGCCAATTTTTTCTCTAGATCAGCAATTGAACTTTGTGTAAGGCCGCATTGCCGTTGATTTAAATAATTTGCTGTAGACTCAGCACTACCTGCCGAAATTGGAGGTGCTGTTTTCTCCAAACTATTCTGTTTGGATAGTTTCTGGGCCACTTGGGGGTTTTCCATTACGCTTTTTTCTATAATTGTTGGTTGATTTCGAACGTGTTCGTTACATTCTGCAAGACTGGCTGCTAGATTTTGCAAATCATTGCTAACGCTATTGTCGAGAGATGTACGTCTAGAATTGTATGTAGAAGAGGTTCTGGTAGAACTTAAAGGACCAGTCGGTGTGCTTTGACCTAACGAATTACATGACGTGTTGGCTGCTAATGCAAGTTTCTATGTGAGAAAAACAAAACACAAAAAAAGAAACAAATTTTTTATAATGACGCAAAATCTATACAGTCTCCCCTGCACCAATAAAAAGGGAGCAAAGTACACAAATTATGAGACGAAGTTGAGAATATTTTGAAGGATACGAAGGATTATACGTATTTACCGCTGCTAGTTATTAATTAAAAAAATGTTTATCAACCTATTTTTTGCCAATCACACAACCACATACGTATATGGTTGTGAAAACTGAATTTATTTAAAAAAAAAAATTCAGTTGTGACCATCGAATTTTTTTAAGGGACAATAGAAAATCGGTCTTACAGTTTAAAATAGGAGAACTTAATTCTGGTCTGTATATTATGAAATTCTAGTTCTACAACTAAAAAACATGATTATCGCAACTGAACTTTTGATTGGAAACAAATTTAGTTTTCACAACTGAAGTTGTTTTCTGTATATAGTACGAAGTTAAACATCGTTTTTTTCATATTTCTTTACTTGTGATTGCGAGTAAAAATAAAACGAGAGTAGATTTTTATGTGTTACATAAAAATCAACAGTTGTATGTAAGACGCAGCCTCGTTAGCACAACGCAAACAATTTGCCGTATTTTGGAAATTCTGCACGTAAAAACATTGACTGCGCTTAATGAGGATTACCTTTTAATTAATGGAGTTAGACATTCAGGCAATATTCAGTTTGCAATTATCTGGACTAACGAGCTCACGTAAAACTTTATTTAGCTTTTCTGTGCTTTGACGTTCCGTTAATTTATTTTTGTAGTTAGTTTTTCTGTAAATACGAATCAACTAACTATTTCTGAAAGTTATCAGCGAACCTCCACTATTACAAAACAACATGAGCTTCTCTACCCTTTTTACCTACAAACGCACTCTAGCTGACTTATGTCGCTATTAAATTCACATTAATATCATGAATAATTTTTCAATCGTATTTTTTTCCCATTTTCCCTGAAAAATATATTTTTTAAGTAATTGAATTGAGAATGATAAGATGAACAAATTTTTACTTCAAAAAATTCCCATGAATTTTTTTTCATTTTTCCCTACTATTTTTTCACTTCATTTTTGCTGAGGAATTGTTTTCCTTCTGCTACAATATTGTTACGAAAAATCATGCTGTTGTCCCACCGTTATTATTTTTTTTCATAAGAAACTGTATTTATGTATCTATATAACAATTTAATATTTAAGCTAGCTAATAGAATTTGTGAATGTAATGCTTGTGTGTGTTATTAAGGAAAATGTGTAGTATTTGTATATCTATTAGTGTATAAGTTTCATGGTAGCCGTTACGGTTTAGTTTCATTACTAGATAAATCTAGAGGGTTCTTGACTTAGCTTAAACGGTATATAAAGCAATGCTGGGATTGCCACGAAAGTAGTTGAAACATTAAACAGTAAACAATATGTGTTATAAACAATAAAGTGTCGTTATGATTGTTAAAATAAAAGTGTGTTTCTAAAATAAGTGTTGAGAAAAATGTACCACTTGTGTATTGTTTTACAATAACGAACCTTAACAGTTAAAATTGGTGTCAGAAGTGGGACTGTAAAATAAAATCAAAATAAGTAAATAGTGAAAAAAAAATGAAAGAAAGTAAATAAAAAAATAAATAAATAAAAGTTTACTAAGCTACAATCATGAAGTTTGTTGAGTTTTAAAGTAGAACAGAATAAATTGAGTAAGCTGGATCTTCCAACGGCAGGAAATAAAGCGGAACTCCAGAAGCGACTATTGGAAGAATTTGAGCGGCGTGGCACGGATATCAAGCGATAAGCATTGAGACAAGGATGTGTAACCTAGAAAAAGATGCTGGCGAAAAATTACAAAACCTTAATAGAGATATTGGCGGAAAATTATGTGAACTCGAAACAGATGTTAGCGAAAAATTGTACGATTTGGAACATAAAATGAGAAATTTTTAAGTCCAAGAAAGACCAGTGAGAATAGTTTCAGAAAGGCAAACAGAGCAAAGGCGTCTACGGTTGATGGTGCCATACCGTTTAATGTTTTCAAGGTCCAGTTTGAAACTGTGGCCAACAAAAATATGTGAAGCAATGAAGAAAAAGCTATTGAACTAATTTTGGTCTTGAAGGGAACGGCAGCAGAAATTTTGGAAAGTGTGTCAGCCAACTGTAATGGTAGCACTTCAGTGTAAGTACGGTGTCGAGCATAAAAAAGAGATTTGCCGAATGGAGCTACGTGGCAGAACACAAAAGGGAAATGAATCACTCCCATATTTTGCCCATTGGTGGATCAAATAAAAATTGAAGCATTTGTGAACGGTCTTCGTGATCTCGATGTGCGGCAAGTAGTGTGTGCTTTATGCAAGTCAAACTTTGCAGAAACAGTATCGTTTGCGCTTGCATAAGAAACTGCGAAATCCTTATCTAAGCCACAAACATACAAAGTGCGAAATGTTGATGTGTGTACTGATGAAGAAAGAAGCACCCTAGATGACATGGTTGACACTGTAGTGCAAGTACAACTGTAGTAAGGTTGGTGAAACTGCAAGGCACCAAGAAACCGTAGCAGATTCATCTCTCCAACAAGTAACAATAATAACAGGGTAAATCGACAAGCTGCTCAGGAGTCACCGTTAAACTAAAACGAGCAAGTGCCATGTGGCAAACACTAGCTCCTACAATCGAGAGCTTCGCAATCTCGATTTCCATTGTTAAGCAGAACAACAGCAATCTTAACACTAAAGGAAGTATCAATGGAGAAAGTCACGTCCTTACAATAGATACGAGGGCGTCGCGGTCTATTATTAGCTCCGATTTGGTCAAGGCCGGAGTTGAGCCCCTAGGAAATGTAAGATTGCGCACTGCTACTGGGGAGTCTACTACTGTCTATGGAAAGGTGAAATTAAAGCTTTCTATTGCCAACGTGAGTATTAGCCATGAATTCATTGTTGCCGATATAGTGGATGAAGTAATTATCGGTGCAGATAATGGTCTGGAGACATGTGGAAATACCTCTGGATATGGGCTATGAAAATAAGACAGAGGTAAGAAAACTTACGATTGCAGAATGCCATATACTATCACCGCAGGTAGAGAAGATACTATGGGCACGAATGAAGGGAGATTGTGTGGACAGTCGATTGTGTGTTGTAGAGCCAACAGATATAAACATTGATGGAAGTGTTCTTGTGAGGGTCCTTAATTTATCCAGCAGCGATAAAGTCATAAGTTAACACTTCGACATTGACCAATGTACATCAGTGGGGCAGTCATTATTTGTATTGATGTAAAGTCGGAATCTGAAAATGTGACTAGCCAAGAAAAGGAGTTGTTCACGAAACAAGTGGAAAAATGGGTAGCGAGACTAGCGCCAGCGGACAGAAATAACGCCAAGCAGCTGCTTATGAGGCAGCACGCTTCTGTTTTTGCTATAAGTAAGAAAAGCCAGGGTAGGACGGCTATAGTGAAGCATTCGATCAACACTGGTGAAGCGAAGCCTATAAAGCAAGTGCCTAGAAGCATTCTTCTGGCAAAACGAAATGAGGTGAAAGAGCTAGTCAGCGAGATGGAGTGGGAAGGTGTAATCGAACCATCGTCAAGTCCTTGGAGCTCGCCTGTAGTACTGGTGAAAAAGAAAGATGGCAGCACCAGATTTGGTGTCGACTTAACGATGTCACTAAAAAGGACAGCTATCCACTACCTAGGAGATTGATAATACCCTGGACATACTTGCCGGAAAAAATGGATCTCCATACTAGATTTGCAGAGCGGGTATTGGCAAGTGGAGATTGCAGACAAGGATAGAGAGAAACCTGCACTTAGTTATTGTGATGGCTTATGACAGTTTAAAGTGATGCCATTTGGGCTCTGCAACATTCGAGCGTTTAATAAATAGATCGTGAAGGGACTTCATTGGAAGATCTACCTGGTATACCTTGACGACATTTTCGTGATAGGAAAGATATTCAACGAACACGTGAAAAACCTCGAAGATGCCTTCAAGCGAATACATACATGTATTTTTTACCTACAAATTTTTCTACAATTATGAATGTGCAGTTAAATAAAAAATACTATTATATATTATACTTTTTAATTCCAAGAACCATACAAAACACCCTTGGCTTTTATTTCCATTACCTGTCTGCTAAGCTAATGCAATCCTGTCTTTCAATATTGGGTACCTGCGGTATTTTGAGAATAAAATCCGCATTTGTTAATCGATTTTCATGATTTATACTGTATTTTATTCTTGAGGTACTTGGCTCTCAGAAAAATTTTCAAAATATAAAATAATTGCTTATTCCTTTTTTTTATTGCATTTTTAAACTGAAAAAAAAAAAAAACGAATTTTGTATGAAAAAAAATTTTTCCCCTCTTAAATTTTTGAATAATTCCAAAACGATAAAATATAGAACAAAATTATTAAGAGTTAAATTAAATATAATATTGTTACGCATCTTTTGGTGTTTTGTTTATGAAAATCGGATAAGTCGTTCTCGGGTTAGGCTGAAATATGTCTTCGTACCTGACTAATTTAGTGGAAAAAAAATTGTCACGCCCATAAAAAAAAATTCCTACGTGATGGAGAAAAACCGAAAACGAATTTGAGTTTATCACATAAAAATTCATATAGTCCACATAGTTTTATTTATTTTGTCCCACCGTTATTATTTTTTTTTATAATAAACTGTATGCAATTTAATGTTTAAGCTAGTTAATAACTAGAATTTTTGAATGTAATGCTTGTGTGTGTTATTAAGGAAAATGTGTAGTAAAGGGTGTTTTTTATAGACGTATAGAACTTTAAGTTGTCATTACTGTTCAAGATGGCAACCGATTTAACAGCTGTCAAGTGATTTATTCTCAGTTTGGTTTGGCAATTCATCATGAATAGACTCACGCCTGAACAACGCTTGCAAATAGTGCAATTTTATTTCGAAAACGAGATTGCCGTTGTTCCCGATTTTCATAAGTGTTAACATTCTTATGTCCTACTAAGAAAAAAAAGATTATATGTCAACCCTATCATTAAATTATTCATTATTCTCTTTCTTAGTACTAATTATTAAACTCCCTTTTGTGGTGACCTTTATTAATATTACATTCGTATTGATATATGACATTTTGTCATTGAAGTGTACTTGATTTGTCATTCATTATCAAAAAGAATTACTAATGGTGAGGAGTGAACTGTAAGAGAGAGAACAGTCGAGAAATAAACTTGAATTCTGAGTTAATAAAATTAGGCTTGTTTAATTAACTTGAGGAATTAAGGGGTTTTCCACATTTCAGAAGTGGGATAATAAGAAAATTTTTTAATTATATTTTTCTTATTTCTACGTCTAATCATGAGTGAGAACGAGAACCAATTGGAGTATCAGGGTGCAGCAAGTTTGCCGATTTTGCATGCACCGCATGCCCCATCCAATTTAATGAGTGAAGACAGTGGAATAAGAGTCACCACAGATCAAAACTCAGTCTTATCGTTACTACTTCAACAAAATCAAGCCCTAATAAATGCCCTACGAACTGAGAGAAACTCGTATCATGTTATTCCAGATCTTAACAACACAATAAAAAAGTTCAACGGGAAGAGATCGTCATCAGAAGCAAGAGATTGGCTTGCAGCCGTCAATGGAATAGGAAATATGAACAACTGGCCTGATTCTTTTCGTTTACAATGTGCTCGAGCTAATCTAGAGGGTGCAGCCCTGAACTGGTACAACGCGGGAGAATTTAAAAGTTGGTCCGAATTCGAGCAAGAGTTTAAGGACACATTCATTGGTCGTTAATCAACTGCTGAACTATGGGAAAAAATGGCCGAAAGATGCCAGAGTAATGGTGAAGATATCATAGACTATTTTTTTGATAAATTACGTCTAACACAACAACTGAATTTAGATTTTGAAGATTCTAGAAAATTCATAATTAAGGGTATAAAATCACTTGATTTAAGAAAATTTCTTTTACAGAAGCAACACACTACTTTTAATGACATCATATCAAATATACATGATTATATTGATGTAGGATGTGCAGAGGATATGACAACAAATAAGTCACAACGTTTTTGTCAAAAGAGGAAAGCCGATAGTGTCATCGTCTGCAATAAGTGTGGAAAACAAGGTCATTTTGCGCGCTTTTGTAAAATTGAAGTGTCTGCCTTAAAGTGTTACCGCTGCGAAGGTATTGGTCACATGAAGAAGTTTTGCAAAGCTCCTGTAAAATGTATTAATTGTCATCAAGAGGGTTATATGCAAAACGCATGCCCACTCAAAGGCGCACACGTATTATCAAAGCTAACAACGTCGCAAGTTCGAAATAACAAAAATGCTACCATAGCTACCGCTGCTGCAACAACCATGGATAGCACTACGAACAGTAAGTATTTTCAGGAAGCATATGTTAATGGACAAGTTATACAAGCATACATTGATCCGGGCAGTGCCGTAAATATGATGATAATATCTGCAGTGACTAATTTAAAACTTGTTTTTAGTGAGCCCAAAACAACTATTCGTATTAAAGGTTTTGGTAATGGATGTGTAATCCCAATTGGCGTTTTAAAAGCCAGTCTCAAGGTTGATCAGGCAACTGCTGATGTAGAAATATATGTCGTCAGAGATACAGAATTAAATATCCCATTATTAGTTGGCCAACCATTCACTGAGAAAGAATACATAACCATGGTACGACAAGGCAAAACATTACGATTTTTCGAAGAACACATTGATGAGGAGCCAGATGATTGTTTACGAAATATGGAAGTACCAGATTTACCAAAAACCGATGTAAAACTGTGGGCTAAGGAAGCCACAGTTATTCCATCAAATTATGTCGGATTTATTTCATCTTATAATAATTTTACCAGTGCTACCACTTTATTTATAAAAAATCGACAAAATAAGTTTGGTGCGATTATACCTAATTGTATTATTAATAATGATACTGGTGAATTTCCCATCCCTGTTATGAATTTTACTCAGCATGCCATATCATTTAAAGAAAATGAGAGAATAGCGAGTGGTGAAATTTGCGTTGAACAAAAAATTACAGAAGAAGAATATAATAGTGAAGCGAACAAAAATGATGAAATTAGTAATAATTTCATAGTAGCAACAACAAATACAATAAATTTTGATTTTAATGAAATTAAAATTGGTGAAAAAGTCAGTGACGAAACGAGAGAAAAACTTAAAAATATTGTGGTAGAAAACCTTTCATGTTTTTCTTACAGTTTGAGTGAGTTGGGAACAACAGAGAATGTTGAATTTAAAATTGAAGTAACAAGCAAAGATCCAATTACGTTTCGCCCGTACCGTTTGAGCTATTTTGAAAGAGAATTTGTACGAAAAGAAATTGATGTGTTGAAGAATGCGGGAATAATTTGTGACTCTGAATCAAGCTACTCAAGTCCTATTTTACTTGTTGGCAAAAAGAATGGTGAAAAACGTATTTGCGTGGACTACAGAGCTTTGAATCGTGTGACAAAGAAAATGCAATATCCACTCCCTCTAATACACGACAATATTGATCGTCTTAGAAATAAAAAATATTTTACTGCTTTAGATATGAAAAGTGGGTATCATCAAATCCCTGTAGAAAAAGAATCGAGACACCTCACAGCATTTGTGACTTACGATGGACATTTTGAATTTTTGCGCATGCCGTTTGGTGTTTGCAATGGGCCAGCAGTTTTTCAACAACTGATAAATAAAGTGCTTAGTCCCTTGAGGTTCACTATTGCGCTGGCATACTATGATATTCTTATACCTGCTGATACAGAAGAAGAAGCTTTGGAAAATTTAAAAATAATACTTGAAGTATTAAACAAAGCAAATTTAAAATTAAATTTAAAAAAATGTAAATTTCTTTTTGATAAAATAGATTATTTGGGCTTTGAGATAGAGTGTGGAATTTTAAGACCATCTACTGATAAAATTAAAAGTGTAGCTGAGTTTCCTACTCCACAAAACGTGCACAATGTTAGACAGTTCCTTGGCTTGGCGAGCTATTTTCGTCAGTTTGTAAAAGATTTTAGTATTGTGGCTCAGCCTTTAACGATGTTAACCCGTAAAAATGCAACTTGGCGTTGGACAAAAAAAGAAGAGGACACATTCAAAGCTATTAAAAAAAAGTTAACATCTCGTCCTATATTGGCAATGTACTCCCCTAGTGCAAGAACCGAACTACACACTGACGCGTGTCAAATTGGTCTTAGTGCAATTTTACTTCAAGAGCAATCTGATAACAAACTACACCCAGTTATCTACATTAGCAAACAAACAACACCGTAAGAGAGTAGATACCATTCAACAGAGCTCGAAGCCCTTGCAGTAGTATGGGCAATGGAAAGACTTCGTGTATATTTAATAGGGATCGATTTTATTGTGGTCACAGACTGTAATGCTGTCAGAAGCACATTTTCAAAAAAAGATATTATTCCTCGTATTGGCCGATGGTGGCTTCGTCTTCAAGAGTTTCATTTTAATATTACACATCGATCTGGATGTAAAATGCAGCATGTAGACTCCCTAAGTCAAAATCCAGATTAAAAGAACTACAATTCCTGGAGTTGGAGAATCTTCTAAGCTTCTTCCTCACTATAAGGTTCCATACGTTATAACAGAAGTCCTGCCATATGACCGATACCGAGTCGCTGATATTCCAGGTATACAACGAACTCAGAAATTTTATGAAGGCGTTGTGGCAATAGATCAGATAAAGCGGGTGCTAGCCCCTGATGATGAAGGAAATGACACAGACGACATAAAAGACACACACACAGATGATGAAAATCTACCTATACTTCGAAAAAGCCGTCGTTTATTAGAAAAGGTCGAACCGAAAAAGTAAATCTAGGGCGATTTTATATCAGAATGGCCGAATGTTAACATTCTTATGTCCTACTAAGAAAAAAAAAGATTATATGTCAACCCTATCATTAAATTATTCATTATTCTCTTTCTTAGTACTAATTGTTAAACTCCCTTTTGTGGTGACCTTTATTAATATTACATTCGTATTGATATATGACATTTTGTCATTGAAGTGTACTTGATTTGTCATTCATTATCAAAAAGAATTACTAATGGTGAGGAGTGAACTGTAAGAGAGAGAACAGTCGAGAAATAAACTTTAATTCTGAGTTAATAAAATTAGGCTTGTTTAATTAACTTGAGGAATTAAGGGGTTTTCCACATAAGCGAATTTTGTTTAGCGATGAAGAGCACTTCTGGTTGAATGGCTACGTCAACAAACAAAACTGCCGCATTTCGAGTGAAGCTAATCCTCAAGTGTATGTCGAAACACCGTTACATCCAGAAAAACTGACTGTTTGGTGCGCTTTATGGGCTGGTGGAATCATTGGTCCGTACTTCTTCAAAAACGATGATGGCTAGAACGTTACAGTCAATGGTGATCGATATAGAGCCATGATTACTAACTTTTTATTCCTGAATTGAACAACCATGATGTCCAGGAGCTGTGGTTCCAACAAGACGGCGCAACATGTCACACAGCTCGTGCCACAATCGATTTATTGAAAGACTTTCTGTGGGGCTATGTAAAGTCATTGGTCTATACGGATAAGCTACAAACGCTTGACCATTTGGAAGACACCATTCGCCGTGTTATTGCCGATATACGATATATCAATCGAATAATCCATCGTTGTTTTATTGCAATTTAAAGTTCTATACGTCTATAAAAAAACACCCTTTATTTTTATAAAGAGTAGTTAAATTTGAAGGGACGATGTTGAATGCGAACCACACCTAAACGTCAAGTTTTTTTCTGTATTTCATTTGACACTTCTTAATTTCAGACTAACTCAATTTGAACCATGGAAAGATACACAACAGAGCAACGCGTTAAACTTATTCAGGCTTATTATGAAAATGGGCGTTCAAATCAAAATGCATATCGTGCAAATCATCTTCAGTGATGAGGCACATTTTCACCTCAGTGGATTTGTCAATAAGCAGAATTGCGGCATTTGGGGAATGATAATCCAAGAGTGATTGTCGAGAAACCAATGCACCCACAAAGAGTGACTGTTTGGTGCGGTTTATGGGCTGGCGGCATCATCGGGCCGTATTTTTTCCAAAATGGGTCGGTCAGGAAGTTACTGTGAATGGTGTTCGCTATTGTGAGAGGATAACGAACTTTTTATGGCCCGAATTGCAAGATATGCATGTGGACGATATGTGGTTTCAACAGGACGAAACAATTTCTCTTTTGCGCGACAAATTCAATGGCCGTGTTATCTCACGTGGTGGCGATGTAAATTGGCCGCCAAGATCATGTGATTTGACACCGTTGGACTTCTTTCTTTGGGGTTATAGAACCTCAATTATGCCTCAGCGTCATCGAAAATTTGGACCATCGGATGGAGGTGTGTTATCATAATAAAAAGAAATGACAATAATTTCCTAAATAATTTGTGTTTTATTCAAAATCAGCATCGGCCCTTAAAATTTAACCACCCTTTATATATTAGTGTATAAGTTTCATGGTAGTTTTAAGTGTTGTAGAGTTCACTAGATTTAAAATGACCGTTACAGTTTGGTTTCATTTAGCTGAAATGGTATATAAAGCAATGCTGAGATTGCCACGTTGAGGCATTAAACAGTAAACAAGGTGCGTCATAAAAAATAAACTGTCGTTGTGATGGTTAAAATAAAAGTGTATTTCTGTTGAAAAAAGTGTACCACTTGTGTTTTATTTTACAATAACCAACCTTAATAAACTAATCGTTTTTACATTATAAAAATTTAACAATATTGTTGGGGGTACCATCCATACATCCCACAACAGCAGGTATTAAAAACTTACGAGCTATCATAAATATTGTCCTGTTATTTTTTTCAAAAGAAAATTTTGGTTTTTGGGAAAAAATTGCATAAATCAGAAAACTTTCTACAATAAAAGAGACAAAAATTGTATTAATGATAAAAAGAAAAGGAAAAGTAAAAGAAACTCTCCCGGCTAATTTTTATTCATAATTGGGTTGAATAAGTCTGGGCCTGTAAGTCTACGTTCTGCTTCGGAAGACAAATGCTTTCCTCTAAAACATTCAATATTTGCGAGAGCACTGCGCAAGAATATTGATAATATCGTTGGTATGGCATAATTTCTGCTACTTCCTTTTGATATCCTTCCTCTGCAAAAAAATCTCAAATCAAATGATATTTTAGAAGACATCAAAGAGTTATTAATCACATTCAGTAAAGAAGAAACCCCTGCTTTATTAACTCTATAATGTTGTTTAAATCTAAAACAAAAATTGATTCAAGCAATTTTATTTATTAAATTTGTCACTTACAGGGCTTGTTCTTGTTTATAACAGCCAATGTAAACTGACAGGTTATAAAAATGTAATGGGAGATTCACGATAGCAGCTCTTGGGGAAAATATTTCACATGTTATTCCTGATAGGGGTGATTATATTTTATGTAAGAAGAAAGTACATACATTTCATGAGTTATGGGCCTTCAAAGGTTTCAAAACAAAATTTGTGAAAAACTAAAATTCTCCGAGTTACAGACCTCTAAAACTTTTAAGTCTTCTTTTAGTCTATGTTAGCCATAAACTAACATAGACTAGACAGTTGAAAAGGGATAGCTATAAATTTTCGCGTTTTTTACTTGTCCCTTGTACACAGTCACAGCAATTGCTAATTCTCTCATTGCCTTTATTTTCTACCGCTGAAAAAAATAATTTGTGAAAATTTTCAGTAAATGGTTGGTTTTTTGTGTTAATTTCTTAAAAATTTATAACAATAATATTAATTGAAATAAATTTATTTAAAAAAGAACACAAAAGTGCACACAGTGTTGTAAGTGTTTTAAGAAATAAAAGAAAATTGTTCCAAAATCTTCTATTGCCACAGAATTATAATTTTTTTTTCTTCTTGTGGCACAATCGTTTGATGAGTTATTGCTGTAAAATATGTAACACAAAGTTATTTTCTTTATAACAAACACACATCTTTCAACACATTTACATAAAGCAGTTCATCCGTGCACTGATTTTATCACTTTAACATGAAATTTTAACAATTTTCGTTTAATAAATTTATAATAAAATTTTCTTTCATGAATTTCCCTGTTTTTCGTAAACAATGTGTAATATTTATATCTGTCTCTTTTATAGATCATGTTTATGTTAGTTTTGGTTATAGCGTAGACAGATGATGACCACTAAGCAACCAGAGACGAAACTTTTGAGGTTAGAATTTTGAAAAACTTAGCCATAGTGTAATTATATTAAGTGGACGCAACTCGTCAGCTGTTTTTTCTTAAATTTGTTTTTTGTTCGACTTGAATAATAATTTTTTTTTCATTTTGCTTTGCTTGTTTACGAAATAATATTTTTGTAGTACATAGTATAACTCATAACAATATAAATTTTATTGAAAAGTGGTTTTGAATGTAAAATTTTATTTATTAATTCTTATGCCAAATTTTGTGAAAAATCTTTTAAAAATCTTATAAGAAAGTGGGAAGCAACTTTATTTAAGTGCTTATAAAACAATTTATTTTAAGAAACGTGTTGATTCTGTGCCGCCAAAGCTGTTATATGCAAATTTTTTAAAGCATTGTGGAAAAAAAATTTATGCCTGCCCAATTAGTTGTGAAAAATCTTCTAAAATTTTTATAAGAAATTGCAAAGCAACTTTATTTAAGTGCTAAATAATAAATTGATTAAAAGAAACGTGTTGATTCTGTGCCGCCAAAGCTGTATTTGCAAATTTTTTTAAACATTGCCGCAAACAATTTTATTGCTTGCCCAATTATTTTCGTGTGCAGTGCAAACTCTAAATAAATAAAATTGTGAATATATTTATAAAAAGGGTGGAAAAGGGTCAAAGCACTTTTCAAGTGCCCACAGACCCAAATAGAAAAAGGAAAAAACAGTTCAATTCCAACATTTACTCATATGTCCAAAAATAAATATAACACAATACACTGCGCAAATACTGGCCACAAAATTACTTTCTCCTATGAAATTAATTAAATTTATTGCACTATTTTTATTATTTTGTTTATTTATTACTATTTTTTTGCATTACGAATGAAAGCTATGTTGTTTATGTTGAAATATTTTCTTTCAAACCTATTTTTTTTTATTTCTTTTGTTTCTTCTCTTTCTTCATTTTGACATTAAACTATGAATAATTACACTAACAAAATACATGGTGCGCCTACTTTGTATAATTATACTATGAACTTAGCGTTTTATTTGAGGTTTGTATGTAAGAGACAGAGACAGATATAGTGTTTTAATATTACGAATAAGAGAAAATAAGCAAAATTAAAAATTTTTTGTTTTAAAAAACATTAATTAAAAAGTTATTTCCGTAATTAAAATGCACATGCCGAAAATACTTATATCTACGTTTTTTGTTATGAAGTATGGAATTTAATGTAAAAGTGATAACAAACACAAATTTTCATGTGTTAAAATTCATGTTTACGAAATATAAATAAAGAAAGTGTAAATTTTTTAGAAATACCCGAGCAAACAAAATAATAAGAATTTTGAGTTTGTGCAAAAAAGACAAAAAGAAAATGTATACTATGTCTGCACTCTGACACCTCTGGTTGCTCGGTGCGACGACGTTAATTTGCATTAAAATTTCACTAATGCAAATTAAAATTTTACCCTGACAGACGACAGTTTCTGAATTTAGTAAACAGCTTTTTGCATTTAAATTTATATGCGGTAAGTTTTTCCCTACAGCAAAAATTAAATTACAAAAACAACCCTATTGTATGCGCTAAATAAAAATTAAATTTAATGCAGATCCGGCATACACTCGGATTTCTCTATGTATTTTGAGCACAAAAACAATGGCGGCCCAAAAATGTGAACAAATGTTAACAGCTCAGAAGCTAAAATGAGGAGAGCAAAATATGTACAGCTGTCTTAAATGCTTTACCATGTATAATTCTGTCATGGTTATTTGCTTGTAAACAACTATTTTCTGAAATAATATTTCCGGTGACACGTTCCGGCCACAATTTTAAGAGAATCTGCGTATCTCTTGCGAAATTTAAAATGTTATAAAATGCGTTGTAATTGTAATATTTCTTTGTTTTTCTAAAAACATCCATTTTAATTTAACAAATACAAAACAGTTTAACAACAACTGTTTGATTTTCGACGTTGTTGCCATATTGAAAAAGCTAAATGCAGTATAAATTCAGTTTGATTTCATGCATTTACGCTTAAGTTAATTCACATTAAATGGAGGTAATTCAAAAGTTAATTTGAATTAAGAGTGTTAATGCAAATTAACGCCGTCGTCTTTCTACGCTATTACCGTATTTATTATAATATTATCTTTTTTGGAACTAAATTTTCTATCGCATATCAGTTTTTTGTGTCATAAAGTAACGATAACGTTATTAAATGGAGTCCGTACCTGATTATCGCGTTTTCAAAACGAAAAGTGTTTTGTAAAACCCCAAAGCATGTTCTGGAAAACGCGCGTTTTGTTTACATTTTTTTCATAGAATGTTTATGAGAAAACGCCGGTTTATAAGTAAACAGTTGACACACACAATTGACAAAACCAAAGTAAATTTTTTAAAATCGTATTTTTTATGGAAAAATGACCATTTTCTTTTCAATTTTGGTTGAAATAAAAAGAAAACATATTTAATTTGAATTGTGCAACATTTTATTTTCTCTTTAACTCTTTTTTTGTGCAAAATTCATCACTTCGCTTCAGTGTATGCTTGCGGTTTGAAAACGCCAAAATTAAGCGTTTTGCGTTTTGAAGAACACCTATTTTGCGATTTCAAGTCGTAATCGCCAAAGTTAAGCGTTTTGCGTTTTTCAGAACATGGGTGTATTACATGAGGTTGTTATTCATAATGATATAAATTTAACAGGTATAAAAAGGGAGGTTGGGCTTACAAGCGAAGAAAACTCATTTTCAATTTTATTTGTTGTAGTTTCACAATAATAAAATATAATTACATTTCCTATGGAGTGTAATATTGTACATACGAGTACATATAAAATATTGTTACGAAAAATCACTGTTGAATCACTGTATTTTATTATTCATAAGAAATGGTATTTCTGTAGTGTAAATATAGCAGTTCAGTATTTATGTTAATGCGTCGAATTTGATAGTGTAATGCTTGTGTGTAAGATGTGTATTATTTATATATGTGTTAGTGTATAAGCTTTATGATAACTTAAATGTTCTAGAATTAGCTAGTATACGATTTTTCGTTTACCTTTTGATTCTTTAACTTGATACACCTAGAAGTGAACAGTAATATCTAGCTGTTTGTAGAAGGTTCTAGACTAAGGTGCGAATTAACCGTAACAGTGAATCACTGTTGCTACACGAATCTAGATGGCTCTAGTTTTAAGTGAAACAGTATATAAGGCAATGCTGATTGCCAGATAAGTTCAGTTCTGGTTGAGACATTAAACTGTAAAGAAGGTGTGTCAAAAACAGCAAAGTGTCGTTGTGACGGTTATAAATAAAGTGTGTTTCTACAACAAGTGTTGAGAAAAGAGAACTATATATATATATATAATGGGTGATTCAAGTAGATACTTTTTTCAATAGCCTTTTTTTCACAGATCACGTATGAGTCGTGTCATGCTGTCATGTTATTTTTGTTTAGTATTGTTTGGCATTTTATAATGGAAAGACTTACGCCTGAACAACGTTTACAAATCGTTCAACTTTATTACGAAAATTTACGTTCTGTGAGGAATGTGTGTACTATTCGCAGCACCATCACCCATTTTGAGACCCAGCATTCATTATTGGATAATATTCGACCGAATAGACCACGTCGAGGACGCTGTGAAGAAAATATAGCGGCCGTAGCTGAGAGTGTACACGAAGACGTAACCGTCAATGGCGACCGTTAGTGCCATGATAACCGACTATTTGATGCCTGAAATTGAAGCTCGTGATCTCGGCGACATTTGGTTTCAGAAAGATGGCGCCACTTCTCACACATCGCATCAATAAATGGATTTATTGAGAGAACATTTCGGTGAGCACATAATTTCACGTTTTGGGCCGGTCGATTGACCACAAAGATCGTATGATATCACACGTTAGACTTTTTCCTGTGGGGATATATAAAGTCTAAAGCTTATGCGGACAAACCCGCTTCGATTCAGGCCTTGGAGGAAAACATCACGTGTGTCATTCACCATACGAACAATAGTCTGCGCCCCCTTGTATATAAGAAATGAGAATATCCACAGAGATCTAGAAATTCCAACGGTTCGGGAGGAAATTGAAAAATATTGTTCTAAGTACGTTCACAAATTGGCGACGCATCCAAACGCCCTCGCCAGGGACCTGTTACAGCTAGAGGGACACAGAAGGCTTAAGAGAAGTAATACCTTGCGCCTAGTGAGAAGAGGGATATAACTTTTTTATTTAAACGTAGAATATTCCTTTTATTTTAAGATTTGAGTACAAGTAACTAGTTATTACATTGGTAATAATTATTTAAGTTTTTTTATATTTTTTTACAGTTAAGATTTTGATACTTATTGTAATTTTCTTATAGAAAGATTCAATAATAATAAAAAATAATAATAAAAAAAAGATGGACCATCTGCGACGTAGCAACTGCCAAAATTTGATAGACATTATCTTTAAAAAATAAATGCCAAAGAATGTTCTTTCAAATGATAATAAACATTCTCCATTAAATTTGAATTTTCTGTTTTTTTCTTTAAAAAAGTAGGGAACCTCGAAATGGATCACGCTTTATATATTAGGGCGGGTCGATTTGTATGGAGGCAAAAAAATCGCTCAAATTACAAGGAAAATCGTATTCTAGGGATCAAAATAAGTAACTTTGCCGAAGGAACCATACCTCTTCAATGTATTTTGATGTCCCGACTTTTGACCCAAAGGGTCAATAATTTTTTTTATTTTCTTTTCTATTACTAATTAAAATTCATTTTGTCATTTCATTCTGACTAAATAAATTTCTAAAGAGAAAAATAAACTTCAAAAATAAAAAAAGATAGCCATTTCGCTGATTTTTTCTTGTAAAGTGCAAAAAATGGTGATTTTTTGAAATGTTTGTGCGGGGAACCCCCAGGGGGTGTGCCACTGGAATAGGTGGGTCGGCCCTCCAAAGTAAGTGGGGGTCGGTCATACATTTTGACTCGATTGAAGCACTCTAAATGGGTCAGTGAGATTTTTCAAAATTTGACCCTTCGGATCAAAAGTCGGGACATCAAAATACATTTTAGAGCTATGGTTTCTTCGGCAAAATTTCTTATTTTGATCCCTAGAATACGATTTTCCTTGTAATTTGTGCGATTTTTAAATCGACCCGCTCTAATATATATTTATATATATGTATATCATAAATTAAATTTCTTGTTTGGTTGAGATATTTTGTGTAAACATTATTAAGAACTATTTAGAATATTTTCTTTTTTATTTTGTATACCATTTTTTAGAATAACGTGATTCATAGTGAACATTTTGAATAAGTATCTAAAAGTTGTGCGTAAATGTCTGATTAAAATTAATATTTTTTTATTTATTTACTTTATGTGTAGGTATATTTAATAATTTTTCTTCGAGTGCATACGTGTTATTTAACAAAAACACACATACATACATATGTATCTACCACTCAACGAATACGACAAAAAAGTAAAGAAAGTATTTAGAATAGTAATATATGTAAGTATGTTTGGTATAATTAATTACATATAGATACTATCTACTTGTACTACGAACAGTGAAAGTTCGATATAGCGTACTTTGTTATAACGTAAAACTCAATATAAGAATTTTTTGAGTCCCTTGAAAAAGCCTCTTTATTGCAAAGTTTTTCATACAAAAATGTTCTATAGGTGTAACGAAGAAATTCTGAGCTATAAAGCCTCTATACAAGGACATCATATTTGAGAAATATAACATTTTAAGTATGTAAGTCGTTAAAGTCGCATTATTAAAAACCTCTACATAACGCAGTGGTAATTCTATAGGCTGTGTAAAACGAATTATTTATTTTTTTATTTGCCTCTGGAATATTAAATTTTTATTACACAGCATATTCGTGTAAAATAGAAATTAAATAAAAAAAACTGTAGATGTAGTATTTCTTCAAATTTCGTTATATCAAGGTTTTATATCAGTAGCTATAACGAAGTACTTTTCGATCTCCTTCACATTCGTTATATCGAAGTTTCACTGTATTTTAAGGTATTGTGTTGTGTATGTATTTATGTTGACATATGTGGGTATATAATATGTGCAAGTTTTGTGTCTTACATAGATAAGAAGTATGTACATACATACGTACATATGTAAGAGTATTTTTCAACTAGTGGCGTTGGAAGATACGATGCAAATGCAGGCTGTATTAAATAAGAGTAACTGCCTTACGGTATTTTTCTGGAAAGCGAACTGCATCCGCTAACAAAAGAACGAACCTGTGAATTTATTCAACGAACAGAAAATTTATGTTTTTTTTTATAAAAAAAAAACAAATCTGAAAAGAAAGATCATTCGTTAGCCTTTGTTGCAAAAAAAATTATGTAAACACAGGCCTATAAAATGAAGTTTTTTTTTTTTGAGGTAACTAAGGTTTCACGGTGAATTTAAATATGAAGGGTAGTAAGCTCCAATCACTTTAAATTATTTTGCTAATCCTACCTGCGGTTCTAGAGATATACCGTTATATAGAAAAACGAGGAGGTTACGCAATATAATTTGCAATAACTCGAGAACCAGCTGTCTATTTAAATATACAAAAACAAGTAAGCATCGGGAATAAAATAACCTTTATATTATGTTATTATCATTTTTTTAAGAGTCTTGTAGTTTAAAAAATATTCATTAAGTTTTGTCGAAAAAAAATCAATTTTTTCAAAAATTTTTTTAAAAATTTCTTCTTAAGATGTGAGTCACACCTTAACGTCAAGTTTTTTGCGCAACTTAATTTGACATTGCTTTGTTTCAGTGTTTGACAGTTTCAACCATGGGGAGGTACACAATTGAGCAGCGCGTTAAGATTGTTTAAACTTTTTACGAAAATGGGGGTTCAAATCAAAATAAAGGGGGTTTCTTATAGACGTATAGAACTTTAAGTTGGCATTACTGTTCAAGATGGCGACCGATTTAACAGCTGTCAAGTGATTTATTCTCAGTTTGGTTTGGCAATTCATCATGAATAGACTCACGCCTGAACAACGCTTGCAAGTAGTGCAATTTTATTTCGAAAATAATGGTTCTGTGCGGAATACGTATCGCGCACTACGTCCATTTTATCTTCCACAAAATCGTCCATCAGAGCAGTTAATTCGATTAACCATGGAACGTTTTCGCACCACGTTTACTATTATTGATAACTCGCATCCGCAGAGACGCCGTACGGTGCGTACAGAAGAAACTATAGCATTGAGGAAGACCCGAATAAGTCTATCCGCCATCGAGCACAGGAATTGGATCTGTGTCCATCCACTTTATGGAAGATTTTGCGGAAGGATCTTGGTTTGCGTGCTTACAAAATCCAACTCGTGCAAGAATTGAAGCCAAAAGATCATCAAGCCGTAGATTCGTCGAATGGGCCCAAAAAGAGATTGCCGTTGTTCCCGATTATCATAAACGAATTTTGTTCAGCGATGAAGCGCACTTCTGGTTGAATGGCTACGCCAACAAACAAAACTTACATCCAGAAAAACTGACTGTTTGGTGCGCTTTATGGGCTGGTGGAATCATTGGTCCGTACTTCTTCAAAAACGATGATGGCCAGAACGTTACAGTCAATGGTGATCGGTATAGAGCCATGATTACTAACTTTTTCATTCCTGAATTGAACAACCATGATGTCCAGGAGCTGTGGTTCCAACAAGACCACGCAACATGTCACACAGCTCGTGCCACAATCGATTTACTGAAAGACACGTTTGGTGACCGCCTAATTTCACGTTTTGGACCTGTGAATTGGCCTCCAAGATCTTGTGATTTAACACCGCTAGACTACTTTCTGTGGGGCTATGTAAAGTCATTGGTCTATGCGGATAAGCCACAAACACTTGACATTTGGAAGACAACATTCACCGTGTTATTGCCGATATACGGCCACAAATGTTGGAAAAATTGGACGTCAAGATTGGACTACATCCGAGCCAGCCGTGGCGGTCATATACCAGAAATCATATTTAAAATGTAATGCCACAAGATTATCTTTCGGATAAATAAAATTCCTGTCAATCGAATAATCCATCGTTGTTTTATTGCAATTTAAAGTTCTATACATCTATAAAAAACACCCCTTATATTTCGTTCACTTCGCAATTTTTTTGGTAAGCATAATCGACTAAATTTGTCCTTAAACGAGAGAATAGTACACAAATTGCAGCAAACCGGGTACGTAGCAAATGTGAAAACTCTTGTTCATGCTCACACAGTTCGTTTAGCGGAAAAAATTTGATAGTTAGCAGAAGAACCTTCAATCTCGACTGGTTGTCGTGCCCAACAGTTGTTCGCTATCCTGAGATGATAACGGACTTCTTGTGGACAGAATATATATATATATGGACCTGGTAGTTCCAACACGATGGTGCCACTTGCTACACCGCGCGAGAAATTTAATGGCCGTGTTATCTCGTCGTCGCGATTTTAATTGGCCACCACGATCAGGTGATTTGATACCGTTGGACTTCTTTCTTTGGAGATACTTAAAAGAAAAAGTGTGCGGCAATAAGCCAAGAACAATACAAAAGCTAAAGGATGAAATAATTCGGCACATTAACGACATTGAACCTCAATAAAAATAGTCCATAGATAAGATAAGATAAGATAATTATCTGAAAACTTTTTATTTACAATTCACATCATACTTTGTAACGGAGCACCATTTACATATAATAAACATGATATTCATTATTTTGATGATTTCAAAAATATTTAATTTTTTTCTTTGCACAAGCAATTTTTTGCTTTTTTGTTTATAATTTGTTTTTTGTGAATGTGTATGCTGTGTTTTATATTTTTCTTTCTGTTCTCTTTCGTTGAGAGTTTAACCCTTTATCGGGCAACATCTCTTTTTTAGTCCTAATATATATTTTTCTATTCCTCTTAAAAAATAAAAGGACATGTTTATTCAGAAATTATTTTTTTTGCGAAATTTTTTTTTATTATAATTTAAAAAAAAAAACCGCTGCAGTCCGAAATTTTTATATTACCACAAAAGATTTAAATATTTTTCGAAAAATTAAATTTGGTTATAACACTAAGAAACAAAAAATTTTTTCAATAAAATTTATAAAATACCATTAAAATTTTCGAGCTGAACATTTTGACACTTTTTAGATATTGAAATTTTTTAAGCAAGCAACGAAAAATATTTGATAAAATATTTCCCGTTATAATTTATTAATTTTTTTTCTTTTTTATAGTTTTTACTACTTATATTAAAATGTTTACAATATTTGCATCGGAATACATCAATATATTGTCATTTTTAAGGTATGTAACATTACTGTCACATGGCCAGATAAATGGTTAAGTAGTGTATCATGTTGTTTTTTAAAGTACGTTTATAATTTAAAGCAGATTTTCTTTAAAATTTACGATTAATTTTTGAAACTGTTGTTGTGACAAGATGGTATATTGGGAAGGCTTGTGGTAAACAACGTAAGGCCAAGCAAACGATAAATCAAAAATTAGTGAGCCCCATTTTCAGTCGAAAAGTAGTGACTGGTTTTTTTTCGCTTCGAATCGAAATAGGGGGCCTGGCAGTAAATGTTATTATTTTTGGTCTCTATTAAAAATTAAAAACAAAAAATTTTGATAGAAAGGGAAATTAAAATTTCGTAATATTAAATAAGCACATACTAAAGGGCTGTATAAGCAAACTTGAAATGTCTTACAAGCAGTTTTTATTCATTCGCGAATCGCGAATCTCACGTGAAATTTTTTTCACGTTATCAGTGAAAAGTGAATGTACAGCTAATTCTCTTTTTACACGAATTGTTTGGTTTTAACACGATTTCTAATATTCCCTGAATTATGCATACTTTTCTTTAGGCAATTTAGCTAGATTTTGAGAATTGAATTACTGAATTAAAATGTGTAAGCACGACATAAATGAATTAAACTCTAACAGAAATTTTCTAATGTTGTTTACACCTAATTCTCTTTTTACATGAATATCTTTGGAATGTATCTATCGTGTAAAAAGAGAATTAGGTGTATGATAAAGAATTTATTAAAATTTCTGAGTTTTCAAGAGCAAAACAATAAAATTTCTTACTTTTTAAACGTTTTCGGTAAGAGAAAAAAAATATTTTTTTTTACTGGAGCAATTTATGAATGGTCCTTGTGGCAAAGTTGTAAACTGTTGTGGATAAATTCTGCTTGCTAAATTAAATTTTAGGAAAAAAAAAACAAAAATGCTTGAGTTCTCCACCGAAAAGTAATTGAGCAGATTAAAGCAAAAAAATTAACAAAACAAGAGAAAAAAACTAATTACGATAAAAAAAATTTGCAGAGAATTCATTCATGATTGCTATCCCAGTGCAATTGAACAGAGTTCGAGGGAAATGATATTCGTGATAAGGGTGTATAAAATATTATACATGTTTGTAGTGATGTGTAGCTTTCAAGTATGCAGCCCTTTACTACATACCAGAGAGTTGAAATATGAGTACTCTATGTATTTATTTCTATTTCAATCATTCAAAATGATGATTGTATAAAGATGTTGCCTATAAAATCGTGCACAACATTCGATTAAATCATGTTCCAGGCACGATTAAAAACTGAATGGTTTTTTAGGCTGTTCGACATGTTTGAAACTAAGAAGCAAAATTCAAACACTGACATTAGCATGCATATGCCTTGAATAAAACCATTCAACAAAATAAAACCGTTATTGCAATACAAGAAAAAAAACACCCTTATTTTACTACCCAGTAGTTTACTCAAATATGTGAGATTGTGATTTAATGCCTTTTTGCATATTTGTGTTTTAGATTGTTTGCACTTGCATTTTGGATTCACTCATGTCGAACAACATAGAAAACAATCAGGTTTTAATCATGTGTCGAACATGATTTAATCAAATGTTGTGCATGCTTTTTACTCAAATTATTGGTTTGTGTGATTGATTATAAATACATAAAAAGTTTTAGTCCTTCACAATCAACCAAAAATTAGATTTTTTTTAGTTCTCTGGTACATACTTTACTATAGAGACTCTTGACTTTAACGACAAAACTTTTAAAAACGTATAAAAGTACCAACAGCAAAGTTGTTGAAAAATAAGCAGATCATTTTGTGTAATTGATTTGTTTGGTCGTAACCAACATAGCTCTACTTTACAGAGGTATCGATGGTCACGTAACGTAGTCATGTATTTAGATGTAATATCATAAAATTGATCTTTTGTGCAGTTAAATTTTTATGTATGAAATTATCAGCGATAGATGACGAAATAGACAAAAACTGTCGTTGAAAATTGATGAATTGTGTATTAAGTAAACAAATATGTGTGTAATATGTATACATGTATATAGAATGTATGTATATTTGAATGTATGTATGTACATAAAACTTGCTGGTTTCTAGTATTGAGATTAGTTACCCAGAATAAAAAAATTGTAAATGGAATATGAATAGAAATACCTCTTCTTGGTTTTGTTGCGCAACTTGTTGTTGTTGTACAGCTGGCTGCGTTTGTTGCGTAACTTGTTGTTGTTGTATAACTGGTTGCGTTTGTTGCGTTATTTGTTGTTGTTGCTGCTGAAGTACTTGATCGCTGTTTATGGATGCAACAATAGCGGATGCAAATGCTTGAGCATGCGTAATATTCTCTAGTTCAATTTTAAGTTGTTGCAACGAATTATTCATATTGCTGGCTGCATTTGGAAGAGAAGTAGAACCGCTACCACCACCACCATCCCCACCACCACTACCACCACTACTACTATCACTACCAATACTTGCAGGATTGCCTGCACTGCTTAAATAAATATTACCATTTTGTGTGGCCAGATCCTTTTCAAAGCAAATTTTCTCTATTATTTGGTCAGAATTTTCTTTACTTTCCGTTTTTGAAGGTGATGTTGTATTGCTTTTATTGAAGATTTGATCTACATTGTTACCAATATCGTCGGTGTTATTTTTCGCATAATATTGATTTTCGTTTACTGTTTAAAATCAAAGTCATACAATTTTATAAAACGTTTACAGATTAGGAATAAAAATTCGATAATTATTGTATATTTACGTTGGAAAAAAAATAATAACAATAATAAAGAACAATAAAACAATAACGGAATTCACGCTTGGAATTTTAACTATAATACAAAGCACAGAGACGACAAATTTCACATTTCAAAAACCAGAAACTGATGTTTAAAGCAGAAATTTCGTATGTGAATGAGACAGAATTAGCTAGAGATCACTGTTTTTCCTAAAATATGGAAACAAAGAAATGAAGGCAAAAAATTTTTTTTTAAAAAATTTAATGTTTTCAGAATTTTAACAATTTAAAACTAAAGCATATATATATTTAAAAAAATTTATAAGAAAAAATTAAATTATTGTGCTGTGTGGAAGGAGTTTTGTTCTGTAAAATTTAGTGGCCAAAACCATAAGCACGAGACATAACTAAATTTTTTTTTTCCTCAAAAAAATTTTTTTGAAGGCAGACTTATACTACTTTAAAAAATAATAACTGAAGTATATTATATAAAATTTTAAATAGTTTCTTAAAATTCTAACTCAAAGTTATCATCTCTGTATGCTTAGTGGTCTAGTGCTAACTTACTCATTTGTTAATTAGTTAAGCACGTTTTTAATTACTTAACCCTCCATTTTCACTTCACTTTTCTTCATTCATGAATTACCGCCCCAAATTGGCACTTCATATTCAATCTTGATTTCTTTTACCTTAACATGAACTAAGCAAAAAGTTACAATATTTTCTTTTTTAATTTTTTACGATTTTAAATGGGATACAAGGCTCTTTCCACTGAAGCGTGAATTCCGCTAATATGACACTTTTATTTCCTTATATACGAGTATTTGGACAAAATAAAACTGACTCAGAATTGTCTGAATTGCGTACAGATGCAGAAATCGAAATTATTTTTAACTAAATTAAGGATAATTAAGAATGTTTTATAATTAGACTTGGGTGCTAGTGGATTTCGAACACAAACACATACACTCAAAATTTATACATACATATATGTAGTTGGCTACATTCTTAAGCGACCAATACACGAAGGCAGCAGGCAAGAGCATTGAACTTGATTGAGCTAATAAGTTCGAACCACATAGCATACCATCAAACTGGTACAATATTAATTTTATTAAAGAAAAGTTACTTGAAAGGTTGTTATGGATGTTTAAAATACTAATAAATAAAATGAAAATAACGAAAAAAAGGAAACGAGAAAAAATTTAAAGAAAAATACATGTTGGGAAGAAGAAATGTCTTAATTTTCAATAAACTATAATATGTTATTAATGTTTAAGACCTAACTATAATATGCATAACAAAACTTAAGCTACTGGCAAAATTGAACGAAAACTGAGTCAATTACTTAAGCAATTTTAAAGAAACTTTTAAGTGGATATAATGTACTTATGAACTTTCGTCACAGTTGCATATCTAGGGAATATTGGCACTTTCCAGAAATATTCAATTTCTTTTTATATCCTAAATAAACGACAATTTTACTGATCATAGTTTATTTGCATCATATAATAAATAAATAAATATTTATTTTATTTTTACTTATTTTAAGCCACCGAGATTTCCCTCTTTTTTTATTAGTGGATAAAAGTACTAAAATATGCAAATGTGCGTTTGTAAATAAACAAAACTAAAATTTAAAATATTAAAAGTGATTTGTGTTAGAAATTAACATTCATGTAATGAATAAAAATTAAAACATTTGAAGACAATAAATTTGTTAAAATGTGCAGTTGAAGAAATTTTTTATTTATGCATGTAAAAACATCTGATTCCGTACGAAATGTATGACCAGTGTCGCTGTTTGCTACAACAAGTAAGGCATTTAGGAAGTCGCATATTGCTTTTTGCAAGACAACAAGACGTACCTTTTTTCTGTTAAAAATTTGCACAGCAATTTGGGAGCTGGAGCTTCCTTGTTCGCACAAATCTAAAATATTTTTCAATAAAATGTTCTCTTCCGCCATTGTTCGCTTTATAATTAATGATACAATGTATATAAATGTTCCTAAACGATGTCAGGGTTGCAAAATATGAGTATGCAAAGTATTAAAATAGTAACTACACAATGTATCAACTTGGTATTCATACTTTATTGATACATTGTACTTATACGTTTAGGAAGTCAGCCTGACATTTGACGAAACTTTTTGTTAAGTCTATTATAGTTTGTCATATACAGTTTCTGTGTAATCGCACAATTGTTTAAGCTAGCTTATGCCTATTATAATTAGGGGTTTACTCCTTGACCATTTTCCTCAACTGAGCCAATTTCGCCTTACACAACACCAGCAAACTGGTGCCATCAGCAAGATATAAAAATCTGTTTGATATGTCCATACACGAACAAACCACTGGCACAATCATTTCATTGCGCATGAGTTCATGCTGCTGTCGGGCATTGGCCACCTTAAACTTTCAGTAAAAGAATTCTAAAAATATTAAATGCACTAGTACACGTTTGACCCAATTCTATAAATAATTTTATTTTTTTTTGTACCTGTCGAAGGTGCAGATGTAGTAACAACAGAAACGGTGCTAGAGGTTGTCAATACAACTGGATTAACATAAAATCTAGATATTTTTCGAGATGCAGCTGGCATCGTCACAGTAGAACTGTTTGGTTGACTGTCTTGGTTACCATTTATATTCCCATCAGCATCTGTTTGTGTTTTATCATCACTTGCACAAATAGTAAATATTTCAGAGTTTTCTAAATTTGTATTCACAGAAGCTAAAGGAGGGTTGGTATTTTGAGTATTTTCTGTTGCAATGTTATCACAATTTATTATGTCAATGTTATCATTTAATTCAAAGTACTGTGTGTTGCGTGTATTATCTGTCAAGAATACCGAATTTGGTGTAATGGTATTGTCTGGTGTGTAATCGGACGATAGAGATGTATATTCCGAAGCTGTACTAGCTTTACGCGATGTAGATGCTGAAGATACTACATTATCACTGCTATTGTTACCACCTTCAGATGTAGTGGTTGGTGTAGAGGACGATATCGGTGTTGAACAAAAAGTCGTACCAATAATCGAGTCTGGTTTCTGATGTTGCTTTATTTTTTGTATCACATCCGCACTTTCACCTCCATCTGCTGAAATTTGATTTAAAGCTGTTAGACTAGAGCTCAGACTTTCTCCGCTATTCAGATTTGAACCAATCACTAAAGCCGCTGTTGTATTAAAATTAGATGTGTTGGTGTCAAACATTTTCGATATATCAATCGAAGTTTCATCCCGCTAACGTAAGATTTGGTTATTTTGAAAAATAGTTATAGAAAGTGGTTATTTACATAGTTTTTTTTTATTCAAGAAAGAAAAGAAATAGAATAACAAAATCAAGAACAAATAAAAACCATTAGTAATACTACTTACTAGTGTTAACAATAACATGAATAGTTGTGACATAAATACTTAAAAAATACATATAAAATTAATTTAATAATTATTATATCTACGTATACATATTAGTATAGCTATGTAGTTCTAATTATTATATTTATATTGAATTACATATGCCACATGTAGTGGTGTAAGTATGTAAGCAACTATTGTAACTTAAAATAACTCCAGCTACTCCTTATTGTTACCTTTAAATCTGTTAAAACCGATATTCATTGTAGCCATTACATTTTAGAAAAATTTACATGGGTTTTTGTAAAAATTTCCACATAAATATACATTTATTCGACTATTATAATTTTTTTGTCGCTAATAATATCAATTATGTTGGGTTTTTTTAACTTTACAATTTTTTTACAATATATTGCTGGACAGCACAATAAGTACGGAGGGGAAATATTATCTAGAAATCACTTCTGTGGATTACACCCATAGATTCCATCTAAACTTTTATTGTTGACTTTATAAGAAAAATTGAAAATTTTAATAGAAATCTTGTTGGCATATGTAAAATTAAAGCAAAAAAAAACAAGTGTATATTTATGTATTAATTAAATCTTTGAACCACCGCACAGTGGGGCAGAATCAAAATATTTTGGAAATAATTCAGCCGTTTCTAAGCGGCTGGTCCGCATAAAATATTACAGAGACATAGCAGAGGAGTATTGAAGCTTAAGTCTTAAAACCCTAGTGAAGACCTATAAAAAATATGCTTGAATGTATAACTTATCACTTGTAGTTAACGAGTTATACGCGTTTAAAAATTGAAAACTGAAAATTTTTCAAGACTCTAGTATAATTTTTTTAACTATTCGGCACAATTTTTATCGAAATTAGTTAGCTAGTCAAAAAAATTATTAAGCACACACAAAAAGTTTCGGGATAAATCACTTTTGAATTCAAAGATAATCGTTTTTCAATTTGAAAATTAAAAAAAAGGTTCAATTTGTGTGTAAAAAAAAATTTCTTGAGGAACATATGAAAGTTTGTTTTTCACAAACTGAAGCAAGCTTTAAAAAGCCCTACATACAATATCAAATGTGAGCTTTGTGGGCAAAAGTCTAAAAAATTCCAATTTTTATTGCATGTTTTAGGAATTTCAGGATGCCAATTGTCTAAATCTGAAATTTTTTTTTCTGTACATATTGAGATAAATTAAATTCACATAGGAGGTGGGCGCAACTGATCAGGTGTTTTTTATTTATATTTATGTTTTATATGGCTGAACGTCAAATTTTTTTTTCATTTTGCTTTGTGTGTTTACAACATATTTAGAAATTAAATTTATTTAAACATCCTCATAAGAAAATTTCTGAAAAAAGTGTGTGCTTATAAGAAAAAATTTTTAATTCATTTTGTTTTGTGTGCCTACAATATATTTATAAATTAAATTTGTTTAAGAAAATTTATAAGAAAAGCATGTGCTTATAAGAAAACTTTTTTGTTCCTTTTGTTTTGTGAGAAAAGCGTGTGTTTATAAGAAAACTTTTTTGTTCCTTTTGTTTTGTGTGCCTACAATATATTTATAAATTAAATTTGTTTAAACGTTCTTATAAGAAAATTTATAAAAAAGCGTGTGTTTATAAGAAACTTTTTTGGTACTACTACCAATGTAAAATGGTTTAGCGTCCTCATCAATAAAACTGCAAAAACTACAATTGGGCGATAATTGAGCACTGAATAATTTCACAAATAGTAATAATAAAACTATATTACACAATTAAATTTGTTGCACGCTTCTTATTACTTTTTTTTATTATTAAATTAATATTTTCTTTTTCGTTATAACAAACTTTATTATTTGTTTATTTGAAAATTTTATTTCATCCCCATTTTTTCTCTTTGTTTTGTTTCTTTATTTTGACAGTTTGCTAGATATTTTACACTAACAAAATACATATTGCGCGCATCTCCTATGAATTCGCCTTGGGTTTACTTAAGACGTCAACTGTCGTGTTATATGTGAGTAGAGATGCCAAACGGAAAATCCCGTTCCCGAAAGTTCCGATATTTTTTACTGTTTAAATTCCGAGAATTTCGGGATTTTATTAATCCCGTTTTAGTTATATTTTTGTTGTCAAAAGATATATTTTTCTGTGTCCCCTTATTAAAAACAAAAACTTATTATTTGAAACGCCCTGTTGAAGAAAATCAACACAACCACTTTGATATAAGTATTAACAAAACTTGCTGTATATTTCTATTAAAAAGTAAAAAAAGTGAGAAAAAATAAAAAATCAAGTTTTTTTTGTGTAAAATTAAAAAAAAAAATAGCTTTGAAGAACACAAAACAAAAAATAAATATAAAAGTTCAGTTTGGCGTCATTTTCTTTGTTTTTTATGTTTATTTGAAAATCCCGCGAGGGATTTCGGGTTTTTTAAATTCTTTTAGCTCCTCTTATATAATCATCCCATAACAAAAACGCAAATTCTTCCAAGCTCAATATGATCGACAACATGATGATGCCTAGAAAAATTAAATTACAATTAATATACCAATTTTAGTCAGAAACAACAAGTTCTTCCTACAGGTAGATAAAAATGTAAAAAGAACGTTAGTTAGCATTTGCGGAGCGTCTTCAATTCGTTTTTTAATACAAAGAAAATCAAAATGTATCATTAATATATAGAAAAAGTACCATTTTGCAGTTTATTGATTTTTCTATTTACTGAGCACCGTTCGAGCTCGGTTTGCTAGTTCTAAATTCCTTAATTTAAAAAAAAACGTAGCATTCAAATCAATAAAAATTAATGTTTTACCTCTGAATGATTTTTTACTGTTCTCAAGAGTGTTTCACCCCAGTTTCACAGCAAAAAGTACAATGAAAATTAATAAAAAACGTCATTTTGTCCCTTTAATGATTTTTCATTTTGCTTATAACCGTTTGAGTCCTTCTAGGTTCGTTTTCATTAAAATATCAAAAATTACTATTACAGTAAATAAAAAGTATCACTTTGCACCTTTAATGATTTTTTACTTTGCTCAGGATCATTTAATTCTAATGTCGTACTTTTAAGTTCGTAAATAATAAAATATCAAAAAGTTTAATAAAAAGTACCATTTATCCCTTTACTGATTTTTCTCTTTGCTTAGGACCGTTTGAGTCCAATCTCACATTTCTAGGTTTGCTTTCGTTAAAAAATCAAAAAGTACCAAAAAAATTAATAAAAAGAACCGTATGTCACTTTAATTATTATTTTTTTTATTATTAAATTATTTTTATTAGTATTAATAATACTTTATATGTACAATATTTTGAATTTGGTACTATTTAGTTTAGTTTGTTTGTTTTGGCTCTAATATAAATTATATTTTACAAATAATGATATTTGTGTTTTAAATATATTTTGATTATTTTCATTTTTAATATAATTAGGTAATGTGTTATAAAGTTGCAGTCCTTTGTAAAATAGATTTCGTTGCATTGCAGTTGAGTATACTCTTTCAATTCTAAAGTTGTTCATATTTCTCAATTGGTACGGTTGTGCTTCTCTGACATATAATATTTGTTCTGTCAAATAATCCGGTGTTTCTCCACGTTTCATTTTTTGTATAAAGTTTAAAGTGTTGAGTGCAAGTCTCTGACTTATGTTTAGCCATCTTAGCGATTCAAGCATAAAGTTGATTGGTGTGTATCTGTTGCATTTTAATATTGTTCTCATTGCTCTATTTTGAAGTTTTTGTAGCCGATCTATTTGTTGTAAATTGCAGCATGAATATAAAATGGTAGATCCAAATTTAAAATGTGGTTTTATTATTGTATTATATATGTTGATTGCCGTTATAACAGATATTTGCTTTCTTATTCTTTTGAAAAAACCAATTTTTTTTTGCCAATTTTTTTTGCATATATAGTCAATGTGTGTTTTAAATTTTAATTCCCTGTCAATAATAAATCCTAAATATTTAATATGATTCACTTTTTCTATAACTTGATTGTTTCTTTTGAAAACCTGATTGCTATTTGTATTTATCTCTAGTATTTTTGTTTTGTTTTCATTTAATTTAAGCTTGTTCATTTCCAACCACTTGATAACATATTTCATATCCTGTTCGAGTTTATCATAGCATTGTTCCTCCGATTTATCTTCCGCGAAAATAAGCGTATCATCTGCATAAAAAATTATTTCACATTTATCCACTATTTTTGGTAAATCATTTATATATATTATAAATAATAAGGCTCCTAGAATTGAGCCCTGTGGTAATCCGTATTCGTTGTCCATTGAATTGGATCGCACGTTGTTAACTTTTGTTATTTGTTTCCTTCCCGTCAGGTAAGATTTAAACCATTTTAGTTCTGTATCCTGAACTCCGTAGTAATGTAGTTTTTGTAAAAGAATATGCCTGTCAATAGTTTCAAATGCTCTTTTAAAATCAAGGAATATGCCCACAATTTTACTATTTCTCTCAACTTTTTTCCATCTGTTAATTACGTAGTTCACTGCTGTCTCACATGAGAAGTGCTTTCTAAATCCAGATTGGTATTTTGATAATATTTTTTTAGATTCCATATATTGTTCTAGTTGTTCTTTAGCCACCTTCTCTAATATCTTTTCGCAAGTCATCAACGTATTAATTGGACGGAACTCTTCACATTTTTTGGTTTTTGACACCTTTTCAATTGGAGTTACCATTGAAGTTTTCCAGTTTTCGGGAAATACTCCTGTTTTTAAAGATTTGTTTATGATATCAAGCAGAGTTTTTCCTAATATATGCCAGCTATTAAGTATCATTTTAGTGTCTATTTTGTAATAGTCAGGCTTATTTTTTAAGTTCTTACATATTATTTTCAATTCTTCTAAAGTTATTGCACGAAATTTAAAATAGGAATTTATCACATTTACGCTAGGAGTGTATTGCACATTATTTATTTCGGATCTTATTAATTGAACGCTCTCTATAAAATATTTGTTAAAGTTATTAGCTATTTCAAAATTATATTTAAATTCTACTTTATTAAATATCACAGTTTCAATAATATTTTTATTTTTTTTTTAAATTAGGTTTTTTATTTCTTTCCACATTTTTTTTTTATCTTTAGCGAAAGTGATTTTATTATTTACATATTTACTTTTTTCATTTTGAATCTTAACTTTGTAGATATTTCGAATCGTTTTGTAGTTTGTCCATGCTTCGTTCGTATTCTCATATCTTGCGATTTGATACTTATAAATTGTTTCCCTTTTTATTCGTCGTATTTCATCGTTAAACCAATTACACTTGAAATTTTCCCTATAAGTTTTTCTCGTAATTAATTTTTTTACTGCATTTTCTAAGTACTCGTTGAAGATATTAACGTTGTAGTTCAGATCATTATTTTTATTTATTCTCTGTATATTACGTATTTCGATATTAAACTGATGTCTATTGTATTTAAATATTTCAATTTCTCTATTGGTATTTTCATTAGAATTGTAGTTATCACTATCTATTATAATATCTATTGCTTCGTGATCCGAAATTTTATTTAAAACGTTAATTTTTGCAGAGATATTTCGACTATTTGTCACTATGTAATCTATCATTGTTTTAGAGTTTTCTGTTATTCTTGTAAAATCTTCCACTATTTGCTTAAGGCCATTATCATCGAGTACGCACTTAATTTTGTTTTTATAGAAACTTTCTTTATACCAATCTATATTAAAATCACCCGCTATTATGATATCACAGTTTATTTCATTTATTTCTTCTACAATGTCTGTAAATGCTTCCAGAAATTCATATTCGGCACTGCTTGGGGACCTGTATGCAGCGGCTACAATATATTTGTTGTTTTTATTCTGCATCATATATGCTGTAGTCCAAATCTTTGAATTAACAATTTTTTCGACGATTTTTCTGACATTCCATTTATTTTTAAAATATGTTGTAATTCCGCCTGTCCTTTTTGAGTTTGATAAAGATGAGAATTGATTATAACCTGTTAACTGTGTTTCGGCCTCGTCCACGTCTACAGTTAAGTGAGTCTCTGATAAAATAACAAAATCAGGTTTTTGTGTTTCTAATAGTATTTCCACTTGGTTAAAGTTGTTTAATAAACCTTGTATATTCGTATATACTCCGTATATTTGCCATGGTTGTTATGCAATAAGTCCTATCCTTCTTCTCTTCGCATTTAGTTTATTTTGAAAAACTGGGCATTCCCTACTCGTTGTTGCATGGTTCTCATCAAGTCCAAGGTTCAACCTTTTGTTCTCTCTCAAACAGTTTATACATTTATTAATAATATCCTTCGTGCATTCCTTCGATTTATGATTGCCGTGACATTTATAGCATACTTCCCCAAATTTACAATCTGTTGATTTATGGTTATACCCCTTACACTTAAAACATTGTATGGTACCATTACCTTCATACACTTTGCACCTTTCCCATACAATATTTACTTTTTGAGCATTCATCACTTTAATAGATGAGTCCTTATCTATTTTAATTATTGCATTGTATGTTGTAAGACCGTTCTTTCTGTATTCGAATATTTTTATAACTTCAAGTTCGCTTTCATGGAGCATATCATTTTGCTTTTTTAGTTTTTCCACAATTTCATTCTCGGTGAATTTAAAAGTCATACCGTTTAATTTTATTTTCATTTCCATTTGATTTGGAACTTTAATTTCATACATATCACTCATTTCAGTTAGTAGAACTTTTTTAATTTTTTCCCTTTCTTCATTATTTTCACTTTGAATAACAACCGATCCATTTTTTCTTTGTTCAACATTTAAAATTTTAAAATTAGATGGATTAACTTTTTTTGTTAAATCTTCTTTAGTTTTTATAACTGTTTGTTTTTCTTTTGGTTTTACAATAATCGGGTTTTGTTTATATTCGTCTGGCATCGTTACTTTATTTTTTAATGCATCGGAAAATGATAATTTATTTGTTTTGACACTTGCTTCTGCTATTGTCTTTTTAATTTCGTCACACATTTTTTTGTTCTTGCTTTCAATGGTATTGTATATTTCTTCATTATTGTTTTGTTTTTCATTAATTTTTTCATAAACTTTTTTTATTTCTTGAGCATTTTTTTCACAATATTTTTGTGCCTCATCTAATTTTTTAAATCTTTCATCATATCTTTTTTCAATAGCCTCAAGTAGTTTTTTAAATTAATTTTCGTGTTGTTTTAGCGCCGATTTGAATTCGCCTTTATATTCAGCTAAGTTATTGCTGTTTTTTTCAACATTCTCTTGAACTAATCCTAGCGCCAAATCTATGTTGTGTATATACTGAAGGCAATCATCACATATAAAACATATGAATCCACCAGCTACCTCGAGAATATTGATCTAAGCCTGAAAATTTTTTTGAGCAATGATACACTTTTTTACATATTCCTTCGCAGCTTAAACCACTTTCACCGCGTATCGCAGTTTTACATTGTTGGCACTCGGCCATATTTGTTCAAACCAAACACAATAATCTTTAAGTTTTTGGTTAAACCAACTTATATGGATTAAGTTTATTGTTTTTACTATGTGTTTTCGCACACTTATAAATTTTTTCTAATATTTTATTTTGAAATTTGTTTATATTTTTATAAATTCTTTAGAGCCAAACACTTCACGATACCAGTGTTGCCCTTTAATGATTTTTCACTTTGTTCAGGACCGTTTGAGTTTTTAAACGCGTATAACTCGTGTTACGAATTCGCTCTAATTAGAATTAATAGTATGTTAAGAATTTGTATTTGTGCTTTGGTTTTCTGGCAACTTTGAATTTATCATTTACCTATCGTCTTATTTGGTAAAATTAAGCTGTCAGAATATTTATCTGGCTTCTGATTAAATATGCCATTTTTGAATTAACCGGCAGCAGAGAAAGACCAAAGTAAGCATGAAAAATATTGCAAGAATTGTTGAATTAGAAATATTTATTTTCTCTTTATTTTTAGTTTTTAAACCTCGTTGTATAATGAACTAGTTGTAAAACTCTTTGTATAAACAATACCTTTTTATGTGAAGTAATAAGTGTTTTACGATTATTGAAATTGTATTAATTGGTATTGTCGATGACCGCACAATAATTGTTAATCTATTTGTGGGTATACAAGTGCTGTTTCAAGTTAGTCGAGATTCCAATAACTCGTTAACTACAAGTGATAAGTTATACATGGAAGCATGTTTTTTATAGGTCTTCACTAGGGCTTTAAGACAGCTTGCAAAATCCAATGAAAAATAAAAAAATGGTTAGCGTTTTAAAATATTACATGTCCGAGGTACCCTACTTAAGCTTCAATACTCCTCTGCTATGTCTCTGTAATATTTTATGTATTGCGGACCAGCCGTTTAGAAACAGCTGAATTATTTCCAAAATATTTTGATTCTGTCCCACTGTGAACGTCAATGCCAAAGTTATAAGAAAAGAACAAAAAAAAGGTCGGAAAAATTTACAAAAAAAAATTTGATTAAATTTGTAAGTTTACAATACATAAACGAAATAATAGCGGTATTCACGCTTGGAAGTATTTTTACAAACTATAATATATAAATAAAATTCATTTTTTGTTTGTTTGTTCGCTATACAAAGTTTTGTTTTCTAACGGATTTCTCTGAAATTTGGTACATATAGTCCCTATAATCCAAAGAAGGTCGCCATATACTTTTCACTCAAAATTGTTCAAAAACATGTATGCTCCTACTTAGCTTAAGCATGAAATTATACTTTGAAATGTATTATTGAGCACTTTGCTTCATGCTAAATGACTGTATTTTTTGGATGAGTTTTTAGTAATTAAAATTCTATTTCTATACGGATTTCTTTAAAAAAATTTCTGAAGACACCGACTCACTTAATAAATGACCGGGCGGGCGAGACCGGCCAAAAACATTTAATTAATGTGTATTTCGGGAAAATTTTATCTACAAAGCGTGATCGACTTTTCTTTTAATAATTGTAAACTAAAAAAATGCAAGTAACTGTGATGCAGCCACGTTATCAATTAGCAAACACTATGGCCCATAATCATAGTCACACTAAAGTCGGTATTTTTTTAAAAACGATTTTAAATTCATGAAATTCTTATTAACAAAAGTAAGCTTTTAATAAAAGTGTACTTTTTTTGTGACTATGATTATGGCCCTATGTATCTAATCATCATAATACTATTTAGCAGTAATACTTTTAGCGTCTAAAAATGCTGTTGCTTAAAATTAACCATTTATTTTTAAAAGAAACCGCTGTTCATTTGGCCTTAGAGTACATAAAATTAGAATAATTAATCGAAGACAACAAAAGCTAAAATCGCAACTCTGAAGTTAGCATTACAATCTATAGAATTGTGTTTGTAGCTTAAAATCGTCAAATTGATTTTATGGACTTTTATCGATGGAGATTCAGACCTCATTTATATTATGGACATTTCTTGCCGGACAGACGAAGTTTGTAGACAAGGGGGCAAATACGCAAGGTGTGCAGTACACGACCGTCTGTACTCGACATTTTTTTGTCTCTCTTTTCGACTTTACGTAATAATAGTCTTGTTGCTTCAATTTATTTTTGTACACTGTATTAATTTGTCCACATTTTGATCGAAATCAATTTTTAAGATTTATTTATTTATTATTAATTTAATTTGGTTTGCTTCAAAAGTTCTTTTCAATTAATTTTCATACAAATCAATTAAGCACGTCACGAAAATAAATGGAAAGAAGAATTGAACAAATTTCTATCTGAACATTAATATCCAAAATGTAAAGTTTAGGAAATAACAAAAGAGAATTGAAAAAATATTCTGCTAGAAATGTCCATAATGTAAATGGGGACTTATTTAGATTTATATGATATATGATGTGTGTACATATACATTGGCAAGTTAAATTCGGTTGTGCCGAGTCTTATATACCCTTCACTGTAGTAGCCAAATATTAATATTTTTAATTTTACACATTCTTCTTAAACATTTAACACAATATAAAATATGTATAAAAAAACTTTTAATAAAATGACAAATTGATTAAATTAATGTCCTTTGAATATATTTGAAATAATTGTAAATAAATTATTTCAGTTATAAAAAAAAAGAATACAAAATAATTTAATTTTATTTTATTTTAACCCCCCGATTATGTTTCACAACACAAAAATGTTGTGTTGCCTCGCTTACAACACAACATTAATTGAACATGCGATTATGGTTCACAACAGCTAGCTGTTGTGTACGTCACACAGTTGTATATTAATGTTAGTAGATTTTTTCTTAAAAATACAAACGTGCATGCAAAAAACTGGGAAGTTGAAAGAAATCAACATTAAAAAAAAAAAAAAAAACGAAGTGCACTAAAATAAATCTATTTTTTTAAAGTTAAATAAAACAAAAAAAAAAAAAACACATGGAGATTAACGTGTTTCTATTTTTTTTTTTTTTGCTGATGTAGTTATAAGGGAGTAGAGGCAATTAATAAAAATCTTCAAACAAAATCCACTGAAAATACATTCCTTACAATTTATTTAAAAATTGTTCTGTATTTTTATTTTTAAACCGACAAAAAAAACTAATCACAACAATGAGACAACCAGTTGTCTATTTTTACAAGTTTTTACAACACATAAGACAACATGTTGTGAACGATAATCGCCGAAAATTAACATACACAACTAAAAAGACAACACAACAGATAAGTGTTGTAAACGGTAATCGCAAAACACAACACAAAAATAAATAGATACCCTGATTTGAACTGTATATTTAATTTTTTTTCTACGTGTACTTCTCAAGATATATCGTTATACATAAGAAGAAGGATGCGTCATATGATTTACAATAAATCGAGAGCTAGCTCTCTGTTTAAACTTACAAAACTACGATAGCATGGGAAATAAAATAACCTTTAAATTATGTTATTATAAATTTTTTACCAGTCAATAAATCAAATTTTTTAAAATTTTCAAAAATTTCTTTAAAAAAAAATAATCATTAAAAATTTAATATTTATAAACAAAATATTAATTTTGTTCCTAACCATAATAAACCATATTTCATCAAAATTCATTCGTATGCTATAAATTTATTTACATTTTAGATGTACCACCTAAGACCGTGCCCCATAGAATTTTTTGTATTTTAAAATAACAAAAAAAAATTGTTGTGAAAATTGTGTGGCATTCATGAACTATGTCTAATTGTAATCGTAACAAATGCCGATAACAACATTAAGAACCAAATTTAAAATTTTATTTATTTTAAATTTTAAATTATTTTTTAAAAAGAAATGGTTGGAAATATTTTTGACAATACTTTGTGAATAATTTCTGAACTATAAGACTGTTAAAAATTTGATGACAACATAATTTAAAGGTTATTGTATTACCGATTTTTTTGGTATTTTTATAAATTTATTCAGAGAAGTTTTTCTCGAGTTATGGCCAGGGTTGGAAAAAAATTATGCTAGTGAGCACAAGTAGTGCTTACGAGCATAAAATAATACTTATGCTCGCTAATGAAATTAATAAGCATGAATATTATTTTATTTTTGAGATGTTACTCAATTAGCCAAAAGCGCCATGACAGATTTTCCCAAAATTTGGTATACACGATCTGTATACAAAAAAGAAGTTGCCATATTATTTTTTATTGGCCACGCCCACTTTTCATATATATGCACTATTTTTCAACGGATTTTAATGAAATTTGGTACTCTCCTTACTCTGATTATGGCAAATTATATAGCGCAACCTCTTTGTTTTTATGTATAACGGTATATCTCGAGAGCTACATGTAGGATTGATTAAAAAGGTAATTTAAAACGTTTGAAGCTTTTTGCCATAGGTATACAATGCGCCTATGAAACCTGTGGCACCACAAATTAAATTTCATTTTGAAGGCCTGTGTTATTTATTGTGTTCTTTATAAATTTTGTTGAACAATTAGTTGTGTTATAAAAGAAAAACACCTGAAAATTAAAAAATAAAGACGCCTTTTTTGGTGTAAATTTTTTATTTGCTTTTGTGTTTTCTTTTGTATTAAAAACAAAGAAAACAGCTGTTTTCTTGTGCTTTTGAAAAGATAAAAGTATACCGAAAAAGACAGAAGCAGTGTGGTTTACAGAACAACACAAAATCACACACTTGATTTCAAAGCCACATGTGATTTAAAATCTCTAGATTTTTAGAACACACCTGATTAAATATTTGAATTAATTTTATGTAATACAATGTTGGGCACCAAAAATATTTGCCAAAAAGTAGTGGTTAATATTATTGCGATAAATAATTGGTTATGTGGCCGTAGCTTTAGCGAAATAAGTGATTTTTCCTGCTTTATGATTTTTAATTTGTTATAAATAAAATTTTTTTAAAAATAGTACCTAACAGATAAAATTTACATATAATACAAAACAAACATGTATTTAATATTATATAAATTAAATTCGTTGAAAACAAAGCTCTATTATCATAACACAAAAAAAAAAAAAAATAAAAAAAATAAAAATACATATATATATATATATATATATATATATATATATATATATATATATATATATATATATATATATATATATATAACTTACAGATCTATGCCGCTGATGGGTCCTGAATGCCGACCGTTGGCGTGTTAATGACGCATGCCGTACCTATAATTTGGGTTTATAGTTATAATAAAAAAAAAATGGGATGAAATGTATATACATATAACAATAATAAATTAAATATTGGCCTCAAAAAAATTGTTTTTATCATATTAATATATACATATGTATGTTATAATAATATTAATTGCTGTAATTCTATTCTAAAATCAAATTTCACGGCAATGCAAAGAAATGCATACAATTTAAAACATGTATATAGAGTATATAAATACAATTACAAAAAAGTAGTATAGCGAACACTACTTCCAAAAAAAATCGTATTTACAACTTCCACTTGAATTATAGACTATGATTGTTTCTTTCAAGCTAAACGTATTATATCTGTGGCAATATGGAAAACAGCTAATGCCTTATTAAGTCATATTAGAGAATTTCAAAAGCTCCATTAGTTTTTCATACAAATTTATTTCGATTCTATCAAACGGTATTGTTATCATTGCCATTTCGTTAAATGTGGAATATATTGTTTTCTATCACCGAACTAATTGCGACAACAATTCAGTTGTCAGAAGTTACTTCATGTTTGCTTTATTTTTCAACACATATTTTTCGCAAAAAAAATTTATATGTTAAAAATTACATACTTATATATTATACAGTTTGTCGATTTTGGAAATCTGAATGTTTTGAATATTCTAGATGTTAAAATGTTTAATTAACACTTTTGTGATTCCATAATAATTTTTATTACAAAATAATAAAATATAATATAATAATTTGAATTGCCTGCCCTTTTTTCAGAGCTTTTTTTTTGATTTTTAAAAATTCACAAAGAACCGCATTTTTTATTTAATCCTAAGACCGCATACATTGCAATTAAATTAAATTATAAAACATCGAAATCAATGGGTTAATACTGATTTCATTAACGTTAAAATGAAAGTACTTAGCTTGAGAAAAATTTTTTTTAATTATACTTGAAATTTCCAACGACACTCGTTAAAACTAATAAATTTTTTCCGAGGAAAATTAAATTTTCTTCCTTTTCCAATAATTAACTATTACTTTTGAGCTACTAGTATAATATTGTGTTACCCGGTAACGAAGTAGTTAGAGTTATAATAAATATAATGTTAATTTGATGTTAGTAAAATAATAAAGTTATGTATTTATATTCTTATAACTTATACTTATATGTATTTATATACATATATGATATAAGCGTAATGTATTACTATGTTATGTTACATGACATGGAATTTCGTAATTTCGTGTAGGTTACCGTAGAGTTTTATTTTTATTTAAATAAATTATTATTTAAATAAATAGTTACATACATATGTGTGTACTCACGTTTGAAACTGTATCAATATAATCTTACCATTTCAATATTTCTTTTGTAGATTGCTGGTACTGGAATTTTGTTAGGATTTGATTTCACTTGGCGTATAATGTCATAAATCATTTCTACAAAGGGACTGCTTTGACATGGAGAAAGTAAATCTTGCGCTAACTGAAAATAATAATATTAACAATAATAGATATTTTTAATATCAAATTTTCTTTTTATCTATTTATAGAAATATATTTGGTCGGTGAGCCTCACTCTACAGAATTCATATTGAAGCAAGAATGATAACACCAAGTTTCGGCATTTCCGCTGTTAATTTTTTTTTTTCAGATCTGATAGAATTGAAGTGAACACGGCTAACATGATACATTACCATTTTGAAGTCAGTTTTACAAATACATAAAAGCTAGAAGTATTTGTTTAGAAATTAGAAATTACACCATGCAAAAAATGGAAAAAACCTTTCTGAAATTATATAAAAAACATTTTTTTTGATGCGTCAGCCGACTGTAAAAAACATAAGTTATAGATGTTTTTTTTTTTTGGTACAAATGACACCTTTGAAATTTGGCAACTCTCACATATGTTTATTACGATTATTAAAAATGGAGCGCTTTACGAAAGAATAATGCGTTATAATTGTGATGGAGCAAAGTGAGCTCAATGGCAATTTTTTGATGAAGCGCATTACCATTTGAATGGCTCGTGAATGCACAAAATTGTCGAATTTGGGACTCAGCAAATGCTCTTACAATTCATGAGAAACAAATGCATACATAACTAAATGAGGCCACAATTGCGTTGACTGTAAGCGGCATTCGTTACTGGAACATGATAACGAAGTTCTTGTAACCTGTAACTTAGCGCGTCAAACAATCGATTTGTTGCAGTATGAAATGAAAAAGTGCACTCTTACCAAGGATGTTCTTCATTTCTAATTCTATGGATACTTTTTTTGTTGTAGTAAAATATAAGATTTTTGAAGAAATTTTAAATTTTAATTTTTTCTATGTATTTTTGAGTGTGTTTTTACATCATTTTTTAATGCAGTTATTATTTTTAGAGTTTGAGAAAGTCTTATAAAAAATAAGAACTTTTTCAATATATTATGAAATTTTTCTTTTTTAAAAATTGATTCTAAAACCGCATATAATAAATTTACGTAAATAAAATTAGTTTTCTGTTTGTTTGTTTCTTCGCTATGCAAACTTTTGTTTTCCAACGAATTAATCTGAAATTTGACACACATTTTTAGACCAACTATGCCGATTTTTAAGCACGCTATTCAACGATTTTCACTCGCCACTGTTCCTGCACTTAATTTAAGCCTGAAATTATTCTTTAAATATCTTATTTACTACTGTAGTCGGTGGCTCTGCTCATGCAATGAGCCAATTTATAAAGTAATGTATGACTGTATTTATTTGGATCGGTTTTTTAACGATTAAAATTCTATTTCTATTTCTCTAAAAAAATCTAAGGCTACTGACTCATGTAATATGGACTGGACCAGGCGAGACCAGGCAAAAACACCTAGTTGAATCATAAAACATCAAAATCAATGGGTAAATACTGGGGTCCAATCGCAGCTTTCGATATCGAGTCATTTTGATAAAAAAAACACTTTTATATGTCATCATCGCATGATGGCTTTCGATAGCGAGTCTTCGATCGAGTGTAATCTTAGTTAACATCATTCGATAGAAAAAAAATCTCAAGAAGAAACTTATCCATAGAATTAAAATACTTATGATTTTTACAGAATAATAGTGGTTGTACACAATTTTTTTGGCTGTTGCATATTGTTTTTATTTAACATCGAAAAGTAACTTTGTGTGAAAATAGAAAATAAATTTTTTTTACTTAAATGTTTTATTCAGAAATTTAACAAAATTTTGAGTTCGAAAGAAAAAAAAAAACCGAAAGAAGAAAACATTTTTTGCTGCACTCTAATTTTGACCGATTTACATCGGCTTTTTAAGTAATACGAGATGTTCTTTAAATGTTCGAACTATGTACACGGCATAACTTTCAACTTTCCTCTAATCTGTTGTAAATAGTTTCAAAACGAACATACGCCAGATCGGTCAATTCTTTCTGTTCAACGTTTAAAAGCAAAAATTTTATAACCATTTTTAAAGTCCATGTCATGAACTTACTAAAGGGATGCAAAGTATACTTGAAATGAATTACAAACACTTCTTATTATAAAATATTATACATGTTTGTAGTGATGTGTGGCTTTCAACTATGCTTGTGCAGCCCTTAAGTACCCGATTCGTAATGCAAGTTATTTTCACTGTAATGAAAATTATATAATTGTGACATGCAAACAGGTAAAGTTTTTGGGTTAATTTTTTCACTGGGTGAGAAAAACTCAACAACCGACTCTTAATTGCAATATTTGTTCCAAATTAATAAATATTGCATGCCTTGGAGTTGTCGGTACTACTGCGCTCAGCTCTTTTTATATTAGTATTTTTTAGAGATATTTTATTTATTGGTTTTATATTTTTATTCACTTTTTTAACAAATGCTATTATTTTTACTTTTAATTTAATGGTGCATACAAAAATGGCTCTGCTGGAGGGACGTAGAAAATTTAACAGCTGTATTTTATAAATAACCAGGAGGACTATTATGTACTTTGATTCGAATCAAAAAGAGAAATTTTGATTTAAAAAAAAAAACTAATTATGTAAAAAATTCGAAAAAAATTAATAGTTTTAAAATTATTCTCAAAATTGTTAATACAACTCTGCTGGATTTTCGAAAGTTCTACATATTAGATTTTTCTTTCAAATTAAAAATTCTTTTCGAAGGCCATTTCGATTCGAATCAAAACCATAATAACCCTCCAGGAGAAACATGCGCAATGCATTATCATTCTTGCGTTGTCTAATTAAAGGTTAAGTAAGAGCGGCATAGGGAAAATTAGTTAACTAAAACTTTTGATTAGAAACCAAAAAAAAAAATGTTGAAATAATGTAAAACTGACTGGATTGATTGAGAAAAGCTCTACAAAATATAGTCTTAGTGCAAATAAAAATATTCTTACTGAATCGATTTGGCCTCATTTGTGGGAAAGATAATTATGTTCGATATTGATTTCAAAAATTAATAATTTAATTAATGCAATTGTTCTTACCAATTTTCTAACTACTTCCACTGGATTTACATCGCGTATATCAAATTTAAATGTAATTGTTTTCTGTTTGTTTTCCATGTGACAATTTATGACGGTACCGTGGTCGATAGCGGTTACGCTTAATTTTGGTATGCGTTCGTTACCAATGCGGGTTGAACGTCGAGGTTTTGCTTTAGATGATTTATCATCGGTATTTGTTTGATTGGTGTGTGATGAACTGGGTTTTCCAGGGTTTTTGTTGACATTTTTTATTAATGATTCTATTGCCTTTGTTTGCTGAGATGAAGATTGTATGTTTGTCGATGATTTTTGTTGCTGCAATTGTTGTTGCTGTTGGTGCTGCTGCTGTTGTTGGTGCTGCTGTTGTTGTTGCTGCTGCTGTTGTTGTTGCTGCTGTTGCTGTAGCTTTTGAGATGCTTGCTGTGCTGCATACTGTGCAGAAAATTGCTGCAATTGATTCGAAAACTGTGATTGATGGGAGTAAAAATTAAAATTAAAAACTAGGCCCTCTACTTCAAACGTAAACGAAAGAAAATCAGTCACTCATTTTCACTTGAAAATGCGGCCCACTGTCATTTGGCTTATTGTTCGTAATTGTACTTTTAAAAAATCTACGTAACACTACTTAAGCTAAGAAGGATGGCCAATATAAGGTTGTCATTCCATGTGTATTTTCTATCCCGTTAACGGGACACCCTTTAAAGTATATATAATCTGGATCCTTAGAGATAGCAATGTCCGTCTGTCTGTGTGGATGTTGAAATTAGCTTTCTGAAGTCTCTAGAAAAGTTTAGCATACCCATCTGTCAGTTGTTGCTGTCTTCAGATTGCTATTAAAATTCAGCCCGATCATTCCATAAATGGCTAAGCTAAGAGTCAAAAACCGCAACTACCTCTATTTTTTTCAATTTGTCTGTTTTTTTATTTTTATTTTTTGTTTTATTTTGTCTAAAATACAAAACGAACAAAAAACGTAGTACGCAGTTTTATCAAAAATGTCAGTCATAATGTCTGGACAAATCAGAAGAATTAGTCTACATGTCGTTTGCGACCAAAATTTGTAAACATGTGAATGAATCTAAAGGTTAGAAAATATGTCGTGCATTGGTAACTTATCATATCATATGATATGATAATTTCCTTTCCGTGCGAAAACATTCTTTAAGATTTTGCTACAAATACTCTCTTTACTTTAAGAATTTTAACTCATAGAGTGAAAACCCGGGAGCGGTCAGATAAATAAGAACAGCTAGGTACTAATAATAAAAATTTTGTGTTAATTTTATAAGAAAAAATACACAATGAACAAGATATTGAATTTGACATGATATAGAGGGCTGCAATTTTATATTAGCGGTATTCAGTGTTTGGTGCGTTTAAAAATTGCACCCATTGCAATTGCATTGTTTTCGACTAAAATTGTGAGTGCTGTTTAACCAATCGTGGCATATAAAACAGCTGACATCAGTTAATATTTTTTTAATTCAGTGGATTTCTTCTCTGGTCCACTTTTTATTATTTCTTTCCTTTTTTATTACTAGTTTGGCACAACCAGATTCCATTATTTGAATTTTAGATTTGATTTATTTATTTTTTTTTGTTGCGTACAAGTGTCAGCTAGATTTGCATCAAAAACTGAGTACCGCTATTTAAATGCTTACGTTATGATTTGCCATTGCAAAGTCATTAGTTTCTTTCGATTAAAAATATTAGTAGAAGCGTATGACAGTCTTCTGAGCCTGGCTGTAATAAATAAATTATATATACATGTTCACATACGAGTATGTACGCAACGTTATTATAGTTATATTCCAAAATATTTTTGATATTTTTCTATTACTGTATTTTAAATTTTAATAATAATATTCGACGAAGGTTCTAATAGTAGGCAGCTCTTCTAAAATTGCTTTTTACTAAAATTTTATACGTATTCTTAGTTAATTTGTTTTAATATTTTTTTTTACATTTTGTACAAACAAAAAATCGAATACCTAGATGTTCGTTCATCTTACATAAATTCCCCTTTTTGCTGACACTTTTTTCTATTTGACATTTGCAACATTCGAATATTAGACAAAAATACTGTCTTTTATCACATTTATTTACAGTTTACTCACAAATTAAAAAAAGCAATGCGATCATTTTTTTTACACATTTTGACGTGAGAACCTCTTGTTAATAACTACAGAAACGAAGAACAGTTTTATGTACTGTCTGAACACAAGTGTTAACGAAAAAAAGAAGACAACATAGAAGCTGTGACGGTCGTTGTCCGACTACGCGAATATATATACATTCATATACAAGTATGGAATACTATAACGTACCTGTGGTTGTAAAATAATATTTGGTTGTTGTGGAACGTAGCTTACTTGATGTTGTACCCCAGTAGCATTTGGCTTGACCTCTTGTTGAGTTGTTTGGTTGTTATAGTATTGAGATTGGGGATTTGTAGTTGGAGATAGTGTTTGTTGTGGAGATGGGACATCTTTTGCAAGTGCAGCAGTTGTATAATTACCCTGAGGTTGTTGACAATTAATAAAATTTTTAAGCGGCTGTTGCTCGCTATTTTCTATGTGTCGTTGCAACACTTTATCGCTTTCTTGGGGTTGTTGTATTGACTGAACTTTTTGCTGTTGTTGATTGCTCTTTTTGGTATCATCATCTTCTTCAGAGTCCACTTCATCTTCCTCTTCCTCTTCTTCGACATTAAGTGGAAGCAGCTCTCGTTGCTTTTGCAAAGCTAGTTTTTCCAAGCGAGATTTTTCATTTTGTAATTGCAGTTGTGTCTGCCGCTGAACACGTTCTTTCAACAAAGAAAACACTTGAACTTTCAACAGCCTCACTACAGCCCTGGCATCTTCTTCGGATATGATATTCTCTTTTTTCATATCATGACACAGTTGTTCACAGTCATCATTTTTGATATCAAACTCGAACTGGATGGCCTCATTTTCCTTATGTTTAGATGAACGTTTCTTTGGATCTAAAAATCTCAGACGGAACTCGATGACATTATTGTCGGGATTATTAAGAAAAGCCTCCGTTGCTGTTGGTTCAACACGTATTCCAATATCTTCTTCAAAAAATTCTGAGTTCAGTAAATCTTTACAGCTCGGACGGTCTTCTTTTTTCAATTCAATACATTTTTCAATAATTTCTCTGACTTTTGGATCTTCAACTTTACATAAAGCTGCTGGCTTAATGCCTGAGATCACTTTCTTGTAAATCTGCGCTGGGCCTTTACACTCACTATATGGATACTCCGATACTGCCATTTCTAACATGCACATACCAAAAGCATAAACATCTACGGACTCATCATAGTGTTCTTCATACATTTCAGGTGCCATGAATTCCGGAGTACCAATTACTGATTTTGCATGAGACCGATTTTTAAGGGTAGCTAAGCCTAAATCACCTATTTTCACACTACCAGTTGTACCAGTTATGAATATATTATCACACTTTAGATCACGATGAATAATGGGCAATTGCCGAGTGTGTAAAAAATGTAAACCTTTTAAAATTTGACGACACCAAGACTTCAAAACTTTTGGGTTTATTTTTTTAAAACGTTTCAAGTAGCTAAAATTAAAAGAAAAGTATTTAAAACATTTGCCAGCTCATCTACTATCAGTATTGATTTGGCTTATTATTTCAGATTTTTTTCCCACTACAAAAATGTTTTTCGTCTTCACCTTGTATTTACAATATAATTCCCCTACTTATTGAATCATAAAACAGGCCTTCATAAGCTTTTATGGCAAAAACCAAAATTGAGACAACCAATTAAGTCCTCTATATTTTTAGCCCAATTATTGAACTAGAATGGTCTATTCTTAAGTTCCTCCTACTGCAAGTAAATAATATTTTTATTAAAATACAATAACTTTTGGTACAAATTGTGATATATTTACAACAAAATGTTCTTAACACGGGCTTTACACTATAACACAAGCGTTACGATTTTTATTTGATGTAGAAAGAGAAAAAATAGTAAGAGCCGTACGACTTTCATATTTTTACTCAGTATAACAGTGTAAAGCCCCTTTAATTACTGTGCTTGTTCCAATCTATTCTACTGACTCTCTTTTCTAAAAACTCCGCCATGTTTATAAAACGATTCAAAATATTAAATAAAATTTGCCAGGCTACATTTCTCTTCTACTAAACTTATGTCGTTTTCGATTACACTACTTTATTTTCGCAAGTTTACACAAAATTTCGGACATAAATTGGAGTACCTTAAACAGTTGATCTGTGACTGTTCTCTACAGTTAATGATTGTTATTTTTTAATATTTCCATCCTTAATTTGTGTCTATTGTATAGCAAGCATATTAATATGTGTAGTAGACTATTTGCTTAATTATTTTCAAAAATTTTTGTTAAAAACTTCACGTAGTCGTCTATTTATAAGGACTTGATTTATTACTTACGATTTTAGTGTGCCAGACAGCATTAGTTCTGTAACTAGAACGATATTTTTTCTACGAGAAACAGTAAATTCCCAGTACGTATAAAATCTAACAATATTCGGATGTTGCAGCTTTTTTAACATGTCAGCTTCTTCTCGGAAACGTTTACGCTCACTCTTTTTTACTTCTTTGTCCTTTGATATTAAAATATATTTAGAAAAAATAAATAAATTAAGCAATAAATATATGCATATAGCAGATATTAGTTTTTATTTACCAATAATTCACACCAAGCAACAGCAACTCCTGTCTCTGTATCTAAGCCTCTGTAAACAGTTTTGAAACTACCACGTCCAACTTCTTTATCATATTTAAAAAATCTACCACATGGTGACATAGCGATTGGTTCGTCATCATCGTCTTTAACAGAAGATTTGCTATTGGAAACAGTACTAGCAGACGCTAAAAGAGCACAAGAATTAAGCCAGGATGTAACATATGATTTGGATGTCATAGTATATGAATTTGTTGACTTTAAAAGTCCTGGATCTGTACTTATTGTAGTAAAAGTTTCCCTTTTTGCTTCGGTTGTTGGATTGAGACCTGCAGGCAATGAATCATCCTGATTAATTCCTACTGCTTGCGACACTTTTGTAACACCTTTCAGTATATCACAACTTTCAGCTATCTGTTGTTCAAGCTTGTCCTCCATTTTAAATCCCACACGTTTTATATTTCCAGCAAGTTCTTTTGATTTTACTCCTTTATCAGATACTGCTAACGTATCATCAATAGAACTGTGGCTAGCATTAGTAGGAAAATTTATACCTTGTCCTACAGGTTCACCGGATGCAGCACTACATGCAGTTGAGGAGCTAAGCTGACCTGTTAAATCCGAAGTGCTGGTTCGTGTTGGAGTACGAAATTGCTCTTCCAAATGTTCCGCTTCACGTGACAACATTTCAATGTTATCATCATAATCACGAGGAAATTCTGTTTCCAATTCTAAATAGTTTGTGTTTGCGTTTCGAGCCGATTGTTCCACACTTTTGCGTATAAAACGCATATTTGGATTGAATTTTAGTATTGCTGTACATGGACTTGGATCTATTGTTGTTGTTGTGACAATTTTCTCCATTTTTTGTGCTGTGGATGGCGGTTGTTGGCTTACAATTTTGTTTTCCATTGTATTTTCGTTAGAATTTTCAGTAGTGTTGGGGTTTATTTTTTTATCATCCATTGACGATTTCTTTCTTTTAAATAAATTGTTACTTTTTAAATCACTATCAACAGTTACTTTATCCAACGCACTACTTGATATATCTTTTGAATTTTTTTTTATTTTGTTAGAATATATCTATTGCAAATAAAAAAATATATATAAAAGATGTGATATATGAAAAATATAAAGATGCATATCAAATCAATACTTATGTAGATAGCGAGCGAAATATAAGTACGAACATATGTATAGGTGGGTGCAAATAATTGCACTGAAGGCAGGGCTTCACTTTTTTTTATTTATTTAGCTTTGTTTACTTGTCAATATAATCTTAAGACTATAATTAAAATAGGTTAAATACTGGTTGGAAACAGAGGGTGTCAGGGTAGCGAAAACATTCATGACATTCCGATCTTGGAAAAGAACTAATGAATTGTAGAGTATTGAAATACTTGTTGAATATGTATGAGGATCAGTCAGAATGAAGACAGCAGAGCACAAATTGTGTCACTGTAATGGTCTAATTTGAACTCTTTGAATTCTTAATGAATACCACACTTAGGTAGAATTTGTAACTTGAGAGTAGTGTCGTCACAATAGGTCTATTTTGGCCGTAGTGTCCAGGTGACTAGTTCTCGCTTTTGATTCTAATTCTTGTATGGAAATAGTTTACTAAATACGGTTAATGCTCAAAATTTTAACGGTAAAAAAAGTAGCACTACTCTTGATAAACCATTCTAAACTAAATGAATTTCTAAATTTTTAATATAAAAATTGATAGCCCTTGGTGGCAATAACAGCAGCATAGCGCTTCAGCTTGGAATTAATCATGGGCTTCACACTACCTTTGGGTAAACCTTTCACATGATTTTTTTATCTACAGCATAATGCTTTACGTTTTTGGTTGGTTAAGGTTCACATACATTTTTCCTAACTTCAGCAACTGATCAGGTCAGTCCGGTAGTGCGATTCAGTAACTTTTATTACGTACATTCGTATAGAAAAAAATTATAACGATATTTTATCGAATTCGGTATTCAGTAAATTTCCGACAAAAATATTCGGTACGATAAAAATCGTTATTTGCGATGATTATTTATGTGCTGTTAGCTACGTCGCAAAGTTCATATAAACAATGCAGTTTACGGAAGTTAACAGCACATAAATAATCATCGCAAATAACGATTTTTATCGTACCGAATATTTTTGTCGGAAAGTTACTGAATACTGAATTCGATAAAATATCGTTATACTTTTTTTTCAATTCGAATGTTCGTAATAAAAGTTACTGAATCGCACTACAGGTTTTTAATATTATTGGCTAAACACAACTTACGAGAATTGTTGGTAGAATTTATATTGTCTTCTTGGAAGATCTGAATAAGGCAGCATCACTTTTTCTAACATATCAAAGTGGAGATTTGGTCCATTGTTGTCTTTATGTTACGATTTGGTACGATTACACAATGTGGAAAACCTACCGATAATATTATAGCTTGATTAATCGTCTTTTTGAGTTATACTCTGTGCTTGGAGGTCGTCTAATATAAGAAGGAGCAACTTTTCTGCCATAGAAAACAATTTTACTCTCATCCTTATTGCTCATTTAACCGTTCATACGCAAAATTTTAAAAGCATGGCTATATGCTTTCTGAGGTTAAAAATTTTTAGATTGGTTTCTCGCAAACGCTTGTGAACTATTTCGACAGATGCTTTGATTAGTAATTCTTTTTTTTTAGCTCTGTTGCAGGCTTAAACAGGTTATGTTTACTATGTCGAGTCAATAGGCTTACCAAAAACTAACGAGCCATCAACATTTCATTGAAAAATTGTTTCATGTGTATTTTATACACAAAGTATAAAAACTAATTAACACAAAAAATTAAGAAATAAATTAAACAAAATATAATAATTTTCGCTGCTGCTTATTCTAATTATCTTGGGTTTTTTTTAATTTCTAATGAAATATTGTTTATTTAATTACAAGTATTTAACTCATGAGAAAAAAATATATAAAAACTATACATAATTAGAATAAGCACCAACAAAGATTCACGTTTCGTTAAACTTTTAAATTTCAAATAAATTTATTACAGAAATAAGTGAAATATATATTGAACATATTTGTGACAGTAATTTATTTGAGAAAAAAACGCATTTATTTCCAATAAGCAAATTATATTATAGAATACTTATTGCGTTTGGTATAGCGATATTTCAACTACTGACATACTGATATAAAAATTTCACCCATAACAGAACTAAAGAAATTACACTTTCTTAAATGAACAGTTATCGCCGGGTCTCGACCGGTTCTTTATGAGTCAGAAACCTTAGAGTAGCGTATGTATACAATTTCAGAAAATTCTATTGCAAAAAAAACATATTAATTCCCTGTAATTTACATATAAAATGCACATGCACTTGACATCTTACAGATACTGTACAAAAAGAATAAGCAAATAAGATTTTAATAAATTTGTTGAATCATTAAATTACCATTAAAGATAAGTATACAAATGAGTCAACTTTTGGAGCAGAGCAACCAAAAACTGTTTCTACAGTTTTCGACGAGTTTTTTCGACACAACTTTTGCAATATTTTGAAAACTTTTGATCAGATTTCAAAACAATATAAAAATAATGTGAAAAATTAACAAATTTTTTGAAGTTTTTTTTATTCCTACAATTAAAAATAATATTCATAAACTGAAGTTTAAACTAAAAATATATAAAAATAAAAATATGTTTTATTCAAAAAATTAACTTTGAATAATATTTGTTATTATAAAATTTATAAAGGTCAAGTAATTTAATAAAATTAGACTTAAACGAAAAGCTAAGGTTTTGATAAGCAAACAAAATCGTAAGAAGTATGTATCAAATTTCCTTAATATTCTCAATATTTTCAACATTAAAAAAAATAAAATAATTCTTGGCAGAAATTTTTCTACAAGGTGGGCCAAAAGAAGTCATCCGATGTTGTTTGGCTCTCATTTTTTTTCTAAATGAAAATGAAATGTGTGCCGTTGCTCCGTCCTGTTGGAACTACATGTCCTAATTCGTTCAATTGCAGCAGAAAAAACTCGGTTAACATGGCCCTATAGCGCGCACCGTCCACTGTTATCGTTTGACCAGCCCAATGACTCCTCCAGCGTAAACAGCGCACCATGCAGTCACTTTGAGTGGGTGTAATGGCTCCTCGTGCATTACTCGTGGATTTTAGGTGCCGTAGAAGCGATAGTTTTGCTTGTTCACGTACCCGCTGAGGTGGAAATGAGATTCGTCGCTCATTATGATTTTGGTCGAAAAATCGTCCATTTCGATTATTCGGCGTTCTTGGGGAGTGTATCGCTCCATGGCTTGTTCACTTGTATTCTACATCTATCTAGTTCACAAATGTCAAAACAGATTTGACATTGGCCGCCATTTGAAAAAATAAGAGCATCTTCCAATAGGGTTATTTCTTTTAGCCCACCTTGTAGAATACAACAACAAAAAATTTTCTTAAGTGTAGTTCACCTAGCAGAATTTTTTGGCTAAGATAAGCACACTCATTCAAACTTTCGTATTAATGAATATTAAATACGTAAATAGCATTTTCTAACTTTTGTTTACTTTCTAGAAAGCAAAAACCAAGTCAAAAATTAACAAGGGGAAATGTAAATTCTCTATTATCCTTTGAATAGTGTTTCCTATTGGCATATGTATTACTTACACTGAGGGAAAACTTCGCCCAAAGGCAACAAGTCCAATTTTTCTTGCGTAGCTTTAGGTTCCAACCACAGCCACCACGTGCACCGCGGAAGGGGACCTCACTAAAAACCGGACACAGAATTCCCCTCATCTTCATGTTCGCTTCGCTCGAACTCCACAGACCGAACAACGAACCAGCGATGTTGTCCCCAGAACATTATCCATTAAGCCCTGTGGGGTTGGAACGCAGTTCAATTACCTAAGCATAAGCTCTTAACCCAACGATCCAATGAGGCCTCGTCCGTGGGGCTACAGGTTCCTGTGGTACCAGTGTGATAGATCACTGGTACCCCGAAGGAGATCCTTCTGCCAGGTTCAAGCCCGTAGCAGCTCAGGGTGCAGGCGTGCCCCCGGTATAGTGATACATCAAGGTGAAGAAGACACACCCCGGGGTGTTACTTAGCTAAAAACACTAAATTTTAATTAATTTTTTTTTTGCTCTTAAAAAAATTTTTTTTTATTTGCCGTCATCTATAACAGAAAATAAAACTGCCGTAAAAAACGCTGTATATACTACAATGCAATCCTTTCGTTTAAGTGTTTTTATAATAAACTAGCCGTTTGAGATGTTTATTGAGATACTTCAATGTATGGTCAAAATCTGTTGGTTTTGGCCCTAAAACACACATGAGGCGTTAAACACACTTAAAAACACGTGTGAACACGTTATTTCTCTCTTTTATTGCCATTTATAATACTTACTTTTTCCCCGGGAAAGATTCAATACTTCGAAGTTCGTTGAGAATAAGGGAGAAGGAAAATATTTCCTGTGGAGATTTCATTTAGAATAGGCGAAGTATGATAGAGAAAAAAATATCAGTATTGAGAGAGCTGATATTTAAAAAGTATGACCCTTGAAATAAATAAGAAATCTAATATAAGTTGAACATAAAATATGTATCGAAAATGTTTTTCAGCTTTAAGTACGATTCTTGTATTCATGCTAATATACGTATTAAATACGTGCATGAGTGTACCTACAAGTGTTGGCAAAACAAATATACCAAATAAGTATTTGTTACTACTGGTATAAGGAAGAGAATAAGTATAACAAATATGGTATGGTTTTGTTTTTGCACACTAACTCAATTCATACACATATGTATTCAGTTATAAATAATTTTGCAGCGAGTGAGGAATTTATTTGTTTCTCTGCTTCAAATAATTTGTTGTATAAACAGATATTTACGGCTCGCCTCCATAACAACGAGCGACAACTTCGTTCGTACATTAGTTGAAAACAAAAATATACGAAAATTTTTTTTTTGTTTCAATACAAATGTACGAACGAAGCATGTATGTATGCAAATATGCATGTATGTATGCAAATATGCATGTATGTATGCTTTCAATATACAATAAATAACTTATAGTTTTTGCCTAACATCTATTTTATTTGTTTGAGCAAATGGAAATAATAATAATGTGTTACTTTGATTTTCTCTATACTCACTCACATTCAATTTAGCAAAGAGAATAACAATACAAACTCATACTATAAACGCTACAAAGATCACTAATACGCACTGAAAGCAGAAAAACACAGAACTGGTGCATTTGAGTGTAACTGTGCACGTATTACGTATGTGATATGTGACAATTTCAAAAGAGAAGTTATCTTCTTTCAACATCTTTAATCCGGAAAACTACATGCGAATAAAATTCATTGCAGTTGTCCATGATTACGATTTTTTTCAGTTGATATACGAATAAGTATAATATAAGTTGCGGTTTTTGGTTCAAAAAAAAAAATAATAATAAATAAAAACAGCATCAGTAGTGCGATTCATTATACTATTGTAAAGAAAAAAAATTTTTTAATTAAATGAAAAAACTTTAAAGAATTAAAAATTTTTAACGCTTCGCTTTCAAATTGTATTAATACATAAATCATCATAAGTTGTTTATATATTCGACAAAATAAAAGTAGCATTTAAAAAAAAAAAAAATACACAAGCATTTCTTGGTTGGTGTGGACGCTATTCATTGTACAGTGGTGCCATTGATTTTATTTTTAGCTGCTAACGTTACGAAAGAATTACTGAATTGTATATTCAATAGAGCAAACTGCAAAATGTGCTGTTAAAAATAACAGTATGTTCGGGGAAAATTTTAAAGGAATCGGTGAAAATTCTTCCTCTCACAATAAGAGTGCGTAAAAAATGTTAATTTTAATAAGTTAAAGTAAACGAAATCGTCAAAACAAAGTGTCACACACATATTCGCCCTCATTTCGTTCGCTTTTTAGTTGTTGAAATAATAAAAATACATACGCTGTTCTTTGCAGCTGCTTGTATTGATTTAGGGGTTCTTATTAACAAATCTCCAGAAAATTCATTTAAAACACGATGTAGAATATTTCCAGATTTTTTTACTGATATTATATCTGGCGGTGTTAAATTTGGGGGAAACTTATTATTTTTCTTTATACGTTGTAAAAATGATGATAACGATGATGTAGTGGGTAATATTGAAGCATGTGCTGTTGTTGCTGTTGGCGTTGGTTTTGCTATTGTTTCTGTAGTATTTGATATTGCCTTTGCCGCCGCCAATGATCTATATTGAAATGAAAAGTCTTCGATATTTTTATGGCATCGCGCATGATGTGCAGATTGATAAATCACCAAATGTCTACGATTCGGCTGATACTTATTGACATTACCATATAAATTCTCAAAATAAATATTAGAATTATGTTTATTATACAGAGATATATTTGTCGAACTTAATCCTGGTTTTAGTGTTATACTTTTATTATCACCTTTTGTTCTGTGTAATCCCTTTGGTGAGGTTGTAGCAGCATTAATCGTAGTACTTAAAAAAAAATAAAGATTAATTCAAAATCTTTTCATTGTGCATTCATAAAATAATATGTAAGAAATTAATTACTTTTGCGGAGGTGTGGTGGACCAACTTGGCCCATCTTCGCTATCGTTTTCTATATCCGTAGCAATATTGGATGGTACGACTTGCCGTAGTCGTACAAATTCGCAGAGAGTCTGTCCAATTTTGTAATATTTATTCGTCAAAGACCATTTGAAAGATTAAACATCTAAAAAGCAATCATTTTTATATGATATCAAGTTATTAAATAAACAATAAACTATCACTTGTTGTTTAGTTAATAACTGAAGACTAAATTTAAGTACATACTAAAGACGTGCACGAGTGTACCTACAAGTGTTGTCAAAACAAATATACCAAATAAGTATTTGTTACAGCTGGTGTAAGGGAGAAAATGAGTATAACAAATATGGAATGGTTTTGTTTTTGCACACTAACTCAACTCATACACATATTCAGAGTTATAAATAATTTTGCGACGAGTGAGGAATTTATTTGTTTCTCTGCTTCAAATAACTGTTGTACTACAAATGTTTTCAAATAATTTGTTGTATAAACAGATATTTACGGCTCGGCTCCATAACATTTGTTGAAAACAAAAATATACGAAAATTTGTTTTTGTTTTCAATACAAATGTACGAACGAAACATTTATGTATGTAAATATGCATGTATGTTTGCTTTCAATATACAATAAGTAACTATAGTTCTTGCCTAACATCTATTTTATTTGTTTGAGCAAATGGAAATAATAGGAATCTGTTACTTTAATTTTCTCTATACTCACTCACATTCAATTTAGCAAAGAGAATAACAATACAAACTCATACTATAAACGCTACAAAACTCACTCATACGCACTGAAAGCAGAAAAACACAGAAACTGGTGCATTTGAGTGTAACTATGCACGTCTTTAGTACATACATGTACATATGTATATAAGTACATCTACATAACTTAATAAGAATAAATATTTGTTGTGGATATTCACATTTGAAAGAAGAGTAACATATTTCTCACAATGGTTTAAAATGAAAATACTACTTAGACTTATTTTTCTATTAATAATATGCAAAATATATATGTATGCACCCCTATCATGAATAATTTTTAACTCGAAATTTTTTTCCATTTCATATATTTGAAATCATGAATAACTCCCATGAAAAATAAACTTTTAAGTAATTCAATTGAGATTGACAACAAGAAATTCCACCTTATCGTAAATAAATTTTTCCCGTGAAATTTGTTCACTTTTCCCTAATATTTGTTCACTTCATATTTGCTGGGGAATTCTTTTCCATCTGGGCTACAATTTTAATGTGAGTATCATCAATACATCACACATCAGCAGGTATTCCAAATTTTCGATCAGCCGAATCATGAATATTTAACAGTGGAAAACTTGGTTTTTTAAAAAATACCCTAAATCAGAGCTTTCTTTTTTAAAAACGGTAAAAATTGTTATTAATTATTATTATTAATTTGTTAAAGATAAGGGAAAAGTAAAAAAACTACCGGCGAATTTTTATTCATATTTGAGTTGAATAAGTCTTCGATTGTAAGTCTACGTTCTTCTTCGGACAGGTAATTTATCCACTGGTGATAAAAACTCCTCTAAAACATTCAATATTTGTGAAAGCATTACGCAGAATGTTGATTGTGTCATACCCACTTCATAATCTCTTGCTACTACCTTTTGGTATCATCTCTATACAAGGTGGCCTAAAAGAAATCACCCTATTGGAAGATGCTCTTATTTTTGCAAATGGCGGCCAATGTCAAATCTGTTTTGATATTTGTGAACTAGACATATGTAGAATACAAGTAAACAAGCCATGGAGCGATACACTCCCCAAGAACGCCGAATAATCGAAATTGACGATTTTTCGACCAAAATCATAATGAGCGACGAATCTCATTTCCACCTCAGCGGGTACGTGAACAAGCAAAACTATCGCTTCTACGGCACATAAAATCCACGAGTAATGCACGAGGAGCCATTACACCCACTCAAAGTGACTGCATGGTGCGCTGTTTACGCTGGAGGAGTCATCGGGCTGGTCAAACGATAACAGTGGACGGTGCGCGCTATAAGGCCATGTTAACCGAGTTTTTTTTGCTGCAATTGAACGAATTAGGACATGTAGTTCCAACAGGACGGAGCAACGGCACACATTTCATTTTCATTTAGAAAAAAAATGAGAGCCAAACAACATCGGATGACTTCTTTTGGCCCACCTTGTACAAAAAATCTCAAGCCTGACTAGTGTTTGAATACCAAATAATTATAGGAGACGTCACATCCTGTAAAAATTAACAAGCTTCTTTATTAACACTATAATAATGTTTAAATCTAATACTAAAATTAGTTCAAAGCAACTTTATTTATTAAATTTGTCTCTTACAGGGTATCAGGTAAGTCCAAGGCGCCTATTTTCTTGCTCCCGTAATAACAATATTGCTAAAATTCCAAATATTATTTTACTTAATTTGTTTGTTCTGCATTAAAAATTTTTTCACAATCAGCTTGTTCCTCTTTTTTATAAAAATCAATGTGAGCTGATAGTTTTTAAAAATTTCATTGGAGATTCACGATAGCATTTTTCACTTCGGGGAAAATATTTCACATGTTATTGCGATAGAGGTGATTAAATTGCTTTAAAAATTTCTAGATTCTACAATTAAATTTCTTTTAAGTCATACCTTCCTAATTTAAAAAATTGTGACGTATAAAATAATTTTTTTATGCAAAAACGGTTGGTTTTTTCAAGCTTAAGGTCGGAATATGAGCTACACAACGTTGAAGCGAAATATACCAATAAAAATAAAAAGTAAAAATCCGACCTCAAGCTTGAAAAAAATAACTGTCTCAATAAAAGAATGAAAAGATGAAACAAACTTACAAATAATTTATTATAAATATAACAAAAATAAAGCATTTTTTGCTTGCTACCTATGGTATTCACAGGCTTTTTTAGTTGTTGTACATGGTTCTCATAGGACTGAGTGGCACAAAATAAATAAAATAAAGTTTTCCTTATTTTAAAAATGTAATAATTAGAACAAGTTAACCCCCCGATTTTGGTTCACAACACAAAAATGTTGTGTTGTCTCTATTAAAAAAATTTGCAAGGAGAGAGCGTCAAAAGAGAGTAAAAAATTTAGAGACAAAAAATTCTTGCAAATTTTTACTAGTAAAATTTTTACTTGCAAGAATTTTTCAAACGCTGTTTTGTGTTTATGTTTACAAATCATGTTTTCTAAAAGAAGTTTAAAATGAAAATATTTTGTCAAATTTAAGAAATTGTAAGTAATTATAAGCTTTTAAGACTATAAAAGATATTAAAGCAATAAGAAATCAATTTTAGTTTAACTTAGGGTCAACAGTACCAAAGTAAGATGTATCAGATTCTGTCTGATACATCAAAGTTAGAAGATAAATGTATATATATTCAGATAGTGCTAAACTACTTCAAATTGCAAGTTTTGACTGGTAAAGTGTTCATTTACTTTTTAACATTTTGGAGAGCTATTTTGCAAAATTTCTTTTTACTCTCTTGTTGCTGCTTTCTGCTAGTAAAGTAAAGCTGTGTTCACATTATGTGTACAAGTCATATGGAATGGCAAAAGTTTTTAATTATGGAAACTATGGTTAAAATAATCTTTTTTGTACGCTGTCCCATTAAATTTTGTTTGAGGGGAAATTTGAAATGAAAAATTGACATCATTCAATACATACGCTTTTCCACATCAAATAGAACGAGCTGTAAATAGTATTGGGTAGTACACGAACGAACTATTCACATTGTACTATTCACTTATTTGAACTGAACGAACTAGTCCGCGTTTTGAATTCCTATAGTTCATTTCCTTGCTCTTCATTTTAACACTGCAGTCACACGATCAAGTTTTTTTGCAATTCACAAAAATTGAAAGCTGTGACGTAGGCTGCACGCAATTTCAAAGCAAGTTTTTCAGCAAGATGTTATCAAGAAAACAAATAAAATTTATTGCTTCCTTGAAATTATTGGAAGATATAAAAAAAAACAATAGAAACTAAAGAAAAACAGAAGGCGGAGAAGAAATATTGGGTAAAACCATTATTAGTAAGAAGGTATGTATTTATAAATGTTAACAAACACACATGGAGTTGGCGTAATAAATGTAAAAACAATTTTGTTTACTTAGGGGGGAGCATGATTTGGAGGCGCACATGTTAAAAGATCTGGTGTGGGAAGACGATGATGCCGAATTCAGAAATTTTGCACGTATCGATGTGGTCAAGTTTGAGGTGAAGGAAATAAGATTCCTTATTTCTTTATTGGAGACGACGCTTTTGCTCTGGACAGGCACATGATGAAGCCATATAGCAGAAGTATAAGGTTAAGCGTGCCGCAAGAAGTGTTCAACTATAGGCTTTGTCGGGCAAGAATGGTGGTTGAGTGTGCATTTCGTCGGCTCGCCAACAGGTTCCGTATATTTCACCGTCCTATGGAAGTGCAACCAAAAACAGTCGACTCCATTGTTAAGGCCTGTTGTGTGCTTCACAATTATGTGACAAAACCTCGAACGGCAACAGCAGACACAGAACCAGTGGAACAATTAATTGTAGAAGCGTTTTCCGCAATTGGAAATCAAAGCCACAAAACATACAAGCTTGCTTCAAGAATTAGGGACGAGCTTTCCAGATATTTAACCACATATGGTAATGTAGATTTTCAGTGGCAAAAAATAAATATTAAATAAAAATCTTTCAAGTAAAAAAATGTGTTTTGCTTTACGCTATTACCTGGTTAAAAGTTTCCATTTGATAAGAGTTGTCCACAGTTTTCCGACGAATTAGAGATGCGTCGATGAACGACATTTCATTGAACCAAAATACACTAGGAGTATATACATTTTCAGTGGCGCATCCGGATTTTTTGTTGCTTTCAATTTTAGCTTTTTCGGCACAGTACGACGTTCGAAATGACTTTATTTTTTTTTTTAACCTCTTCCACCGACAGTTTTGTTTCGGCGACAATAGAGTTATATGCCTTAATTTTTAAATCATTCCGTCTATATGCAGGAATATTCATGTTCCACAGAACTTCATGCCTTCTGTATATCTCTATGAACTGCAAAACGTCGTTATATTTGTTTAATTTGTTCACAAACATATTAAAAAAAAAAAACAAAACAATACTGGCGGCAGAATAAGAATTCAAATTTGGAATAAAAAAACTGCAGTCAGCTGTTTTCTTGAATGAAATTTGAAACACTCAATTGAACGAAAAATTGAAAGCAAACTCTCAGCAAATTTTAAAAATGTGAGTGTATTGGTAAAAAAATGAGAGAAATTTTAAAAATTGAATGAAAACTTGATCGTGTGACCCCCAAGTAAATGAACGACCTTTAAATTAACGAACAAACTAAACTTAAACGACAACAATGACGAAGGAAAAGTTGCAAATTATTTTCTTTTACAAAAATGGAATTTACAACAAATACACTGAAGAAGAGAAAATGTATTATGCATGCTAAAAAGCTTAATTTTAAGATTTTAAAATTAAACCTCAATTTTTTAGCCTTAGTTTTTGAATTACATTCTAAAAAAGAAATCGAAATTTAAATTTAAAAATTTTTCGAATTTTGTTTTGTTGTTTTGCTTTCTATTTTCGTAAAAAATTCCTTTCAACCCCTATTCGATATCATTTTACATAATAAAGAACGTTCAATGACAATCCAAAGTATAAGTGATAAAGATACAAAAGATCAAATGAACTAAATGAACGAACTATTCCTTTTTAGTTTTTGAACTAAGAAGAGCGCTCACTAAAATGAACTACGAAGCACAAGTCTAGCTCTAAATAAAAAAAAAATAACGTTGCTATCACACATAAGAAAAACACATATGTTATATTTCAAGGGGATCACACTATGTGTATACTTTTATGTATGTTAAATTTTGACATTCCATATGACTTTTACACATAATAAATACAGGTTAAATGAACACACCTATTGCTTTAGTCAACACGAGCGTGATCAAACACATTAGGCATGCCTTTTAAAGACGTTTGTATAACACCGACTACCTGTCATTGTGTTTGTGTACACAAACGTTATGCATGTATGGCTTAAAATAGCTTGTGCAGCCCTTTAGTAAATACACTTACATAGACACATTTTTTTTTATCTTTCGTCCAAAAACTTCGTTTTTTTCCATATTATTTTATTGTTGCTGCCGTTGAAAATATTTTCTTTAGAACGAAGAAAAAAAATGTTGTATTTGATAAATCCAACTTAAATTTAATTTCAAAATAGCATTTAATGTTAATTTATCAGTCATTTTGTACGGCAAATATAGAATTTCTGAGTTTAATGCTAAAACCGCATTTATGTTAAATCCACTCAGTTTGAAAACACTATGAAGATTGCTATAACTATCTCAAACATCACGTTAGTGCTTGCATACAGTGCAAACGATGCTAATAAGTGTAAAAATGCTTCGGTTTGCTCAACACAACAACAAAATGTAGACGTTTCCATTTTGTTTCATTTTGCACTAAAAAATACCTTGAGCAAATATCGCTGTGCATATTTGCTCAAATGTCACTAGGCCGAAAACAACAAACCCATATACAGATAGTTGACAGATAAAGTTGGCAGATTTTTTAGGGAGTTTTGTGATCTGGTAGCATTGATTTTCGTGGTTGCATGCAAAAATTTGGGATATTTAAAGATGACACTCAGGACATAGTTGAATATGCTTCAAGCATAAGTCAAATTTGTGTTAAACTGTATTGTTGTCAATATGTAAAAATTACTTTTTATTTATTTATTTTTCAATATAAAGGTACATTTTCAGCTATAAAAAGCGGCAACCATATTTCGGTGACAAAAAACGTAAGCAAATCAAAATTATAGACAAAAGAAAACAGTTTTAATACCAAATATCTTATTTGCTAAAATAAATATTATTATTTTATACAAAAATAATAATGCAATTTAGGAACTATTTTATATGCGTGAAATTACAGATTACTTACCTACTTACTTTACCCGTCAATATTTGACGTTTGTGAGAAAAAAAATTGCGATATAAATTGGCAGATGTTATAAAACCATACTATAAATCAGGCTACCTTCCAAAAAAGTGGGCTTCATATGGCAGCCTTATTTTTCAAGAAAATATCTCTGAATCATGTTCCAGAAATCCCTTATTAAAATATATTTTTGCGAACAAACATTTTGTTCGAAAGAAGTAAGTGAATTCAGTCTTATGTGCTGTTTCCAAAACACAAGCGATCAACTCGTCTATAAATTTTATATGAAAAGCACTCAAAAAATGTTGTGTATAATAAAAATTATATTAGAGAAACAGTATATTAGTTTTCAAACGAGTTTCAACAAATATGTACAAAAAAAAAATAAATAAATAAGACCAATTTATGTGAATGCATTACTGTTAAGAGTGGGCTACCAGATGAAATATAAATGACACCAACATTAAATTATGGACTACCAGATGAAAAATTTAATATATTTTTAAATAATTAATAGCCAGACTCCCTATGTAGAGAATTATCGTTTTATTTGTACAAAGATAAAAAAATATTTTTTTTTAAATATTTTTTATTTGTGTCTATCATTCTTGGTTACTGGTTTGCTTGTTCTACTCATACAATTCTGACCAATGTAGCGTATGTATACTATAGAGTATTCAAATGAATACTAAGAATGACCTGGGTAATTTAAGATTACTTAAATTAACGTTGAATAGTTTATGGTGACTACAAGATATTGAAAACAAAATAAGTAAGAACTAAATAAAAGATTTTTTTTTTAATTTTTTGTTTATAACGGTACCATAAATTGTGAACGAAATTTGATTAGTTGTGCCTGACACACTTCCCAAAAGAACGATAAACATATGCGACACATATGTGTCAATGTCAAAGCAATTATTTGGATCATTAAAAATGCTGGCACTCATAAATTGTAAATTAGTGAAGGCAATTCTCTATTAAACCTACACCTAGCTAAGCGTTTTATGGAGTCTTAATAAGTTTAAATTTTGTTAATAAAACTGTGAAATAAAATAAAGAAACATATTTTGACAAGCAACATACTATGTTGCTTTTTTAAAAGTACATTTATAGATTAGAGCTGTTTTTTTTTTTAAACCGGCGATTAATTTATGAAACTGTTGTTGTGCCATGGTATATTGAGATAGCTTACGTTAAAAAATGTAAAGCCAAGTGAACGATAAGTCAAAAGTTAGTGAGCCGCTGTAACGTAACTAATAAATCGGTGGTGTTCTAATATAAGTGCACAACACACAGCTCACATAAACTAATTATTTTGTCCAAAATATAAACAAATAAAACCCAACAAATAAATCTTAATTTTGTCATCAAGGTTGGAGCTCTAGTTAGCTCAACCCAAATAAAATAATCAAAATAAATCGTAGTATTATTCTAAAAGGATTTATTATATTTATATTTTAATTATAAGACCACTTTTTTAGTCAAAGGCAGCATCGAATGCAAAGAATGTTGTAAGTCGAATCCACTACAAATTTTGTATCCCGTTATAATTTCAGGAATTGTGAAAGATCAATCAGTTATAAAATTATAAGTTTCATACATTTATGCTCTTATTTACATATGTACATAAGTGTAAATGATGTTATTTATATTAATTATTTCATTGCTTTTTTTATAATAGTTTTATGTAAAGTAATTTCTTTGAAAAGTGAAGCATTTCAATAAATTCTATTTTATTTACATGCTGTACAACACATCAGATCGTCCGACTGCAGAAATTGCAAAATAAAGCAATGCGAGTCATACTGAGGCGCAACCGTTACACGTCGATTAATTTCATGTTGGAATCTCTGAGATGGCTCAACGTCGAAAAAAAGATTTAAATTAAATACAAAAAATTAAAAACGGCCAGGCTCCAGAATATTTAATTGAACAAACAATATATGTTAGAGAAGCGATGCCATATCAGCTTAGAAGTATGGATAATTTTAGAATTAAACGAGTAGCAACAACGGCGATGCAACGATCACTTTTCTACAAAGGCCTGCAGCTTTATAACTCCTAATAATATTAAAGCGGAACGTAATTTTTATATATTTAAAAGAAATATTGTTAATATTGGAAAATATAATTAGGAATGCAAATTATAATAAAATTTTTTTATTAAAAGTATTTATAATACTAATAAAGAATAATAATAAAAAAAAAAATAATTAAAAAGTGTTTATTCCAGAAAATTTGTATAGGGTATTTTTTATAGACGTATAGAACTTTAAATTGCAATAAAACAACGATGGATTATTCGATTGACATGAATTTTATTTATCCGAAAGATAATCTTGTGGCATTACATTCTATATATGATTTCTGGCATATGACCGCCACGGCTGGCTCGGATGTAGTCCAATCTGAACGTCCAATTTTCGATGACTTTTTCCAACATTTGTGGCCGTATATCGGCAATAACACGGCGAATGTTGTCTTCCAAATGGTCAAGCGTTTGTGGCTTATCCGCATAGACCAATGACTTTACATAGCCCCACAGTAAGTAATCTAGCGGTGTTAAGTCACAAGATCTTGGGGGCGAATTCACAGGTCCAAAACGTGAAATTAGGCGGTCACCAAACGTGTCTTTACATAAATCGATTGTGGCACGAGCTTTGTGACATGTTGCGCCGTCTTGTTGGAACCACAGCTCCTGGACATCATGGTTGTTCAATTGACTGTAACGTTCTGGCCATCATCGTTTTTGAAGAAGTACGGACCAATGATCCTACCAGCCCATAAAGCGCACCAAACAGTCAGTTTTTCTGGATGTAACGGTGTTCGACATACACTTGAGGATTAGCTTCACTCCAAATGCGGCAGTTTTGTTTGTTGACGTAGCCATTCAACCAGAAGTGCGCTTCATCGCTAAACAATATTCGCTTATGAAAATCGGGCACAACGGCAATCTCGTTTGGGCCCATTCGACGAATCTACGCCTTACTTGATGATCGTTTGGCTTCAATTCTTGCACGAGTTGGATTTTGTAAGCACGCAAACCAAGATCCTTCCGCAAAATCTTCCATAAAGTGGATGGACACAGATCCAATTCCTGTGCTCGATGGCGGATAGACTCATTCGGGTCTTCCTCAATGCTACGCAGCAATAGCTTCTTCTGTACACACCGTACGGCGTCTCTGGGGATGCGAGTTATCAATAAGAGTAAACGTGGTGCAAAAACGTTCCATGGTTAATCGAATTAACTGCTCTGATGGACGATTTTGTGGACGATAAAATGGACGTAGTGCGCGATACGTATTCCGCACAGAACCATTATTTTCGAAATAAAATTGCACTACTTGCAAGCGTTGTTCAGGCGTGAGTCTATTCATGATGAATTGCCAAACTAAACTGAGAATAAATCACTTGACAGCTGTTAAATCGGTCGCCATCTTGAACAGTAATGCCAACTTAAAGTTCTATACGTCTATAAAAAACACCCTTTGTAAGCCCAGCCAAATACCATTTAAAAATTTACAGAAAACTCTATACTTATATGCATACCTATGTATGTAAATATATATTACAAGAGTTCTACATATGCATATATGTATATTGGGGCAAAAAAATCGCTCAAATTACAAGGAAAATCGTATTCTAGGGATCAAAGTAAGAAACTTTGCGAACGAACCATACGTCTACAATGTATTTTGATGTCCTGAATTTTGACCTGACTAAATAAGTTTCTAAAGAGAAAAATAAACTGCAAAAATAAAAAATAGCCATTTCGCTGATTTTTTCTTGTAAAGTGCCAAAAATGGTGATTTTTTGAAATGTTTGAATGGGGAAACCCCCAGGGGTGGTTCCAGGGGGTGTGCCACTGGCATAAGTGGGTCGGCCCTCCAATTAGTGGGGGTCGGTCATACATTTTGACTCGATTGAGGCACTCTAAATGGGTCAAAGTGAGATTTTTCAAAATTTGACCCTTCGGATCAAAAGTCGGGACTTTAAAATACATTTTAGAGGTATGGTTCCATCGGCAAAGTTTCTTATTTCAATCCCTAGAGTACGATTTTCCTTGTAATTTATGCGATTTTTAAATCGACCCGCCCTAATATATATAGGTTTCTTTTTGTTTAAGAGTTTTCTAGCTGAGAAAACAATTGTTTGGTTATACGAAAGGCAATAACGGCTGGCTGGCAGCTTTTTTTGTAGACTTTTGCACAACTCACTGCACTTATAAGTAGGAACACCAAGAACATAGTTTAAAAATGTATTAGAACCTGAACATACGATCTATAACTTAAGAAATAATAATTTGAGTTAGATATAATAAAAATATTACTTTAGTAACATTCATTCAAATAAAAAATATTTTAGGTGATAGCATTTTGAACTCTAATAAAAAAAATTAATATATAATAAATTTTGTGATTTTGCATAACTGAAAGAAATTTTGGAGGTGACAAAATAAAATTCTAAGAAAAAAGTTGACGTGCAGTTTATAAGAAGTCTAAAACGGAAACGCGGCTGAACGATTCATTCACGATAGAGCAATATTTTGCGTTTATAGAAAGAGTTTTGATTGCGTCGATTTAATTTATACTGTTAACCTGTATAATACTTGCAATATAAAAATTGTAGCATTACCGACAAAGAAGTTAATGTTCTTTGTTTTCTTTTACCAAATTAATTTTTTAAGCTTAAAAAAGTAAAGCAGTTGACTTTAATTAAGAAAAAAAACCAAATAAAAATATTAAGAAACAAATAAATAATATATTGAAAGAATAAACTGCTTTCATTTTTTAATTAGTGTGAGCATAAATATGTACCGATTAGTAAATCTGTTGAATATACTTATTTATTTCTTGTTTTTTATTTTATTCATTTTGATCAATTTCTACTCTCTTTTCTGTAGAGCGTTATTGAAATTTTGCTATCGCGCAGATATCGCAATAAAAAAAGCGATTAACTGTCGTCGTCATAGTAAGAATGCTCTGGAGTACCAAATCAGTGTCGAAGAGGTGATACGACGGAACTTACGGCGACAACTGGAATAGGGGTTTATAAAACAAAACTGGCTTAAAACAATAATGCATTAAAACAAGCAAACGACATCAGAATTATTTTAGATTTTTTTGTATATACAATGACAATATTAAAACCCTAGCCAAATCCAGAACTTTAAAAAGTTTTTGAAATGGTAAAATTTAGAAAGATAAGACTAAAAAAACTCAAAATTAAATTTTTTATTTAGGCCCCGATTATGGTTCACAACCCTTAACTACTTTGGTGTTGTGAATTGCGATTACCGTTTACAACACTTATCTGTTGTGTTGTCTTTTCAGTTGTGTGTGTTAATTTTCGGCGATTATCGTTAACAAAATGTTGTCTTATGTATTGTAAAAACTTATAAAAATAGACAACTGGTTATTAGGTGTTGTATCATTGTTGTGATCAGTTTTTTGTCGGTTTAAAAATAAAAATGCAGAAAAATTTTTAAGTAAAATTGTAAGAAATGTATTTTCAGTGGATTTTTTTTTTTGAAGATTTTTCTTATTTTATTTAAAATTCAACAAACAGTTGTCTGAGAAACTGCATCATATCATTGCCTCTACTTCCTTATAACTACCATCAGAAAAAAAACAAAAAACAAAAAAAAAAAGCAAACACCGGATTGATGGTTTTAAAAAATTAGATTTAAAAAAATGCCTTTTGCACTAGAAGCACGGGAGTTTAGCGATCAGTAAGTGTGACGACAAAACACTTATAAAAATTATAAAACCATGCAAAGAGGAGTTATTTTATTATAATTGAAAAGGTGGTGAATTTTACTTTTAACGACTACAGCACTCGCAAATTGAATTTATATTTTAGGTGTGCGATAATGAAATCCGTTTTAGATTTGTTGACGTAAGACATTACGGATGCAAGCATGAACGCGCATGTGTGGATTGTAAGTAAAGCGAGATCTTAATTGAAAATGAAATATATGGATGGATTTAAAAATACAATAGCAATAGCCCCTGAAATCTAATGACCCCATGCCGATTTTCAAATTAAAGTAGCCAAGAAAATAATTACAACATGCGGCACCCAAAAATTGGAAACATTCAGCGTAATTATAAATAACAATGTCTGTGGAGTTTTCGGAGTTTTTTTTCCTTTCTCAGATTTGGGTAACTTTTTACCCAAAAATAAAATTTTCTTAGGGAAAAAATTCCTGCTGCTTACGCTGGCTTACATTAGCGTACTTTTCAGGAATCTCACTTATATTTTTTGAAAGCACTAGCCCTGGGAGGTTACTCTGTATTGCGATGCGAAAAAAAGGTACGAAATCGAATCTTTAATTTGTTTAATCATTTACTTTTTGCATTTGTCTGGTAGTACTCCGCTCTGTAGTGCGTAAGTGCATATCAACGGCGATTTAAACACACAAATATCTTGCGATAACCAGGTCTTCTTCGGGCAAATTTATTTTTATAAATTTTATTTTATTAAAAACAATTTTTTAAGATCTTAAGATCTTTATTTTTATAAAAATAAATTTCCCTGAAGAAGACCTTCAAAAGGAGGTCGAAATATCGGAAAATTTAAATAAAAACAATTTTTTAAGATCTTAAGCTTGATTAATATTAAATTATAAAAATAAATTTCCCTGAAGAAGACCTTCAAAAGAAAGTCGAAATATCGGAAAATTTTAATAAAAACAATTTTTTTAGATCTTAAGCTTGATTAATATTAAATAATAATAAATTTATAAGATCGAATAATTTAATAAAATTATTATAAAAAGAAATACATTTTAAGAAAGATATCTAATAAGAATGCAAAATATATTTTATTTAAAATGTTTGCAAATATTTCTTAAGCTACTTCTAAGAGACTCTTCATTTTACTGTCACAACACAGTACTTCGTAATTTATGAAACGTCTATCCTTCAACTAATAGCGTAGACAGACGACGGCGTTAATTTGCATTAACACTCTTAATTCAAATTATCTCCATTTAATGTGAATTAACTTTAGCGTAAATGCATGAAATCAAACTGAATTTATACTGCATTTAGCTTTTTCAATATGGCAACAACGTCGAAAATCAATCAGCTGTTGTGAAACTGTTTTGTAAATTAAAATGGATGTTTTTAGAAAAAAAATATTACAATTATATCGCATTTTCTAATATTTTAGAAAATAAAAGAACAGTGTGGTCCAAAAGAGATACGCAAATTCTCTTAAAATTGTGGCCGGACCGTGTCACTGGAAATATTATTTCACAAAATAGTTGTTTACAAGCAAATAGCCATGACAGAAAAACAAAGAAATATTACAATTACAACGCATTTTATAACATTTTAAATTTCGCAAGAGATACACAGATTCTCTTAAAATTGTGGCCGGAACGTGTCACCGGAAATATTATTTCAGAAAATAGTTGTTTACAAGCAAATAACCATGACAGAATTATACATGGTAAAGCATTTAAGACAGCTGTACATATTTTGCTCTCCTCATTTTAGCTTCTGAGCTGTTAATATTTGTTCACATTTTTGGGCGCCATTGTTTTTGTGCTCAAAATATATAGAGAAATCCGAGTGTATGCCGGATCTGCATTGAATTTAATTTTTATTTAGCGCATACAATAGGGTTGTTTTTGTAATTTAATTTTTGCTGTAGGGAATACCTTACCGCATATAAATTTAAATGCAAAAAGCTGTTTACTAAATGCAGAAACTATCGTCTGTCAGGGTAAAATTTTAATTTGCATTAGTGAAATTTGAATGCAAATTAACGTCGTCGTCTGTCTACGCTATAATTCTACTTCACTATGTTTCGATTTCCTATATTTATATTTTTCTTTTTTTTTTTTTTTTGGGTTTTAAAACTATTATCGCAACATTCCTTTTTCTTATGTTTTTAATATTATTTTTGAAGAGTACTGTTCAGCTTTATTTAATATATGTTAACTAGTTTTACCTATATTGTTAGTAGAATTTTTTTAACCGATTTTGGCCTATAAAGGCTAGGTTATTGTAAATATATAAATAAATGAAATGAAATGAAAAAAATGAAATAAACATATTTAATTAAATATTTAATATAAAAATAAAGACATTCAAATTAAGGGCAAAAATCATACACATACATAGGTTTGTATAAGGCTGATTGGTTGGTTTTGTATATGCTTGCTGTCGGTAATAGGAGTATGTGCACACACATTACGTGCATGTACAGCTTTAATATAATATTTCCATAAAAAAGATATTAATGACATTATGACTGTCATTTCTGATAAAACTGCGCTCCATGTTTTTTTGTCCGCTTTTTATAAGGATCCAGAATACATATACTTTTTGGGGTGGCACATGTACAGTGTACAAATCACAAACTTATATATACTCTTTTAACTTATAGTGAAGAGTACATAAACTCAAAGAAAAAGTGTGGTTTCAAGAACATGCTTAAATAAATTTGGGGTTTTGAAAAAGGAAGCGTTTTTAGAAAGCTAGTTTGTTCTGACATGGGTGTAATCTATATAAATAAAATTGTTTTCTGTTTGTTTGTTTGCTATATAAATTTTTGTTTTCCAAAGGATGTATCTAAAATTTAACTCAGATAATCTTTATAGTCTTAGGTCGCCATATACTTTTGGTTCAGCCACGCCCACTTTTCAACCATTTTAATTCACTACTGTTCATAAAAATGTATCACCGTACTTCATTTAAGCCTAAAATTATGCTTTGAAATATTTTATTTACCTCTTTAGGTGGAGCCTCTGCTGCTAATGCCATGGCATGAGCCACTCTGTAAAATAGTGAATGGCAATTTAAAAACGATATATGTAGGACTTAAAGGAAACATAAATCATAAATTCTCATTATCTTTGATATCGAATATAGAAAACCGTTTTTAAATAGCTTTCATATATGACGTACCACTTTCAGAGTTTAGGAGATAGCCGCATGTCACGGAAATTAAATCTAATTTGTACAAACGAAATGTACATCTAAAATCAGCGCCCAAAAATATTTAGAAACAATTTTGATTTGCTCTGGTCCAAAACCATGTATACTTGTGTTATTATCAAACCAAAGAAAAAACTAGATATAGTGTAAGCATATATTCTACTTTATACAAAAAAATATATTATCCACAGAACATATTTTAAAAAAGAAACAAATGTGCTAAAACAATCACCCTTATTCCATTTGTTGTCATCGACACAAAACGACATCAATTTTTATCATTTCTGATTGATGACTGTTGACACTAATTTGGTATTATGTAATGACGTTTGCTATCAATATTGCTGTGCGTTTTTTCATTAAATAAACTTCAAAAACATTTTTTTTATTAAAAATTTTAAACAAACTATGACAGCTGTTAGAAAATAATTGATGTCGACGACGACAAAAACTGATGTTGCTTTAAAATTGATGACGATGTTGCCGATACAAAATGGAATAAGGGTGAATAGTATTACATTTAAAGTAAACATTTTGTTAAGACAGGTCAGTATCAAATGTATTTTTGTAAATTTTTTTCATGGCACTTGTTGCGCCCATTCTTCACTTACTTACTCGAGTTTAAACACTTCCATGTACATTGTAAGTTTACTCAAGAAAAAACATTGTTTTCTTAGGTTACTGTGAATTGAGTAGACTGCATTGGGAATCAATGTATAAAATCTATTTGGAAATTCAACCTTTTCTTTTTACCTATGATTGCAATCATGTGGTTAGGGTTGGATTTTATTATATAAATGTAATTGAATTATTGAGAGAGTGTCTGTATGGATGAATTGTATGTGTAATTGAGGTCACCTTTTGCTTATGATGTATATTATTAAGATCTATGATTTTGTTTTAATATATTATATTATATATTTAAAATTTGTGTATTCAGGTTGGTGATTAAACTTACAAACATACGCAAGGATCCTCAATAAAATAACCTTTAAATTATGTTGTAATCAACTTTTAACCAGAGATATAGTTTAGAATATATTTACAAAGATTTCTTAAGAAAAAATATTTTTCAAGAACATTTTCAAAAATTTCCTTGTAAAAAATTTCTTTAAATTTTAATATGGGGGATTGGGTATTTCATGGAGGTTGAAAGCCTTCTGATCGCTATTCACTTGGGAATAGCCAGAGGTGATTCCTTCACTACCTCTACGTGGTATTCCATGGTAATGCCGCCCGGATCACCTGATTTGGCGGTAGCTAAAGTGTGTATGCGAACATGCAGTAGAGTAGCCTGAACGGCATGCGAACACCGGTGCAACTCAGGCTACTGCTGCAACGATGACGAACCGGCAAATACCATTGATATGATTTTGATTATTTATTGGATTTGTTTGAGAATGGGCTGACAGCTGTGGCACTCTGTTACCTTAGTATACGAGAGTGACATCGCGTAGCAACGGCTTTCAGGCTAATGTGGCAGCTGCCTTCCGTCCCGGTAAAACCTTGGCAAGGACTTGGAGAACGCTCTAAATCACGTTGTCATTAAGTTGACCGTGCAGGTTTAGTTGATACATCCTAATAAACGCCCGACCTGGCTCTGAACACAAGCACCCATAAGGTCTTGTGTCAACCATTGGACCTCACTGCATGCAAAGGGACCCTCGGCGTCATCATAGGGGTAACTGCACTACGGATTTAGATAACGACTTCTAGTTGGGACCCATATAGAAAAGATGACATCAATAAATAAAAAAACAAAAACAAGCGAAAACATAAATGACAAGCCAAACGAAAAACTGAGTAGGAACAATGTTCTCAGATAGTATGAATAAGAAGACTGACGACGGAGCATATTTAACAGCCAGGCCTGAGAATAGGACCCGCTCTTTAACGCCAAATGCGATTGTGGACGCACAAATTTTTACGCGCCAGTTTGACAAGGCAACTAGCCTAACAGGAACCACTACGAAAACAAAAGTTGATCCACCAACATCAGACAGATTCCACTCCGGCAGGTAGGGAAATACAAACCGGCATGCACAGATGTAACTGTTACCAAACGTAAGGCTAGTCCTAACTAATCAAAAGGAGCGCACAACTAAACAGTACAAAGGAAGTCAGGCGGATACGATACCAGTCTCCGAAAATAGATTTTCCATCCTTGCACCCACAGACGATGCACCAGTAGAACCTGCGTTTAAGCAACACAAACCTCCACCTATCTATTTTCGCGAGCAAAGGATAATTTTTACGTAGCTTCTATACGAAGGGAACAGATACAGGAAACCAAAATCCAAGCCCATACTGAAAAAAATTATCGCTTAATTGTTAATAGTCTAAACGCCGAAAAAAAATTATTACACGTACCAACTAAAAAGTGCTAAGGGCCTCGTGGTTGTGCTTAAGGGCATTGACAGGTCCGTCCCTGTTAACGAAATCAAGAAAGCTATTGAAGATGAAGGTTACGATGTGAGAAATGTTCACAATATACATAACAAGGATAAAATTCTCCGACCAATGCACCGTGTGGAGATTGCTTTTAACGCAGCTCTTCTTAAGACCAAGAATTCTACTCATCCAATCTACAACATGAGATATCTTCTTAACCGAAGAATAACAGTAGAGGAACCGCATAAGCGTAATAACCCCGCACAATGCACTAATTGCCAAGAGTTCGGCCACACAAAATCTTACTGCAAGCTTCCATCTGTTTGCGTAGTTTGTGGTAACGCGCATAAAACCACGGAGTGTACAGCAATTAAAAAAGACCCCAATGTAAGAAAGTGCAGCAATTGCGGTGGAAGACATTCTGCTAATTATAGAGGATGTGAAGTATTCGAGAGGATAAAAAAATCTAAACAACCTAGTAGTCGTGCAAATGCGAAATATCGCGAATCGAATTATCCGAGCCTTCATACTGAAGCTAAAGCAATGTACATGGAAATAAAATGAACTATTCCCAACAACACTTCGATCGTTTACCAACGTCAAATAGGCCCAAAGTGAAAAATCTTTCATATGCCCAAGTACTAAGGAGCAGCCCTCAGGTCTTCAACGATATCAGCTCTAGTTCAATCGACAAGCTGACGGAGACAATGAACAATTCCATGACCAACATGAACAATTTTATGAATAATATGCAGGGCATGTTTCAGGAGATGATGCGGAATCAGAACATGATTCTGCAGACCCTTCTTAGACAAAAATAGAATGACCCAGTTGCGTGTTTGCTACTGGAATGCGAACGGGTTATCCCAACATAGGTTCGAGGTAGAAAATTTCCTACACAGGCAGGAAATAGACATCCTTTTGGTATCCGAAACACATTTTACTGTAAAGAATTGCTTTAGAGTTAACGGGTTCATTATTTATGACACTAAATATCCAAGTGGAAAGACATGTGGTGGCACGGCCGTCATTGTGCGTAAAGACGTAAGGCACTTTGTTATGCCAGAATTTGGGAAGGATTATATTCAGGCAACCTCAAGAAGTCTTACTGATTTTCATACCACAATCTCATGTGTGTACCGTCCTCCCAAACACATAATTGATAGCGACAATTTCAAAAGTTTCTTCGCAACATTGGGACACAAGTTCCTGGCAGCAGGAGACTACAACGCTAAACATACCCACTGGGGCTCTAGACTTATTAGCCCAAGAGGGAGGTAGCTGTACAATGCTATTGCTCAAAATAGTCTAGATGTCGTATCTGACGGTGAGCCCACATACTGGCCTACAGACTGTATGAAAAAGGCAGACCTTATTGACTTCACTGTTATAAAAAATATTAAACGTGACCAATTTTCTGATTAGTCCCCTAGAAGACTTATCATCTGATCATTCGCCGACTATATTAACACTACGTATTAGTTTTATAAACTCTGAAGTATCTCCTACGTTCTATCCGAACCGATACACGAACTGGCTAAAGTATAAAATGTATGTGAGCTCTCATCTCTCTAAGGAACTCGTCTGATGTGCTGTGAACCACCTTACAGACGTTATTACTTGTGCAGCTAGGAATGCAACTCCAATGAGAAAAACATATGTGAGGAAACCGTTCAAGTCATCAGCTGATATTGAAGCCCTCATCCGACAAAAAAGAAAATTGAGAAGGGAATGGCAGAAAAATCGTTCTCCAGCTTTAAAGACCCAATTGAATTTGTGTCAAAAAATACTTAAAAAAAAGCTACGTCTGCAGCATGAGCCAGCACTTGCAAATTATTTAACTACCTTGGATCCAACAACAAAAACCGACCACAGCCTATGGAAAGCTGTGAAGCATATGAAGTGCCCTACTTCCTCCGAACCACCACTAAGACTTGAGGACCTTAGTTGGGCTAAAAATCCAAGTGAACGAGCAAATGCTTTTGCTAGCCATCTGGAAAACGTTTTCACTCCACATGACATAAATAGTGATAATAATCCTCCATACATCAGCGATTCCATTTCAAATCATATAAGGATGCGGTTGCCCTCAATTAAAATAGCAATCAAAAACCTTGATGCGAAAAAATCGCCCGGCGTTGATCGTATTACTAGTTCAATGTTCATGAACTTGCCAGATCGCGCTGTGAGAATTATATTGTTAATTTTTAACGCCATCTTATGAGTGGGGATTTTCCCGTCCTCTTGGAAGATTTCAGAAATTGTCATGATCCAAAAACCGGGTAAAGACGCTACTCAAATTACGTCATACAGACCTATCAGCTTATTATCTATACTATCAAAGCTGTTCGAAAAGGTCCGTCTCCAGAAAATAACGCCCCATCTAGCAGAGCGAAATATTATTCCAGAACATCAGTTTGGCTTCCGGGCTGGCCATAGAACTACAGAGCAGGTTCACAGAATTGTTACTGCTATCAGGTCGTCCTTCGAAAAAAGCTGTTTTGTTCAGCATTGTTCATTGATGTCTCCCAAGCATTTAATAAAGTTTGGCATGATGGTCTACTTACAGAAGTAACACGACTTTTTCCTGCTAACACCTACAAGCTGATTAAAAGTTACTTGACTGATAGAACATTTAAGGTACGGTCAAAAAAATTATTTTCACCAGTTAAGAAGATTTCTGCAGGCGTCCGCCAAGGAAGTATACTTGGCCTGCTATTATACATCGTCTGTACATCCGATATGCCTACAAATCGACATACTATCACGTCAACGTTCGCTGATGACACGGCATTTTTAAGTGTGAACAAAGATCCAAGAACTGCATCTGAGCACTTACAAGCTCATATAAACGAGCTGGAAGGTTGGCTAAATAAATGGAAAATCAAAGTAAATCCATCAAAATGTGCCCATGTGACTTTCACACTTAGAAAGGCAAATTGTCCGCCAATAAAAATAAATAACGTCATTGTCCCGGTGGAAACCCAAACTAAATATCTAGGAATCCATCTAGACAGACACCTAACATGGTCACGCCACATTGAGGCCAAAATCTCAGCTATGAAACTAAAAACAACTCGACTAATGTGGCTAATAAGTCAATTTTCAACTCTATCTTTCGAATATAAAGTTCTGTTATATAAAGCCATTATTAAACCAATCTGGACATATGGCATTCAGCTTTGGGGAACTGCGTGTGCATCTAGCATCCAAAAGTTACAAAGAAGACAGTCGAATATTTTACGAACAATAATCTGCGCCCACTGGTATAAAAGAAATGAGAATATCCACAGAGATCTAGAAATTCCAATGGTTCGGGAGGAAATTGAAAAATATTGTACTAATTACTTTCACAAACTGGCGACACATCCAAACGCCCTCGCCAGGGACCTGTTACAGTTCGAGGGACACAGAAGGCTTAAGAGAAGTGATACCTTGCACCTAGTGAGAAGAGGGATATAACTTTTTTATTTAAACGTAGAATATTCCTTTTATTTAAAGATTTGAGTACAAGTAATTAGTTATTACATTGGTAATAATTATTTAAGTTTTTTTATATTTTTTACAGTTAAGATTTGGATACTTATTGTAATTTTCTTATAGAAAGATTCAATAATAATAATAAAAAAAAAAAAAAGACCATGGCTAATGACGCCATACCGTTCACCAACAAGTGAAGATGAACGAAATTTCAATTATATTCACGCAAAGGCACGAAATTGCATTGAACGTCTAAATGGAGTATTGAAATCTGTGTTTAGATGCTTGCAAGTTGGTCTTCACACCACACGACAAACCGCTGGGAAAATAATAAATGCATGCACAGTCTTACATAACTTCAGACTGGCAAATGGCTTAGTAACCAATGAGTTTGTGGACCAAGATTTGATTAATTTAACTGATCCAATTGATGAAGTAATTTTAGATGTTCCGGATTATTTTCGTGAGGCTACACGCTTCAGAAACATAATGAAAGAAAGATAAAGTAGAACCCAATATTAATTAACTTACTTATTACAGCAAATAAAAATTTGTATTTGAGTTTAATTACCTATATCTTTGACTAAACTTAATATTTATAATTCAGAATAAAAATGTATGTATAAACGTTTGATGATGCTAAAATTTTGTATTAATAAACAAATTTTTTAAGCTAAAAATCATATGTATATTTATTTATTATATGATTTCACAAAACTTTTTCTTTGTTTCACATAAATTATTTTTTTGAAAAATATCAATAAACCTAATTCAAAATATGTACATATGGTCATCTACATATGTGTATAAAATTGTAAACTTCTAATAGCCAAAATAAATAATTGATAAAAAAAAACATGTTACTTTATACCTTAAATATTTTAAATATTATATAGTTTTTTGCTTCTCGTGTAAACTTATGAAAAGTGATGTTACTTTATTTTGCATTTTAGTCACCCAAATATGTTGTTTGAATTTTAAAAATTTTTTCATAGGTGCTATTCCAAGCCAAAAAAAAAGTTTGCTATTCTATAAATTTCTTGTGTGAATGAATATCAATTCTGTAAGTAAACAGCCACGATTTTTGATCATTGAAAAATTAATTTTTTTCCATAAAAAGTAAATGCTTAAACTTAACAATATAAAATTTTAAAAAAATATAAACAAAAACAATATTACTTCATTTCATTTTAAAAAAAATCTATTTACAGAACATGAGGATATTTGTACTATTTTTAATGGTTTAGTGTACCTTGTACGTCTTAAAAAAAAATGCTACATAAAGCCACTATAAAGGTATTATTTTGCTTATACTACGTTCAAGTGGCTCTATTCTTTTTAAAATTAATTGATTTTGATTTTCAATGGCATTAAGTTTTTCTAATACTTTTTGGGTCATTTTCCTGGCCTCTTGGAGGGATTCGGTATATTTTGATGCATTTGTTACTACTTTGGCGGTTGATTTTTTAATATTTTTTTGCAGGTGGAGCGTAATTTTCCTCTAAAATTTCGGCTGGAATCGTTGATTCTTACAACAAATACATAATTATTTATGTGTTTATAAGAGTATGTATATAACAATTCAGCAAAAACTACAGAACATTTAAAAGTTCACTACCGGTACATATGAGCTAATATATATGAGCTAATAAATACACTACATGAAGCTTTTGAAATGTGTACCTTTTTCCACTGCTCAACAGATTTTGCGCTACCTTCAAGTGCGTTTAATGTGTTTTTTAGCCTTTCCCATTCTTCTTTTGAGTTACAATGGGAATTAATTCCATTGAATTGTCCTCTAGCAAACTCCAAATTGTTCGACATATGCTGCACTAATCTTATTTTGTATTGTTTGGAAATCCGCATATTTTTCTTAAATTTTAAAAGCAAAATAGTAATTTAACAATTCTAAAACATTTAAAAACAAAATATTTACCTTTTCATTATTATTATTGTCCATTTTGTTATCTAATGCAATTATAAATGTAAGATTTATTATATATTATATTTTTTAATTGCAATTCACCGGCTTTCAATTTGTGAGTTTTTTTGACAGTTCAAAGTGAGAACTTCTCGAATAAAATTCTTATACACACTTTTTCTTTGAATTTGCGAGTAATACGCTTACGTGACAGCTGTATCTCACAAAAAAAGTTACAGACACAGCATAGTGAGAAAAAGCAGCAATTCGTTTCAATTTCATTTATTTTGTTTTATTTTGCATGTTTCAAGTGAAAAGTTTCTCGCAGTGAGATTTACAGAAATGATAATATCCACAGAGTTAGAAATTCCAACGGTTCGGGAGGAAATTTAAAAATATTGTACTAAGTACGTTCACAAACTGGCGACACATCCAAATGGCCTGTTACAGTTCGAGGGACACAGGAGGCTTAAGAGTGATACCTTGCGCCTAGTGAGAAGAGACATATAACTTTTTTATTTGAAGGTAGAATATTTCTTTTATTCTTGGGACTTGGGTAAGGGTAACTAGGTATTACATTGGTAATAATTATTTAAATTTTTTTTTTATCCTTTTTTACAGTTAAGATTTGGATACTTATTGTAATTTTCTTATAGAAAGATTCAATAATAATAAATAATAAAAAAAAATTTAATATAAAAAAAATTTAAAGTTTGTCATTGTTATCTGCATCTGTTATCAATAAAATGAGCAATATTTTATAAAAATCCAGTCATAAGTTCTTAATTTATTCACAATTTAGTTAGTGGTAGCAACTAAGACCCTGCCCCATACAATTTTTTTATATTTTAAAATAACAACAAACACTTGTTAAAAAATTTTATGGCCTAGGGTCTTAGGTGCTACCACTAAATCTATATAAATAAAATTCATTTTCTGTTTGTTTGTTTGTTCGCTATAAAAATTTTAATTGTCCAACGGATTTCTCTTAAATTTGGCAGATATGTATACGCCCCTATTATGGTTTACAACTCAACTCAGTTGAGTTAAAATCAAAACAACTTTAAAACAACTCAACTCTTTTTTGGTACAGGGTGGGCCAAAAGAAACCAAGGGGTGTAAAAGTTTAATAACTTTTTTGTTTATTATTTTTTTTTTTTTTTTTTCTTTCAGATTATATAGACAACACTTGGAGAATTTATAATGGAGAGGTTCACAACTGAACAGAGAACCAGAACAATATAATTTTATTATTTAAACCAGAGATCAATTATTTTAACGCAAAGAGCATATCGTCGACATTTTAACGTCAGAATTTCGCCCTCTGAAGCGATGATTCGTCATCACCAACATGGCAGCGTAAGAGATTTGCCTCGAACCGGTACACCACGTTTAAGTCGCACTGCGGAAAATATTAAACGAGTACAGCAAAGTGTTAACGAAGCACCAGAAACATCTGGCAGAGGGCGTTCTGCTCAGCTAGAAATGTCTCGTACGTCACTACGGCGCATTTTAAAAAAAGATTTACAGTTATACTCATATAAGGTGCAATTGGTCCAAGAATTAAAACCCGCAGATCATCGGCAACGTCTAAATTTTGCAGTTAAATTTCAAGAGTTGGCCAGAAATGAAATCAACTATATTGAAAATTTGATTATGAGTGATGAAGCTCATTTTCATTTGAATGGCTTTGTTAACAAGCAGAACTGTAGGTTCTGGGGTTCTCAAAATCCAAGAGCCATTCATCAACGCCAATTGCACCCCATCAGGTGTACAGTATGGTGTGGGATCACATCTGAAAATGTCATTGGGCCCTACTTCTTCGAGAATGAAGATGGAAGTGCTGTAACCGTAAATGGAGAGCGGTATCGTTTTATGATAGAAAATTTTTTACGTCCTGCTCTTGAAAACAGACCTGGTATGTGGTTTCAGCAGGACGGAGCCACTGCCCATACTGCCCGAGACACAATGGCACTTTTAAGTCAAATTTTTGGAGAGCGAATAATTTCTCGAAATTTGGAAATTATTTGGCCAGCGCGATCGCCAGATTTGACAGCACCCGACTATTTTCTTTGGGGTTTTTTGAAGGAGCGAGTGTATGTGAACAAGCCAGAGACAATCCTTGAACTCAAGGCAAACATTGTTGCAGAAATTCGAACGCTACAGCCACAAGTTTTGAAAGATGTTATGGAAAATGCTCTAAAAAGAGCCCATCAGTGCGAAGCTGAAAACGGTGGTCATTTAAGAGACATCATTTTTCATACTTAGTGTAAAAAAATTTCCATTTTGTATATTATAAAATCTGAAAGAAAACATAAAAAAAGTTAATAAACAAAAAAGTTATTAAACTTTTACACCCCTTGGTTTCTTTTGGCCCACCCTGTACAAGTAATTTCCGTTTTTCAACACAAAAATGAAGGATTTGACAGATATAATAAAATGTAATTTATTATGTGTTTTGTTCTAAATCAAATAAATAAATATATCAAAAAGCAAATCCACAATTAAAATACATATTTCCTGTAACATCACAATGGCTGATAATTTTTGTCAAAACTTTAATTCTTAGCAGGAACGGCAATGTGAATTACAATTGCTAACTGAAGAGGAGTATCAATATATACATTTATTTACCATTATTGTGATTATTACATTAAATATATTAAAAAAATAAGGAGTGAGATAAGAAAAGTTCATTGTGAATTGATTTTTTGTCATTATCAGCGTTGCCAGGAGCTATAAAAAAAATAAGCTAAATTTGCCTAAAAAAAGGCTAAAAACAACTAAATCACTAACAAAAAAAGGTAGCATAAAGTTAAAAAACTATCGCTTAAAATTATGAGTTTTATAAAAAATCAAGAAGATAACGTACAATGACAAAAACTATAGAAAATAAGGTCGTTTTAAATATGCTTTCCTTTTTGGTCATAGCTTGATGTTTTTTGAAAAAATTATAAATTCTTTTTATTGCGTTGAATAGATAATCGTATTGCCTTTAACTCAAAATGTTTTTTTTTGCGGATAGTGTGAAAAAATTTTTTGGCCAAAAATTACCATAAACTACCACCCCCTTTGCTTTTTTTTTTTTGAAAAAAATTTTGCGCACTATCCGAAAAAAAAAATTGTGAAAAAGAAAAAAGGCTATTTTGAAAATGAAAAAGGCTAGGAAAAAAGCTAGAGGCTAGATCATAAATTTCAAGGCTAAAATGGCTAGCAACAAATCTTCTTCATGTTGTCCAAGGCACATAAAATACAATTGGTCAATAACAACCTTAGCGCAGATTTTTTTAGTTGGTTCTACGAAAAACCCCGAATTCAAAAAATACAATTGATGCAACTGTAGAAAATTCCATAAACATTCAGTTAATGTGTATAAAACAACTGCTGTTGTAATTTTTTTTGTGTTTTTGTCAACCGTAATACCACAAAAAAGTTGTAAGACAATATAAATACAACTGAAAATTTTTTTTTACAGGTTAAGTTGTAATTCATAATACCAAAATACAAAATTTCAACTGAAATACAGTTAAGTTGTAAAGCATAATAGGAACAATAGTCTATATACTCCAAGCAAGGTCACAATATACTTCTGAACCAGCCCTACCCATTCTTACCACTTTTTACCGATTTTCACTAGCCATTGTTCTAAAGGATGTGTGCCCTAAGGGTGGAATAGTGTTGTATGGAAATCTTTAGTAACAAGATTTTGATAAGCTACAATTCCTAGTTTTGTGGTCAGATTAGGGTAAATGGCTCCTCATCAGAGTCAAAAGTGGAAGAAAACGGGGCAAAATCCACGATATACTCAATAACTGACTATGGTAAAATGTAAGACCGACTCCCATTAATATTTGCTCCCCTTCATTTTTGTTAACCTACCTACCCCCTATCAGCCCTCCTTAAGGGGGGCTCCCATACAAAATGCTATTTATTATAAAATTAACCCCCACCGTCGTAACTAGTTCCAGAGTGCCCCTAAGGGGCCAAATGTATGACCGACTCATATTTTTTTACACCAACATTTTTTCAGAACATACCTAGATTCTATCTGCAAACCTTAGGGTTTCCCCATACAAAATGTATTTATACGCTTTTTTGATCATTGTGCTGATTGCGTTTCACAAAGTAAAGTTATTTGATATGCCTTGATAAGGACACCGGTGTCCCAAGCCAAAAATTTGATAAAACGTTAATTATGTACGATTTTTGGGTATTTTATGCTTTTATATTGAATTAACGTGTATATTCATTCTTGTGTTGATAAAGGGTGTTTTTTATAGACGTATAGAACTTTAAATTGCAATAAAACAACGATGGATTATTCGATTGACATGAATTTTATTTATCCGAAAGATAATCTTGTGGCATTACATTTTAAATATGATTTCTGGCATATGACCGCCGGAGCTTCACTCCAAATGCGGCAGTTTTGTTTGTTGACGTAGCCATTCAACCAGAAGTGCGCTTCATCGCTAAACAAAATTCGCTTATGAAAATCGGGAACAACGGCAATCTCGTTTTTGGCCCATTCGATGAATCTACGCCTTACTTGATGATCGTTTGGCTTCAATTCTTGCACGAGTTGGATTTTGTAAGCACGCAAACCAAGATCCTTCCGCAAAATCTTCCATAAAGTGGATGGACACAGATCCAATTCCTGTGCTCGATGGCGGATAGACTCATTCGGGTCTTCCTCAATGCTACGCTCTACAGCAGCAATAGCTTCTTCTGTACGCACCGTACGGCGTCTCTGGGGATGCGAGTTATCAATAAGAGTAAACGTGATGCGAAAACGTTCCATGGTTAATCGAATTAACTGCTCTGATGGACGATTTTGTCGACGATAAAATGGACGTAGTGCGCGATACGTATTCCGCACAGAACCATTATTTTCCAAATAAAATTGCACTATTTGCAAGCGTTGTTCAGACGTGAGTCTATTCATGATGAATTGCCAAACCAAACTGAGAATAAATCACTTGACAGCTGTTAAATCGGTCGCCATCTTGAACAGTAATGCCAACTTAAAGTTCTATACGTCTATAAAAAACACCCTTTATATATTGAAAGTGGACAAATGTGGTTTATTTTACATAAAGAAGGTAAAAAAAAATTAGTACCGAAATTAATAAGCAAACAAAGTAAGTAATTATTAAATAAATCACCCCTATCTCGAATAAAAGTGAAATTCTTGTTCCTTTAAAATTTTAATTCCCCTCGAAGGAAAAATTGCTATCGGGAATCTCATTTGAAATTTTGTTCACACTATCAGTAAAGAAGAATTTATAAAATTTTCTACGCTTTCAAGAGATAAACAATAAATTGTTGTAATTTACGAATGGTTCTTGTGGTAAATGTGTCAACTGTTGTAGTTAAGCAGTCTTCAGTCTTCAGTGTCCAGTGCATATAAATAAAAAATTTCTATAATTTAAGAGCAGAAAATATATTTTTTTTACTGGAGCAATTTATGAATGGTTCTTGCAATAAAGGTGTCAACTGTTGTGGATAAACGATTTTATCAGAAAATAATTGAATTTTTTATAGGTAGACCACTTTTTAATTATTTTTGTATAAAAATTGCTAAATTCTGCTTGGTAAATTAAATTTTGAGAAAAAAACAAACAAAAATAGTTGTGTTCGCCAGCAAAAAGTAAATGAACAGATTAAAGCAAAAAAGTGAACCAAACAAGGGAAAAATTTTATTACGATAAGGGGAATTTGCAGGAAATTGATATTCATGATAAGGGTGATTATATATAAAAGGGAAACCTGTATTGTATACAATTTTTAGAGCAAAAAGTGCCATCAACATCCTTGGGTATTGCAAGCAGTTTGAGATCGCATACCGAACTCTTTTTAATGCCCCCAGGGGGGCGTTTTATCGCCACTCTTATGGCTATTGGTCGCCGATTGGCTACTGGAGACTCTCGGCGTTCTCGGATACGAGGTTCAGGGCTTTGCGGACAATCTGGTAATCATGGTCAAGGGCAAGTTTGACTCTATGATTGCCAATCGAATACAAACGGCTCTCGACACCACTCACAGATGGTGTCAGGAGAGGGGACTTTCGATAAATCCGAATAAAATCAAAGTGGTTCCCTTCACTAGAAGGAGGAAGCTAAGTCTAAGAACCTTAAAATTTTCGGACAGTGACTTGGTGATGTCCGAGGAAATGAAATATCTGGGAGTAGTTCTAGATAAGACTCTTACTTTGAACAAACATTTACTATACATAACTGGCAAAGCTTTAAGGGTACTATTTGCATGCCAAAGAATGTATGGTAAAACATGGGGCCTACGACCAAAAATGATGTCGTGGTCTTACAAAACCATCATAGTAGCGATGGTCACTTATGCCTCCTTGGTATGGTGGCTAAAGGTAGAACAAAAACAGGCTCAGATAATCCTGAACAAGGTGCATTGAATAGCCTGTTTGAGTGTGACGGGAGCGATGAACACGTGCCCTACACTAGCCCTGGGTATGATCACTGGGCTCACTCCCCTGCATATTGTAAGTAGGCGAGTAGCAGCTAGTTCCGCCTTAAGGCTACCTGGTCTATCCTATCTTAAAGAGGGCAATCTTAGTGGGCATGTGAAAATTTTGGAATCTGTTTGGAATTCTCCATGCCTCGCCGTCTCTGACAGGATGGATAGGATACTCACATTCTCTAGGCGTTTTGAAGTGGTCATTAATGACAGCTCTGCTTGGAGAAATGATGATGTAATACTGGTCCGAAAGCGACAATTGTGGTATACTGATGGGTCCAAAATGGAAGATGGCAGTGCTGGTGCGGGAATTTCAGGACCACGTTTCCGCAGGGCAGTTGCAATCGGAAAAACTACTTCCATTTACAGGCGGAGGTCCACACCTTAGAGCTATGTGCTAGGGAATGTTTACGAAGGGACACATGTGGTACCGGAATATATATTCTCTCAGAGAGTCGAGCAGCTCTATGTGCATTGGCGGGCTATTCCTTTCGATCAAGATTGGTCTGGGACTGCTATAAGCTTCTCAATGCTTTGGCAGAGAGAACACGGTTACCTTATTGTATGTGCTGGGTCATGAAGGGCATGTGGGCAATGAAATGGCTGACTATCTGGCCATTCTGCGGGGTGACCAACAACTTCACTAGTACAGTTCTACGCAAGGAGGAGAAACCTGAGCGCAATAGGGCAGATGTTGTTTTGAACCTCAGCAGAAATGACATTAAACTCTACGTTGAGCTACTTACGGGCCATTGTAGACTTAACTACCACATGAGTAAGATCGGTGTTGTATAAGACGACTCCTGTCGTTTCTGGTGCGAAGCACAGGAAACGTCGGAACGCATTATCTGTGGCAAGACGCAGAATAAGGTGCTTGGGTAGTGGGGCATTGGTTCCGGGAGATCTAGGCAAGATTAGTCCTACAGCAATTACGATATTCGTAAGGAGTCTCGGATTGTAGATAGGAACTGGGCTGCACAATAGATTTAAAGGTAGCGGTGCTACTATAGCCCTTAGTGATAATAATAATAATAAAAACAAAATTTTTTTGTCAAAATATACGCTTAATTGACATCACTTTGATTTCCAATGTGAACGCCGTTCAAATTTTCGCTTTATGTTCTTCTGATTCGAAGTCATATTTTCATTCTCTTTTCAACTACATACTAATTTGGTTCATTTTGTAATATTGGTTTTCTTTTAAATAAAAACTCAATCTTAATTTTAATACATAAAACAAACATTTTGCAATGTGCACTGGGATTGGAAAATGTTGCCGAACTTTCAAAGCAGCGATAAAAAATGTATCGACTTCCTGTTATCGTCATATATGATAGAAAGGAGCATCTCCTGGGCATGCGAAAGATACCGACGGATGATCCGCAAGCGTATTGCGGATGCCGTTTACGGGCTTTTGCTTGAGTGAAAAATCGCTGACCGCTTTTTCATCCGATACCACGTCAAAAAATACTGGACAATTTCAAGGTCCGTCACTCTTGGTGGAGCAAATACATATATGAACTGCAATTTTTTTTAACAAAATTCTTTTTTTTAAATTAAATTTTTGTATGGGAACGACTCTAATGATTGGAGATAGAGCCTGGGTATGCAAATAACTTAAGTTTATGATCAAGGAAGCGTACATACGTTAAAACATTATTAAAATAAATATATTTTGTATGGGGCTACCCTAATGATTGGAGATAGGGCCTACTTATATTCTAAAAAATGTTATGCTATAAAAAATATTATGAGTCGGTCATACAATTGGCTCTTCTAGGGGCACCCACCGTCCAGGGGGTTAATTTTATAATAAATAGCAATTTCTATGGGAGCACCCTTAAGGAGGGGAGGTAGGGGTAGGTATGTTCAAAAAAAATTTAGGGGAGCAAATATTAGTAGGAATCGGTCTCAGGAACAGTTATTGAGTATTTCGTGGATTTTTTCCCGTTTTCTCCCACTTTTGACTCTGATGAGGAGCTTAACGATGTTTTCCATACAAATTGACATACAACTGACGTAAAATATAATCTATTTTATTTTCAGAACGACTTTTCTTATGCCCTCGTTCTGAAACACAAATGCACTCAACAATATTACCACACTTTTATTATATTTCATACATTTTCTAAACAAACCAAAAAATAAATAAATAAATAAAACAAAAGAAAATCAAAAGAACATTTGAAAATGAATGAAGTGCACTTCTGGTTGAATGGCTACGTCAACAAACAAAACTGCCGCATTTGGAGTGAAACTAATCCTCAAGTGTATGTCGAAACACCGTGACATCCAGAAAAACTGACTGTTTGGTGCGCTTTATGGGCTGGTGGAATCATTGGTCCGTACTTCTTCAAAAACGATGATGGCCAGAACGTTACAGTCAATGGTGATCGGAATAGAGCCATGATTACTAACTTTTTCATTCCTGAATTGAACAACCATGATGTCCAGGAGCTGTGGTTCTAACAAGACGGCGCGACATGTCACACAGCTCATGCCACAATCGATTTATTTAAAGACACGTTTGGTGACCGCCTAATTTCACGTTTTGGACCTGTGAATTGGCCTCCAAGATCTTGTGATTTAACACCGCTAGACTACTTTCTGTGGGGCTATGTAAAGTCATTGGTCTATGCGGATAAGCCACAAACGCTTGACCATTTGGAAGACAACATTCGCCGTGTTATTGCCGATATACGGCCACAAATGTTGGAAAAAGTCATCGAAAATTGGATGTCCAGATTGGACTACATCCGAGCCAGCCGTGGCGGTCATATGCCAGAAATCATATTTAAAATGTAATGCCACAAGATTATCTTTCCTATAAATAAAATTCATGTCAATCGAATAATCCATCGTTGTTTTTATTGCAATTTAAAGTTCTATACGTCTATAAAAAACACCCTTTACATACATATATACTCGTACATCATTATTTATAATTAATGCAGTATATAAATTACCTCTTTTCGTCACCCAAAGAAATCGCAAAAAAAATATATAATTTAGAGATTTGTTGAAAAAAAAAAAACAAGATTAATAATCAGGGAAGCGAAAAACATGTTTGCAGAAATTTTTTTTTTGCTCATTAAAAATGCAATAAAAATCTGAAAATTAGTAATAAATAAAAGAAAAAACTTTTGTTTGCTAATAGTAAAACACAAAAATTATTTAAAATTTCATAACAATTGAAATAAAATAAACTTAATAAAATATGTTTGTAGAAATGCAATAAAAATCTGTAAATGAGATGTAAAAATTACGAAAAGAAAATATTTGTTTGCTAATAGAAAAACACAAAAAATATTTATATAACATTTGAAATAAAATAAACTTAATCAAAAAAGAAACACAGCAACAGAGAAACAAAATTGTCATTTAGTTTTTAATGAGATCTGAAGGCATATTTATATTAAAATTTGCAGTAAAATCTTTTTAATTGCTTAATTATTATTGTTACATACAAATAACAAAATGTTGACTTAAATTTAAAAAAAACAACCTTTCTTATATATTGAAAATGTTCTTTCAAGGTCTACTATTGATGTAATAAGGACATATTTATAAGGTAACACTTCCTTTAAATCAGGTTTCAAAACAACAGAAATTCAATTTCTTTTCCTTACATAGATTTATATACATATATGTATACGACAGCTCACAATTCTATTATTAATAACAGTATGCAACAAATGGAGAAAATTTTTTTTACATTTAATAAAAATTATTTTTAACTGATACGCTTTGATTGCCTAACTGTAAGGGCGACAATATTTCAAATTCTATGGATAAATTTTTTCCCGACACATATTTTTTAGTTGAATTTTTGAAGAGGCTGCTTCACACAAACATTGCATCATAACTTTGAAAGAACCTGGGATATTATTTTTCTGGTAGGTGCTGTCGAGTACAACAAGAATCTGTTTTTGGATTAATGAGTAAAACAAAACTTTTTTTCTAAGTCCGTTGAAAATTTAAAAGTTATTAAGCTTTTTATAAAAATTTTTTTATCCAAATATAATACTTTTGGCCATTTCACACAAAAATTTTTGTTTTTCAGTTTATTTTTTTAACTCAGTATCATTAGTGACGTTACCATAACAATTAATTTCCTGCAGTCACATTTGGACTTCTCTCCAGACAACCTGTACCAGTTCAGCGCTGAACAAAGGTTGCAAAAATTACATAAAAATACTTTCAGAATATTGTTTGTCACTTTAGCCAGATACTGATGATGCTGACTTAAAAAAAAGGTGCCAAGCAAGCATTTTTGAGTGAAATGACCAAAAATTTGATTTTTTTTTATAAGAAGTTTAATAACTTATAAAACTTTTAACGGATTTAAAAAAAATTGGGTTTTACTTATTAATAGACATATTTTGAAAATTAATTCAAGAATTGTAGGGTTTCTTTATAAAATGCTGCGTAAAAACGTCTCCAAAGCTGAAAAATGGCAAAAAAAAAAAAATTAAAAAATGTGCTTGGTTGAGAAATACGCACAGATTGCTTAAGTTTACTTAAATGATATATATATAACATTCAAACGGCCTCAATTTTTTCTTTCTAAATCCGCTGAGAAATTTAAAATCGCTTCATATTCAACTAAGTTACTAGTTTATAAGTGTTTAAAGATACGTAAAAGCGGTTCTTTAGCCGTAACTTGAGGTTTTGGGGGGTTTGGCAAATTTAAAAACCGGATTCTTGTTGTACTAGACATCACCTACAAAAAAAATATTATCACTTCTCAGGTATTTGCACTTGATTCTTTTTTGTATTACTGTGAAATTAATAGAAATTTTATATTTTTTGGGAGTACCCTCATTTAATGGCTTATATTTTTGAGCCTAGTGAAGAAATTGTACTCAAAATTTTTTTATTTAGTTGAATAATATCTTGTCTAAATTAAATAATAAAATTTAGACACGGTAAGTGAAAATTTTTTTATATATCTGAAATTTACCTCTAATTTTTTTAAAAGTTCTTTCTTTTGATAGAACTGCAAATATATAATATGCAATATAATATTTGTTCTTAAAGATAGTGAAATGAAATTTGATGTGTACTCGTATGTGGATTTAATTTATCTCAACACGTATAGAAAAAAATTCCAGAATTAGACAATTGGACTCAAAAACATGCACTATAAATCCCAAAATTGGGATTTTTCACACTTTTGGCCATGAAGCCCACATTTGCTCCTGGTTTACGTGGCAGCCTAAACGGCTCTCAATTAGAGTCGCAAGACTCCGTTTTGAACGCTCCTAGGATCATAAAATATTTTCACGAATATGTAAGCGTATGTAGGGCTTTTTAAAGCTTGCTTCAGTTTTGAACATAGGGTCTAAAATCAAAATTTTGATATATAACAGTCTAAATTGACGAGCGTTAGAAATGAACAAAATTAAATTTTTTATTAAAACTATGTATGATCGGAAAATCGAATTTAGCTAAGAAATTGGTTAAAACGTTTTTTTTTTATTTTGGACACCATTTGTAAAGTAGTTTTTAGCCTTTATTTTTTCTTCTTAGAGTTTAATTTTCTGTCTTTTGTTTTGTGATACGTACTTCCGTAAAGTAAATTGAACTTAAAAATTTTCCATAAGAACGTATGTGAATATATATGGGTTATAAAAAGAAACAAATTTAAAGTAAATAAAGCCAATAAAATATACCACACCTTTCGTGTTCAATTGCAGTGCCATACCCATTTCCATGTAATTTTTTACAATATGACACTGAAAAACTTTGTTTATAATATACTTTTGCCTGAACCTACATACATATACACCTATTTGTGAGTGAATAAGCTAATATGACTTGTTCTATTTTATTTTAATAATTATGTTTAGGCAATTCAAGTAAAAACAACTTTACACATTTCAATTATTTTGGAATATATTTATCTAGTATAACTATGTCAACAAATAGTTTTTAATTTTTACTTACACTTATATATAATATATATACGTACGTACATACATTTAATTATTATATTACACTTAAATTGATTGAATTTTTTATAGGCATAATGGCACAGCTTTCTTTTCCACGCACACGAAAAAATTTGCAAATATTGGTATACTAGACTTTTAACACGCACAATTTAATGGAATAAATGACTAACATAACAATATCTCGATTTTACTTCCTATATCACAATTTGTTTTTATTTTTTTCTCACAAAAGAATATTTTAAGAAAAACTAGGGATAATACAGTACTGTCACGAGCACTTATCGATGTCTATGCGCTATCACCACTAGCTACAACAATTATGGAATAAACCAAGGCGAATTTTTTACAGACTAGCGTTGAATTCGCTCGGAGTTCCTGAAATTACGCAGGTGTTTGCAAGGCAAATTCATAGAAGTTAATCGCTAGGTTATTCGTTTCTCAGCTGTCTTGAATTCGCAGTGCCGAGCTGTCAAACTTTGTAATTTTATTTGGCTTGTGCTTGTAATTTTATATGGATGGATTTGTAATTTTATTTATATGTATTTGTGTTATTTGACTTTTGTTCTGTGCTTTTGTGAATACATTAAATAAAATTTTTTATAAAATTGAAACAAATTTTTGTGAAATATAAAACAAATAATAATAATATACAATATATAAAATATGTCGTTATTTGATAAAGTATTGTAAAATATTTTAAAAATATTATAAAGCAAAAATATTTAAACAAAATGGTTAAGTGTGCATTGTGTAAAGACAAATTTTTTAAGGGTAAATCGTTATTCCGTGTTCCAAAAGATTCTATAGCTCTTTGGAGTCAAATTTGTGGTGTTACATTTACATCAAATCATCGCATTTGTAAAAATCATTTTTTGCCTTCTAGCATTGTTAATGTTGGAAACAGATTAACACTTTTGCCAAATGCTGAGCCTATACTGGTGCAGTTGCAACAGTAAGTAACACTTATAGCGCATTCTATATATATGGTTTTTTCCATATATAAGCTATAAAGATAACTCATCTTTAGCGAGGCAAATCATATTCACTGAAATTAAGATACTTTTTATTTTATATAATAAAATTTTTTTTAATGTATTACAAAAATAAACAAAAGTTTAAATATTATGTGTACGTGTACAATGTTTTGTATGTGTGTGTAATGCTTTTGACATTTGGGAGTTTCAAATTCGCCTTTTTCGCCTTGCACCTACCTTATATGAATTTGCCTTGGCTGTTTGCAAGAGACAATTCGCCCCACTGCTGTTTTAACACAAATAGTCAAAATTGTTTTCCATTTACAAATAATTAATTTTAACTTACCTAGAAGGATAATTTGCCAATCACAAAGTACATACTATTTATTTTTATTACATTATTTATATAATAAAAAAGAACATAAAAAAAGTTAAAAACAAAATTCTTAAATAATTTAGACAGTTCCATTATATATAAATTCGCCTTTTCGCGATGCATACACCTGTATAATAGCATGTTCACACGACGAGTTTCAATGCTGGTTTCGCTGTCTGAACCTCGATTGTGAAAATTTGCGTTCAGACGACACATAATGAGTTTCATTTGACAGTTGCTTTGTTTTGTTTTTTGTTGTTTCGCATTTGCCCGCGTTTGTTTTTTAGTTTTGAAATGGATAAAAAAAGGTAAATTTTAATATATAAATATATGTATTTTTAGAAAAAATAATAATTTATAAAAAATTTATTTATTATTTCAAATAATTTAATATGTTGTGTTATTTATTATGTTTATTTTTATATTTAAGCAATTTAACACTCTTTCCTTTGTTTCTTACTAATACATTGAAATGCTTGCAAAACAATAATATTTCTTTGTTTACAATTTGTTTTGTTGGACAGCTAGTTAAGATAAACTAGCGATAGAAACTAGTGATGATACTAAATTTTCATGGTTTCGGCAAGAGTTTCAAAATGAAACCTGCAGATTCGCTCACTTAATTTTGTATGGCGAATCTTCCTGTTTCATTCGAGATTGGGATGTGAACCCTCGAAAGAGAGCGAACCTTGTCTCGTCTGAACATACTATAATTTCACCATGCGAGCTACCAAGGCGCATGAATTTGCCTTGGCGAGGTACAATATTGTTCATGGTAAAATTATACAGATGTGTGCATCCCGAAAAAAATAAAAAGAAGAATTAATTTTTTGCTGAACTGTCGAAATTGTTTAAGATTTTTTTTTTTACTTTTATATGTTCTTTGTTATTTATATAAATAATATAATAAAATGAATAAAATTACCTATTTTCAAATTATACAGGCGTGTGCATTAGGCAATTCGCCCCACAGCTGATTTATAATAAGTTGTCAAAATTGATTTTCAGTTACAATTAATTAATTTGAACTTACCTCTAACGATGATTTTTCAATCATGAAGTACATATTATTAATTTTTATTATATTATTTATATAAATAAAAATGTTTGTTAAAAAAATTTTTGTGAACAATTTTGACAATTTGATAGAAAATAAATTCGACTTTATTATGATTTCCTGGATGCATACATCTGTATAATTTCACCATGATATTGTTCTTTTACTGAGGTGAACAAATCAAACATTGGCCCACTGTGAATTGAACAAAACGTAACAGCTGTTTTGTATATAAATACTTTAAGGGTGGTGAGTTTTTCTGGTATTAAAAACTCATTATTGTGTGTGTGAAAACGTTTTTATAGCACTTTTAAAACTATGTAAACAAAACATTCACTGATTTAAATAAATTAAAAAAACAAAAATCCTTGCAAAAAAAAAAGAAATAAAAAAATTAGATTAATTAACTAAAACCTGTGTTATAGTATCTAATTTTGTTACTATAATTTTTTTTTTTATAAAAACAGAAGTAAATAATTATATACAAATTGTGAATATTAATAAAGCGGGTTTCACATTATAATACAGAGTATTAACATTTTCATTAGATCGAGTGAGACCGAAATCAGATGCAAATCAAATAGATTGTCAAAAAATCTAAAGGAAAATATTTTGTTTTCATACCATTACACTTCAAATAAAATACAAAACGCGGCAAATAATTTCACAGCTGATTTCTAGTTTTTTCTTTAGTTGCTTGTACAAAAGCAACCCTGATAAAATGAGAAGTGTAATAGCTTAGAAAAAATTCTAAAAATTACAAAAACCATAATACTGATAAAAATACTTAAGTATTTCTCCACACTTGCTTAACATTTTGTTTTCACAGTATTGGATTTTTACTTAATACACGAATTTTTGACATGTATTAATACTAACACTGCAATTCTCTTTCAAGAAATTTACGCATACTGCTTGTCAAAATTCACAAAAATTGAAAGCTGTGACGTAGGCTGCACGCAATTTCAAAGCAAGTTTTTCAACAAGATGTTTTTTTTTTAACCTCTTCCAGCGACAGTTTTGTTTCGGCGGCAATAGAGTTATATGCCGTAATTTTTAAATTATTCCGTCTATATGCAGGAATATTCATGTTCCACAGAACTTCATGCCTTCTGTATATCTCTATGAACTGCAAAACGTCGTTATATTTGTTTAATTTGTTCACAAACATATTAAAAAAAAAACAAAACAATACTGGCGGCAGAATAAGAATTCAAATTTGGAATAAAAAACTGCAGTCAGCTGTTTTCTTGACTGTAATTTGAAACACTCAATTGAACGAAAAATTGAAAGCAAACTCTCAGCAAATTTTAAAAGTGTGAGTGTATTGGTAAAAAATGAGAGAAATTTTAAAAATTGAATGAAAACTTGATCGTGTGACCCCCATGTAAATACAATAGGTTGAAACCCGCTTAATGAGTTTTTCTTTATAAAATAAAAAGTAAAGAAAATGCAGAAAAAAACTGCTTCATAAAGTTGAGAAACTGGTTAATCGATTGCAGTATGGTTTTTTTTCACTTCGATCGCAAAATAGGGAATTCAACCATCAAACGATTTGGAAGTATTTGCACGTCTGTAAACCAAATACGTTTTGCTTCATAAAAAAAAGCTAAGCATATTGTCGAAAAAACGCTCTGGAATGGTACCAAACAAACAATTTCCTCTCGCACATAAAATTCAGTAATACATTTTGCATCATAAAACAATACAAAAATTTCGCTAGGTTAGGACCTACCTTAACTATTTCATTTTAGTTTTTGGTCCATTTCATACACAAAACCAGGATTACCAACATAAAATTCGAAACATCACTAGGCCATGTAAACTTTATATTGGGTCTAATTATTCACTTCATTCCGCAATTGCGAAAAGCATATTTTGTACGTAATCACCGAGCAACCAGAGGTGTCAGAGTGCAGATATAGTAGACATTTTCTTTCTGTCTTTTTTGCACGAACTCAAAATTTTTATTTTGTTTTGCTCAGGTATTTCTAAAAAATTTACACTTTCATTATTTACATTTCGTAAACATGAATTTTAAAACACGAAAATTTGTGTTTGTTTTACATTAAATTCCATACTTCATAACAAAAAAACGTAGATATAAGTATTTTCGGCATGTGCATTTTCATAACGGAAATAACTTTTTAATTAATGTTTTTTAAAGCAAAAAATTTTTCATTTTGCTTATTTTCTCTTATTCGTAATATTAAAACACTATATCTGTCTCTTACATACAAACTCCAAATAAAAAGCTGAGTTTTTCAAAATTCTAACCTCAAAAGATTCATCTCTGGTTGCTTAGTGACGTAATCAAAATTTACTATTATATATTCCTAGTAGTTTTGGGTAGTACACGAACGAACTATGCACATTGTACTATTCACATATTTGAACTGAACAAACTAGCCGCATTTTGAATTCCTATAGATCATTTCCTTCCTCTTTAGTTTAAATGAACGAACGAACTAAACTTAAACCGCTAAGCAACCAGAGATGAAACTTTTAAGGTTAGAATTTTGAAAAACTCAGCGTTAAATCGTGCAAAAAATAGTGCATTTTCAACTGCATTAAAAAAAGTTAAATTAAACAAAATTTTAAAAATAAATAAATATTTATGTTAATTAAAGGGTGCTAGATCTAATTTTACAGATGTCATCATTTTCACTGTTACATTCAGGGTGCAATAGTGGCCGGAAAATGCACTTCCTGGACAAGGTTTTTGAGCTATAAAATCTGAACTATTTGTTGTAGCGGATAGAGACTACCACCAATCGATAGGGTATAAAAATGCATTTCAGAAATTGCATAAGTCATTTCCTAAAATGTTTTAGTTCAGAAGTTATAGCGAAAATGTGTCAAAATTAGGGTAAAAATTTTTATAGGGCTATTGCTCGAGAACTAAACGATGTACATATATGGCACTACCCTCATTGGAATGGGCATTGAAATAGGAATTGTTAGAGGTATGGCTCAATATAGTACACCGTTTCTGAAAAAAGTTATAAACTATCAAACTTTTTCAAAATGCACATATTGCTTCTATATTGGGTGGTGAGAAATTCCAAGTCAGGGTGATGGTACTAGGTCAGTATAGTAAAACCCTCAAAGGGTTTGGCGTTCGTATGTGTCAGTTTTTTTTATGACCTTTTAAATTTTTTCCTTATCTTGATGTTTTTTCGCTTAGTTGTAACATTTTGGCAAAAACGTAGTTTAACATAACTCGAGAACCACTAGTCCGATTTTGCTAAAACAAACTCAAAAAAATTTAGAATTACAATTTCTCTAATCTGTTTCTATACCGTTTTCCTATATGTGCAACACTCGCGAAGTTAAAAATGAATGTATGAAGGAAAAAAAGTATTTTTTGCCTAAAAATTTAAATATTTTTTTTTTTAAATTCATAACAAATCCAAAATGGAAAAAAGTGCTAAAACTAATTACTTTCGCGTAAAGTCACATAACTCATGAGCAAAAAAAGGCATAGATCATGAAAATCGATGCACGCGTTTCTCATTTATTCACAATTAGGTAAATGTATGAATTTCAAAAATTTGCTCCAGATATGCACAACATTATTTGGAGAAAACATTGACACTCACAAGCCGAACTCTCTCATATTTTTCTACTTTACTAAAAGAGAAATATTGATGTGGCAACACTGGTTCTGTAATGTTCACATAAAACATGCATTGTCATTATACTTCTTCTCTTTCTCACACTGGTTCTGTGATTTTTGTCATTCAACAAGTGCCGACGAACGCGAACAGTAAAAGTGATTTTTCTCCAGTTTTCTAAAAGTGAACAAAACTGAACAGAATATGGAACTGTGCAAGCCAGATATAAATAGCTTTTGCTACTGCTGTGGTCAATATGTCTCAACACATAAAAAAAGGGGAAATTTCAGTACTGATTTTGTTCAAACATACGAGATGTACTTCAACGAAAATGTTATAGTGAACGAAAATTGGGTACCAAATATAGTGTGTAAAAGCTGCTACAACCGTTTAATGGATTGGAAAAATAGAAGACGTGAAAGTATGCCATTCGGTATCCCAATGACTTGGACTAATCCTGGCGAAGGTCACAATCCATTGAATTGCTATGCATGTGCGAATAAAGGAGCCTCAAAAAGGATAAGAAAATCGTATAATTACGTTGGTGTTGCAAGTGCCGCAACACCATTGCCTCATTCGGACCACATTCCTGTGCCAAAAGCTTCTAGCCCAGATATTTTCTCTTCTACGACTGCTCCGACATATCATGCACGTGATGATCCCCCATATGAGCCATCAGTATCCAATGAGCCAATTTTAATAAATCAAAATAAGCTTGATTCAATTGTTGCCAAGTTGGAATTAACACAGCATAAATCGGAAGAGCTGGCTTCCATTTTGAAATCAAACAATTTGTTGGCACCCGGTGTGAAAGTCACAGCTTATCGAAGTCGTCAGGCAACACTCCAAAGTTTATTCCTTGTGAATGATGAAAAAACTTCTGCATATTGCCCGGATGTAGGAAAATTGATGGACGCAATGGAAATAAAATATGAAGCAGATGACTGGAGATTATTTATTGACAGTTCAAAACTCAGCTTGAAGGCGGTTTTACTGCATAAGACCAATAAAAAAAACCTTCAGTTCCAATCGCCTATAGTACAGAAACGAAAGAAACATATGCTGCGATTTAAAAGTTGTAGCAATGCTTTGCGGTCTTCAAAGCGGCTATATAAAATATATGTGCTTTTTGTGCGATTGGGACACACAATTTTCCGGTGACCAATATGCATGCCACTGATGGAAACTCAGAGAGCACAACAGGTTACAAACGGCCAATATTATTCGTGAGCCTCTAGTGCCGAAGGAGAAGATATTGCTGCCTCCACTGCATATTAAACTTGGAATTGTTAAGAATTTTATCAAAACTGTCGTCAAAAGAGATGAAGTTTTCTTGTGTTTGAAACTAATTTACCCGAGACTCAGCGAAAGTAAAATTAAAGAAGGTAAGTTATAATATCACATTCATTTCCCATGATTTTCCATCTTAACAAATTAATTTTTTCCAATCAGGCGTAGTAAATGGTCCAGATATACTAAAGCTGATTAAAAGTGACGCATTCAACAATATTTTGATTGACGCTGAATTGAATGCATGGCAGGCGATCAAAGAAGTAATAGAAGGCTTGTTGGGAAAGCATCGTTCTAACAACTACGATGTTTCTGTCGCAAGGATGTTAAGAGCATTCTCGGAAATTGGTGTCCACATGTCCTTGAAAATCCATTATTTACATCATCATCTGGACTACTTCAGCAAACAATTGGCTACCGAATCAGATGAACAAGGTGAACGCTATCATCAAGTTGCTATGCCATTTGAAATGAGGTAATACTGATTTTTTATTTTTTCAAACTCATTTTAATAAAACAAAAACTTACAGATATAGAGGCAAAAAGTCGCCGAGTGCAATAATTGCGGAAATTTGCTGGTGGAGTAAGCTTGTGTGGCAAGACAAGGATGATCTTGATGATAAAGAATTTTCAGGAGATGCAGAAGGGCCAACAGTGGAGTCACACATTGACATTATGTGTGGTTCAGAAACTGATGATTGCGATGAATGCGATGCCACTAGTCCCGAACAACCACCATCGAAAAAGTCTAGGCAATATTTATTAAAATAAATAAAAATAAATAAATAAAATAAAAATAAAAATTATAAAAATGTTTACTTAATCAAGATCAAGGATCAAGATAAAGAAAATATTTAAAAGGTCATAAAAAAAACACATACGAACGCCAAACCCTTTGAGGGTTTTACTATACTGACCTAGTACCATCACCCTGACTTGGAATTTCTCACCCCCCAGACAATAATCCCAAAAATGTTCCATAGTGTTATAAATTATAGGGTGTAACATACTATTGTATCAATGTATGGCACTTTTCAATATTGAGGGAGGTATATCTCAGAAACGGCAAATTTTTGGAAAATGACATTTAGTTAGATCGATTTGGAGGGTGTCTAATTTCCAAAAACCATTTCCAAAATTCTCGGCACTCGTCGACTATTGATTTTATGGAGCAGCATACCGTGGCAGACATATAAATAGTAATCTTGAAATTATTATTTGCACTCGGTACTGTTTTTTCCACACTTTTCACATCCAAATGAAATAAAACACAGGTAATATTTATTTTGTTAATTTAAAATTTTTATTTTTAATTTTTGATTTATTATTATACGTAATTATTAAAAATATCTTAAAACTAAATTATCACAACATTTAAATGTGCACTAGCACGTGCTTCGCAATGCTTACATTTTTTTTTAATTTTTTGTAAGGCTGTGAAGAAAACATACCGTGAAACCACTAGAATCAGCATACTTTTGCTCGGGGGTGATAAATGTAGTAGTAGGAGAAAAAAGTACCATTTTACGGAAATTTGCAACTATAAACTAAGCAAAAAAGTATGATATTTCAATTCCATATTGTTTCAGTATAAATATTCAGCAAAAAATTAAAAAAAATGTAAATATTGCGAAGCACGTGCTAGTGCACATAAATTTTTGTGATAATTTAGTTTTAAGATATTTTTAATAATTACGTATAATAATAAATAAAAAATTAAAAATAAAAATTTTAAATTAACAAAATAAATATTACGTGTGTTTTATTTCATTTGGAAGTGAAAATTGTTTAAAAAACAGTACCGAGTGGAAATAATAATTTCAGGATTACTATTTATATGTCTGCCACGGTATGCTGCTCCATAAAATCAAGAGTCGACGAGTGCCGAGAATTTTGGAAATGTTTTTTGGAAACTAGACACCCTCTAAATCGATCTAGCTAGGTGTCATTTTCCAAAAATTAGCCGTTTCTGAGATATACCCCCCCTCAATATTGAAAAGTGCCATACATACATTGGTGCAATAGTATGCTACACCCTATAATTTATAATTGACGAGTGCCGAGAATTTTGAAAATGGTTTTTGGAAATTAGACACCCTCTAAATCGATCTAGCTAGGTGTCATTTTCCAAAAATTAGCCGTTTCTGAGATATACCCCCCCTCAAATATTGAAAAGTGCCATATATTGATACAATAGTATGTTACACCCTATAATTTATAATTGACGAGTGCCGAGAATTTTGGAAATGTTTTTTGGAAACTAGACACCCTCTAAATCGATCTAGCTAGGTGTCATTTTCCAAAAATTAGCCGTTTCTGAGATATACCCCCCTTAATATTGAAAAGTGCCATATATTGATACAATAGTATGTTACACCCTATAATTTATAATTGACGAGTGCCGAGAATTTTGAAAATGGTTTTTGGAAATTAGACACCTTCTAAATCGATCTAGCTAGGTTTCATTTTCCAAAAATTAGCCGTTTCTGAGATATACCCCCCCTCAATATTGAAAAGTGCCATACATACATTGGTGCAATAGTATGCTACACCCTATAATTTATAATTGACGAGTGCCGAGAATTTTGAAAATGGTTTTTGGAAATTAGACACCTTCTAAATCGATCTAGCTAGGTGTCATTTTCCAAAAATTAGCCGTTTCTGAGATATACCCCCCCTCAATATTGAAAAGTGCCATACATACATTGGTGCAATAGTATGCTACACCCTATAATTTATAATTGACGAGTGCCGAGAATTTTGAAAATAGTTTTTGGAAATTAGACACCTTCTAAATCGATCTAGCTAGGTGTCATTTTCCAAAAATTAGCCGTTTCTGAGATATACCCCCCCTCAATATTGAAAAGTGCCATACATACATTGGTGCAATAGTATGCTACACCCTATAATTTATAATTGACGAGTGCCGAGAATTTTGAAAATAGTTTTTGGAAATTAGACACCTTCTAAATCGATCTAGCTAGGTGTCATTTTCCAAAAATTAGCCGTTTTCAAACAAAAAATATTTGAGAACAATCATTATAAGGATTTACCGCATTATACTATACTATAAAACTATTGTATATAAATAAAATTCTTAATCAAATGTTATTCATTTCTTCTTTATTTTTTTGAATGGTTTGGTTGATATTAATTATTAATAAAATATTAATCTTTATTTGTGCTTAATTCCAGAAATTGTATTGGTTTTAAAATTTATTCTTTTACTCATGATATTCTCATGGGTTATTTATTCAGTACAAATAATAAATAAATAACTCATGAGAATATCATGAGTAAAAGAATAAATTTTAATACCAGCACAATTTCTGGAATTAAGTACAAATAAAGATTAATATTTGTTAAAGTTTTAAATTAATTAATATTAATTTTTTAAAAAAAAATTTCTATATCTTTTTTTTCAGCACCATCCAATTGTGGTTGGTGCTGCTGAAGTTGTTGTGGTTGTTGCTGCTGTAGTTGTTGAGGTTGTTGTGCTTGTTCTTGCTGTTGCGGTTGTGGCTGTTCTTGCTGTTGCAGTAGTGGTTGTGATTGCTGCATTTGTTGCTGCTGCTGTACTTGTTGTTGTTGTAGTTGCTGCTGCTGTAGTTGTTGTTGCTGCTGTAGTTGTTGCTGCTGCTGTATTTGTTGTTGTTGCTGTAGTTGTTGTTGTAGGGTTGGTTGTTGTTGCTGTAGGGTTGGTTGTTGTTGCTGTAGTTGCTGTTGCAACTGCTGGAGCTGTTGCAGCTGCTGGAGCTGTTGCAGCTGTTGCAGCTGCTGGAGTTGTTGTAGCTGCAGTAATTGTTGTTGTTGCAGCTGCGGTTGTTGCTGCTGCTGCAGCAATGGTGCCCACCATGGCACCAAGGGATTATATTCTAAAAAATTCTATATATAAAAAAAAATTTTAAATTTAGTATAATTATATTAAAAAAAAAAAATTTATATTTTACTTACATTATGATGACGAGCACGACTACGACCACGAACACGCCCACGACCGCGACCACGGCGACGACCTCGACCACCTCCACCTAAAATTTTTAAAAGCATTTTCTGGAAATAAAATATTTAAACATATATTAATTAAATAGTATTAAAATTCTGCAACACGAGCGATAAATTGTCGAAAATTTATATGAAAATATAATATAAATAAACGTTTACATATAAAAAAAAACTAAATTGATCGCTTGGGTTACACGCACAAACACATACAGTTTTTTTCATACTTTGTCAAAACATATATTAATAATTAAAAAATGTTTATTAAGCAAATATTCTGTACGCAGTTGCTTAATAAACTTTTATTTAATTAATATATATTTTAAAATGTATCAAAAAATTAAAAAATTTAAAATACCACTAACCTGTGACTCTGGATCCATTTTGTAATACATATTCAAAAATTTTAGAGAGGGTGCCATATGTTAAATTTACATTTTTCACAGATGCCAGACTGAATGTAGTAAGCATTGCCGGAAAAAAGTAATATAATTTATTTTATATGCTTATTACAAAGGTATATAGTGTTAAATTTAATAAAAGTAGAACAATTAATTAGAATAAATATATTTTTTTTGTTGTAAATAGCAGTGAATTAAAATTTAAAAGAAAAAATTAAGGCAATATATTTTTTCTATCAGTGTATTTATTTCAATTTTGTGGTATGGCAATAGCAAGGGAATACTGAAAATGAAATAACAAAGGAATACTGAAAATGAAATAACGGTTCATGTTATAAAGCTTAATAAAAAAAATCTTTGATTGTGTTGTGAAAAATAGTGGAAAATTGTGTGAAAAATTTAGTTTTATTTTATAATTTATAAAATATTTTAAAATAAATAAAAGAATTTTTTTTTGATTTTCCCACCAATTGTTTATAACAAGATATAGGAGAGAAGAAAAAGGTAAGTGAAATGTTTTATGTATTTCATATACCCATATAACATATTCTTGAAAATTTTATTTATATATATATTTACGCACGCACCTCAAATTAAAAAAAAGTAATACAAGTGATAGAAAATATAATTCTAATAAGAAAATATTAAGGAAAATTTCGCGGGGAAATTCGTATTTTCCGAGTTATGAGCCTCTAAAGTTTTATTATAAATAAAATTCTAGTGTCACAGTTTTAGTGTTTATACTTTTCCGAAACGGTTTAACCGATTTTGATGAATATGTATATTCAGTACGTCTCAGAATAGGTATGTTTTTTCGACAGTTTCTTATTTTTATTTTTTATTATGTGGCATTAAAAAATATATACAACCATAAATTTTCACTCTTCTGCCATCAAACCCAATTTTGTAATAGTTTTATTAAGAATTCAAACACGGCCGATAACTAATTAATTAACACTTGATCCAGTTTGTTTGTGTTAGCTAAAGAGGGCATGAAAAAATATTGTATTTACACTCTATTCCATAAAGAAATTAATATTATTGACTAATATTTTCAGAATTCGTTGTATATATAAAAAATAAATTTACAATAAAAACAAGTTAAATTCGGCCGTGCCGAGTCTTATATACCCTTCACTGTGTTAGCGAAATATTAAAATTTTTCACTTTCCACATATTTCTATATAATTCAAACCATAGAAAAAATTAAATGAGGGAAGATAAATTCTCATTCTCATTTGGTTTGATAAGTATTAAACGTATAAGTTCAAGACTTTTTATGAAAAGTATTGTAGAGTCTACTGATGATATGCCTAGCAGCAATGAAATCGCTATATAGATAGGTATCCATCAGTGGTAGAGCATTTAAAAATAAATTTTTTTATAAATAAGTAAATTGTTTTGTGACAATACCACCAAACAAAAAATTAGAATAAGGCATAAAAATGTGTTATTATGATTTACATATTAATTTCCAAATAATGAGGTTTTTATTATAAATAAATTTTGTTCATAACATAAAATCAATTTCTTTGTTATTTATTATTAACAGTCTGTGAGTTTTAAAACTCATAGATCCTTTTAAAAAGCATATACAACAAGACTACTTCTCATTATAAAAATAATATCTACAAATCTATAATAAGAGTGTAATAAAGGTTCAAATTATTTAATCATAAATTCGTTGCGAACTAGGATAAATTTTATTTTTACAACCATAAAATTCGTTCTATTTATATTTGCTCCTAAGATTTCAATAACATTTTTGTTGAAAAATTTCTTAAATCTCACACAAAAAACATATCAAAGAAATAAAATTAATTTTAAGTTTTAAATGCTGAGTTTATAAATACATACATACATGCGCATTTATATGTGTTTATTTTTTTTATTCTCTGTTTATCTCAGTAGCTGAATGAGGCAAACTTTTATTTGAAATGCGCATGCTCAAATATTCCCTTGTTACTTACTGTGTAAGCTATTCATTTCTCAGATTTTCTTGTACGTACAACATCTTTATAGTTTTATAGTCTTTGGTAATACTATTATACTCAAGGCAATAAAAACCACACACACACACATACACTTTTTAATTTTTCGTGTTTGTGTGTACAAAGCATTACGCACATTTTACCTAAAAAAATTCCACAAAAAAAAAAAAAAAAAAAACCAATCAAAAGCAAAAACAAAACAAAAACTAATGAAAATGTGAAATGCCGGTTGTATTTTTGATTTTTTTTGGTCCATCTGGATAAGGTCTTTCTGATTTTTTGCACAGACATTACGACTGTTATTTTTAATAAAACTGCATACCACGTTTTTTTGTCCGTTTCTTCGCTTAGAAGAAATACGCAAAAAAACCCATTTACAAACCGATGTGGCTGAATTTCAATAGTAATAGTCTTACAGCAACAGCTGATCGTTCGGTATGCTATACTTTTCTGTATGTGGTCTAGATTCTTCTGAAAGTTGATTTCAACGACTACACGGACAGACAGCCTGGCCATCGCTAAATCAATTCCGCTGCTTATAAGGATCCAGAATATATATACTTTATAGGGTGTCCCATGTAGGGTGTAGAAATTACAAACGGAATCACAAAGTATATCCCTTCTTACTTATAGTGAAGGGTATAAAAATTCTTAATCAAATTGAAAAATTTAGAAGTAGAAAATCAAAAGTTACTTAGAAGTTTTTTAACAATGAATATATGTTATAGTTTAGACATAACAGATTTCATTGCTACTTTTTGAAGTTTTGGATTTCTGCTTTTCATAATGTGTGTCGTTTGAAGAACGTAAAAATACGTTGGCCGAGCTAAATCATACGACACTTAACTATTTCTACTTTTTGCAGATGATTGTCGATAATGAAAAACTTTTATATGTTTTAAAGAAGGCAATTAAATCCGGATTAGAAGTTGGGAAACTTAAATATTATTCGGATAGCTCGGTTTTTGATAGAATATTTGCAGACTATAATAGCGATCTACCAAAATGCTATCAATTTGCAAATAATGTAAATAACCGAAGAAAATTTTTGAGAAAAGTAAGTTAGATTTTTCTATACAAGAGATACATGTGTTAATTTTTTATGCTATTACAGATAAAATCGTTAAATAATTGTGGAAACATAATAAACAGTGACGATGTTGACATAGACGTAGGTGAGCGTATTGTCACAAAACATGAAAAAATTGCTATAGAAGCACTTTTGTGTTTGAGCGAAGCTAAAGAAGATATAATATATAAAGAAAAAGAGATGGTAACAGAAATGGCAGTAGAGGATCTACGCAGCAATTCTGATTTTAAGGAAATGAGTTGCATAGAAAAAGAAACAGTAAGTAAAAGTAATATTTAAATAAATGTATTAGGCTTAAAAAAATATGTTTTCATCCTTTTAGGAAATTGCTGAAGAAAATTGGGCAAGAGAAAGAACTGCTGATGCAATAAAAAAAAATAACAACAATGCAGAAGTTCTATGTTCCAATCCTGATATTCAGGGAAGGAGTTGCATCGAAAAAGAAATAGTAAGTATAAATAATATATGAATAAATGTAGTAGGTTGTAACGAATATGTTTCTCTCTTTTTAGGACGAGACGAAAAGCAAATGCACTGAAAAATTGGAATGCATGTTGGAAAAATTTAAATATGACTTACAAATAATATTAGAAGATATTATTAAAAAAACATCTGTTAATAAAAGAGACATATGTAAAACAACTGTTAATTTTATTGATTCTAATAATAGTATAGAAAACGAAGTTCAATATAGTACAGTTTTAGGTCCGTTTGAAACGGAGAAAAACACTTTAGAAGTATCTAAATATGAAAATTATAGGAAAAGTGCAGACCCGAAAGAAGTAATTAAAAAAGAAGTCATTCGTACACCTAGTACAGTTAAAAAGCAAACGCGTCACTTTAAGGCTAAAGTAGCAGACTGCAGTTTCAAGGTCGATCCTAATTTGATTTTCGAATCAAGAGGCGATTTAAAACTCAAATTGTCTAAAAAGAAAATAGTTATAGATATGTTAAGACAAGAGTATTTAAAATTAAATAATTCGTGTATTATTTCATTTTATAACGTGAAGTACTTAGTTTCGGGATTGCTATCCTATGGGTACTGCACTTTTCCAGATTGTTGCAGATACCGTTTTAAAATAAATTTAGACGGAACTGTTTTAGTATATAGAACAGGCGAAATAGTTCATGGGGAAGGAGAAAAACGTGTTGCTCAAATACGTGGTGTTGCTCGTGCTATTGTAAAAAAATCTTTAGAAAACAAAAGCGCTTACATATATAGGAAAGAAAAGATTTTAGAAGCAGCTGATGAAATATCGCAAAGTGGAAATTTTCAAAATATTCACAAGCTCTCTACGCTGCGCAAGTGCAAGTCCGAAAGAAATTTCGATCAATTTCTCCACCCTAATCCCTTTGTTGATATTTTTTTCATGCAGCAAGAATATTACCAGCAATATATTCAGTATGTAGCATCGCCATTAACTGTACACTGCTGGGAAAAAAAAACATTTGAAACTTTTTTGAGTAATCCTCAAATACTTAAAGATGCAAACTGTACATATTGACGCTACTGGTCAAAGTGTAAGACAAATTGAATGTGCACAAAAAAGAATTTTAATATACAAAATGGTTATTCATATTAAAAAGTTTAAAATGATTGTTCCAATTGTAACGGCGATATTATCTCGCCACACTATTGGAGAGATAAGTTTGATATTTGAAAGATTGCAATCGTATTGCAAAGAACAAAAATATAAATGGCCATTTTTTGAAAGAGTTTGCACAGATGTAAGCTATGCTCTATTTGGTGCCATTATAAAATCTTGCAATGACCAAAATGTTTCTGAATATCTCAATGATTGCTTTGCACACCTACAGAATACAACCTCAAATAGTAGACCGAAAGTTATTATTCAGTGGTGCAAAGCACATTATGTACATATTATTTGCAAAGATTTAAATAGCAAAGTTGGTAAAAATCATATTTTGAAGCACTTACTGAAAAACGTTTTAACTCTAGCTTTTGATTTAAAAACAATGGAAGAATGCCAAATTTGGTTTAAAAATATTTTCATTGTACTCTTAAGTCCACAAAAGAGCCCTGAATGTAAAGAGAGCTTAGCTATATTAAAGAAACGTGTACTAGACGTAAATGAAACAGATTTTCAAAACTTAAACCTTTTTGAAGATGAAGACATAAACAACTTAGAATCTATTGCGTCCCGTAGCCCCTTTAGGAAATTTTTTGAAAATATTTTTTATAATATACACGAAAACTTTAATGGTGTCGTAACAAAGTATGATGTGAATGAATATTATAATGAAGATATTTGCACATACATTATAAAAAAATATTGTTCATTTTTGCCTATGTGGACCAATATTATGGGAATCTTGGTAGATACATCAGGCGAACATATTAGTAATGCTCCTGTGGAATTTAATTTTTATTTACAGAAACATATTCTGCTTAATCATAAATCCGTTAGACCAGGAGATTTTATAAAAATTGATAGAAAAGATAGCATGAGTTCTTTAAAAGAACTTCGGTATCAATACGCCATGTTCGATACCGAGAAAATGATTGAGAAAGAGTGTATAAAAACAAATTCAGAGATAGCACAAACTGAAATTACATTGCAAGTAAAAAAAGAGCATGACTATGAATTAGTAGAATTTTTAGAACCGGAAGAAAAATGGAAAAAGAAAAATCACATAAAACAGAAAGGTATTAAGCCCAAACATCTTTTAAATTCAAAAAAGCCTAAAAAATTTAATTCAGTACCTACGTGCGTTCAAGACATCATTAAGATTGATAGCAATAGTTTAAAAGATATTGTTGACATGAAAAGAATTAAAAAAGAACACACTTACTCTAGTGAAGTTAAAGAAATTATACATAAAAATGAAATAAATGTAAATTTCTACTTTTTTAAATATGATAATTTATTTAAATTTATGTATCCAAATTTAAAACAAGTCGACATTAGTTTTTATGGCATATTGGATATTACAGACTTGAAGTCTTTAAGTGTAGGTGAAATGTTGACTAATTTTGTTGTAGATTGCGCTATTCTTTCTGTTATAAAAGAAAATTTTATAAATGTTATTAGTTTACCTTGCCAAATTGACCAAATTTGTTTTCAGAAAGTTAGTAAAGTTATGTCACGTAACAAAAACGTCATAGTTATTCCAATTTTAAGCGGAAAGCATTTTAATCTATGCATTTTAAATCTTTCATCGCGAGAATTTGTTTTTATAGATTCCATGCACGATTTTAGCGGCGAAGAATTTTTTGAGCAGTTTATGTCCCACTTCAGAAAAGATAATGAAACATGGAAATTTGTTAGAATACTGCAAAGAAGAAAACAAACTGATAGTGTTAGCTGCGGCGTATTTGTAGTTATGTACGTCTTGTACTTTTTACAGAAAAAATCCTTGCTAATTCTACCAGATCCTGATAACTTTAGAGAGACTATTAAATCCATATTAAAACGAAATTCTGATGACTGCTCAAGATTTTGTTGTCATTGTGCCAATTTAAAAACGGCAAGAAAAAAGTGCAACTCATGCAAACATGCAGTTTGTAGAGAATGTATTCAACGAATATATAATGATACATTTAAACTATGTAAAATGTGTAAAGACAAGGTTTTAATTTAAGACATTTATACTAAAAAAAGTTTGTAACAAGCAAAAAAAATACCTAAGTAGATTGACAATAATATGTTAAAAAAATTATTCAAAGTACATGCCAAACCCAAATGGCAAGAATGTAGTATAATGTTTGTAGCTAATGTAGTGTAATTTAGTAAAATAAAGATCGATATGAAAAAATCAAAATTGATAAAAAATATTCATATATGTATTATGCATGAAATACATAAAATATATCGATTTATGATGGTTGAATATATTCAAAATAAAATTGGGAAATGAACATGCATATGTAGAATTTGCATTAATAACTTTATTGCAGATTGACAATAATATATTAAAAAAATGTTCAAAGTACATGCCAAACCCAAATGCCAAGAATGTAGTATAACGTTTGTAGCTAATGTAGTGTAATTTAGTAAAATAAAGATCGATATGAAAAAATCAAAATTGATAAAAAATATTCATATATGTATTATGCATGAAATACATAAAATATATCGATTTATGATGGCTTGAATATATTCAAAATAAAATTGGCAAATGAACATATGCATAAATATGTAATGAAGTATATTGAAATGGTGTAGGCCTATTGGGGATGTCAGCCATTAAAAACAATTGACAACGCGCCAAATACAGTACCTCAACGGTGGTGTGGAAAACTGTTATCTGTTCTATCAATCGAAAAGAGGAAGACATTAATTATTATTTATTCAAAACTTTATTTGTGAGAAAATGATAAGTGTGCACAAAAGGATGTCTGGATAGTTCCAAATTGCATCGCTTACCTTTGGATCCTAGCAGGTTATTTAAGAATTTGTTTTTTGTGCCAAGAATTGGTTATGTAGCCATTTGAAAAAATTTGAAAACAAGACAGCACCACACTGGGTATTGTTTTGTTACAATTTTTACAAAATTTAAGAAAACTATTCTTTAATATAAAAAACCTCATTAAAGTTTGATCTGCAGCAACGTTAGATCGAAATTTTACTTATCAAAAAGTGGTAACAACACAACCAAGTCTCAATGCAAATGGTGAAAAAATTTGTTGATAACTTAAAATTTGGCTAAATATTAGTAGTCTTCATATTTGACCACAAAAAAAAAAAACTCAAAATTAATAACTGCCGTAATGCCACAAATCTATAACTCAAGCATACTGGTTTACTGATTCTAAAACTCCAATATTGTTAATTATTCATTCATTATTGTTATTTTTTATTACTAAGTTTATTTCAATTATTATTAACATTAAAAATATCAAATTTTTGTGCTGTGGTATTTATATATTATATATGTTTGTTTTCTTGTTTTATTCTTCTAAAGTGTATGCAACTACTTTTGTAGTGCTTTTTTAATTCAAATACATGTATATATAAATTGTACAGAAATAGAAATTAAAAGTAATTTTCCTTAAATGATTTTTAAAATTGTTGGAAAAAATATGACAATTAATTAGTATTTATATAAAATTACACGCTTTAAGCAACAATTAAATCTTAAAAAACAAATTATTTTAGTGTGCTGTTTATTGTTGAACCATCTTTTCGAAAATTGAGACGATTAACTTGTTAACATCGCTATATGAATTTCCTTCACCATTTTTACAGAGAGCCTGAATAGAAAACAAAAATAAATTTAAATTATTATTGAATTGTTATATAATTTTGTTTTTATCTTTTATTTACCATTTGGACAAATATAATCCGTACAAACGAACTGGACAACGTAAGGGATTCTCTTCATTCTCTTGCAGTTTCTATACTTTCTTTTTGCGTGGATTTGCATCTGAAATTAATTTAATACAAATTCATTCATTCTGTTGAATGTTTTTTTTTCCTTCTTATTTTTTAAATAAATAATAAAGTTAAATTTTTATTCTCTTTTTCCCTTGGCTGTTTATGTTTTTATTTCGGCAAAAGCTGAAGGCTAACACGCGACAATATTGTTATGCAAGTTTTAATGGTGGCAGGCAGGCAATGGGGCCAGCTGGCAATAGAGAAAAATTGATTTACAACGAAATGGAAGCCATTAGAACAAAAGCGAAGGTGGCTGAGATACAAATGATAATAAAAAAAAAATATCATATAAAAATTGGACAGATGATGTTGTTCTTGCATGCAATAAATTTAATCCTTTAAGTTCAATGAATAGAAGTTTCATAAATAAAAAAAAAAATTACAAAAGTTTGCTCCCGATACTGCGTTAAAGATTTTCTGTTAAAAATATCTGTGAATTATTGAAATTAAAAAAAAAAAGTAATCCGACGTCTACGATATCCCTCCCTCGGGCAGCGACAGCATTAATGGGACATTGTAAATTTATCAACTGTAAAAGTTGTCAAAATATGAACAGTAGTGCGGTTCAGTAACTTTTATTACAAACATTCGTATCGAAAAAAACAAGTATATTCGACTGAATAGAAATCGTCAGGGCTGTCATAGAATCCAAGTCGGTTTTGCAAACCAATATTGGTTTCATTTGGTGTCATGAAACCAAGTCGTATTTGTTATTTTCGAAGACAAATAAAACCAAAATTCGAATCAGTTACTCTATATGTACATTAGTTTATTTGTATGAAATTTTTTATGTAAATGTTTGATAACAATTTTGATAAATCGTAGGGTTTTCGTTTAAATAAAAATAAAAACGTGTTTTTTATTAAAAATTTTTAATTTAAAATATATAATTAGTGTCAGTGAAATAAGTAGTGAAGTAAAATCAAATTTGCCGTTGTAGGATTTTTATTATTAGAAGAAGAGCGCTCGCAGAAAGTAAAAAGAATATTAATAAATTACCGGTTAAATAAAGAAGCTTTCCGCTGACATATTTTTGCCGTGAACCTGCGCTTTTTATTGATTCAGCCAACTGTTGTCAAAGAGGTCATATAGTTGGCTTATCATGTTTTGTAAATTCTTTCGCAATGTCAGGATATTTTTCTATAAAATGCATAATTATTGAGTTTTAGGGCAATTTTTTTTTTGTTAGAGAAAAAAAATTTGAGTAAAAATTTATTTGTGTAGAATTAATATTAATTTACTTAAATTTTTATTAAATATCTAGCTGCATGTGAAATTTTAATGACAAAAGTCCGTTTTAGTCACTTGCTTTATTTGAAATTAAACTAACCAACAACTGTCAACTGATTGGTTTCAATCCAATACAAAACCGATAACATTGATTTCTGTGACACCTAAAACCGACATTAATTCTAGTTCGAAAATGAAACCGACAACATTAGATTTCATGACACCAAAGTAATTTTTTTGTCAGTTTCGAATCCATTACTGCGTTATTTGCAATGATTATTTTGTGTTGTTAATTTCGGCGCAAACTTTGAAAATTTTTGTGAGAAAGTTACTGGATACTGAATTCGATATTATATTGTACTTTATTTTTTTTTTCAATACGAATGTTCGTATTAAAAGTTAGAAACTAATTTACAACACTTTTACGTCCTTGAAATTCGTTTTGTTCTCCCCACACGTTAGTCCGGGATCACATAGGACAATTTTCGTTGCAGAACTTTTTTTTAAATTGGGGTTGTATCCACACACAAATTTAGTTTCGGGAATTTCAGTATTCTTATTCATTCAAGCTTTAATAGGTAAGAGTAGACAACTTATAGTTTTTTTCTTTCTTTTCAAATTAAATAATCTTACCCAATACTAAGTAGTATATATTAGGAGCATATTCGGTTCCATTTGGTTTACAAACTTAAGCAATTATTCACCAACATGTTGCAGACAAATGAAGAATGTTTAATAAAAGAGTTGCAAAACACAGTAAACGATAAAGATGCCTTCAGCAAAAATATATGGGAACCCTCCGCACAACTTAATGATGAAGAAAAATTAAGTTTGTATAAAAAATACTACAAATACATTAATTGCATTTATTTCAAAAGGTATTACTGTATCAAAAGTTGGGCATAGCCTGTAAAGTTCATCCGCAAATGAAGAACAAACTAGAAGAATATCTGTGCAAATTAATTGAGACGGTAAAATAGAACGCACGTTGAATCGGCAGACTCTCCGTTTAATTTTGAGACAACATTTTAAGGCAAGGTACCGTTTCCTGCAATACAAAAAAAAAATAATTCATTATAAAAATCAGCAAAAATCTTGTACCAATATTAAGTTTAATGAATTTAGAAAAAACCCTAGACATCAAAAACAAAGATTATGACAATACAAAAAAACATCAGAAAATATCACATGTGCAGTTTGCGGCTGGTGAATATGCTCACTTGGTGATTGTTTGCAGAGAGCATCGTATTCTGATATGGAATTTGTTAACATTACGTTTACAAGCGGTTCTAAAATTAAGTGTAAAACACTTGACATTTGATCCGCAAACAAAATTAGTGGCAGTTGCCACACATAATAATGAATGTAAGTTATTGTTTACAAATTTTAAGCGATTTACTTAAAATAATTGCGTTTCATTACACTTTTAATCCATTTATTCCAAACTAATGTGCCGCTGCCTATTTATCAACGTCAAAATTTACCAAATTTGCATGGTATTGCCTGGATACGTTATCCCCAGCAAAGATCGATTAATTTGAACTGGCTGGCTCAGCCTACTTCATATTTCTTAACTGAAAAACAAGAAATTGGGGTTGTATCCACACACAAATTTAGTTTCGGGAATTTCAGTATTCTTATTCATTCAAGCTTTCAAGCGACTTGTCTTCTCTTTTTACAGCTTTAAAAGGTAAGAATAGACAACTTATGGTTTTTTTCTTTTTTTTTCAAATTAAATAATCTTACCCAATACTAAATAGTATATATTAGGAGCATATTCGCTTCCATTTGGTTTAGAACCTTCTTGGATGAATAAGCACAATGAATAATTAAGCTCATTTGCTATCCATTACAATAGTTCTGTTTTCATCGGCGTTTTTAGTCAAAATCCATTATGTCTATACATTAATACTAAATGTGCAGTTTAAGCACATATTGGTCTGGCTTTCTAACAGCCTGCATAGTTTCTGGCTGCGGTCATTGTACCATTTCTTCACTACATTGACGCATTATGGAGTTATTATTGTGGTTAAGGAAGTGCAGGAAACAATATCAGCACCACGTTTCCGTCCTCGAGTACCTCTTCAATAATATAAACAACTTATCTTGTAAGGATGTTAGCTCCCGTGCTCCGTTTTTGGAAACTTATTTTGATCCAGCAGCTTCTTGTTGAACAGTTTTCATAGGATGCTGAAAAACATAAATTGGTTATTTTCATTATAATTAATGTAACACATTTTAATTTAAATAAAAAAATAATATACTTAATTTTGTCAAAATAAATAAACATTTTCATTATTCACTGTTCATAAAATATTTTTATAATTATAAAGCACTTTAATTTAGAAAAATTTTTCTATGCTTGAAAGACATTTTCTTTCACAGCTTGACACATATTACCAGATCGTTAATAAATGCAACTAAGACAAAATGAATTTGGAACATTATATAGTACACGGAGAAAACTTAAAAAAACATAAAATTTGCTTAATTTTTGTGAAAATATATATGATTATATAAAAATTATATTAAATATGTTAAATTACTAAATTAATTTGCTCTTTCTTTTACATAAAAGTAGTAATTTAACTTTTTGTAAATATTTATGTTTCGTATTTATCTGTTCCTATAATTTTGTAGAAAAAAGCTGCCAGACTTGAGGTTTTAACTCTAAGCTAGAAAAATTGTACACTATAAATATTATAAAAAAATTTAAGGTGACATAAATGATTCCTAATGTATGTATGAATATCTTCAAAAGAATAATATATAACATTACCTAATTTTAAAAAATCCATTACTAATAACACTCTATTTAGAAAATCTAGACAATATACTTTCAATTTATTATAATAATTGCTGAACAAAAATTGTGATATATTCCCATGTCTAACATAACATAACACTTAACATAAATTTGTTAGGAATGAGAGAAAAATCATCGTCAGAGTAGCAAGGGAATATTGCTTATTGCTTTTCTCATGTTAAAGTATAACAACACATATTTATGTTAATTCATAATTATAACGTAATTCCATTTTTACATAATGGATTTGCAGAAGTTTCAATAAATTTTTATAAGAATATAGCCACATGATTTATTTTTTTAGTGTCCAATAATAAAAAGGCACTATCAAATTTCTGAAAGCTCGTTTTTTTGTGGAATTTTTGGGGTTTTTTTTCCAAAAAAATCGGAAAAAGTTATCCGGCATCTCTACTTTGAAATAAATGAAAAAGAAACATAAATACTTTTTTTTACAACAATACTATTTTAAGGTACTTTTCATCCTTCCCTACTATTTTTACAACTGTGGGTCAAAGTATGTTGTCAGAGTATGTTTTCTTTACATCGATATTTTTTGTTGAATATTTATACTGAAACAATATGGAATTGAAATATCATACTTTTTTGCTTAGTTTATAGTTGCAAATTTCCGTAAAATGGTACTTTTTCTCCTACTACTACATTTATCACCCCCGAGCAAAAGTATGCTGACTCTATCGATGTGAAGAAAACATACTCTGACAACAATAAAAATATCTATTTAAATTACTCGTATAGCTTCAAATCAACTAAAGCTATAATAAAAAAATACAAGAGATTTAGAAATACAATTAAATTCGTCAAGAAACATATGTTTTTACGTTTAGTAATATCATGTTAATATGTCTAATATGTTTGAATTAGTTTTAATGTTTTATTACTTCCCGTCTATACCTAACATAAATATGTTAGCAATGTTATATCAAGGGTAGAGTATTCAGTTTCATTGCAATAATTGCTATTCAATTTTTGTTAACAGTTATTACAAATATAATATGTCAAATTTGTTTATCAATTATTGCCATTTATATAAATTGACGCCAGCAAGAAGTAAAAAAGGAGCTTTCAGAAATTTGATAGTGCCTTTTTATTATTGGACACTAAAAAAATAAATCATGTGGCTATATTCTTATAAAAATTTATTGAAACTTCTGCAAATCCATTATGTAAAAATGGAATTACGTTATAATTATGAATTAACATAAATATGTGTTGTTATACTTTAACATGAGAAAAGCAATAAGCAATATTCCCTTGCTACTCTGACGATGATTTTTCTCTCATTCCTAACAAATTTATGTTAAGTGTTATGTTATGTTAGACATGGGAATATATCACAATTTTTGTTCAGCAATTATTATAATAAATTGAAAGTATATTGTCAAGATTTTCTAAATAGAGTGTTATTAGTAATGGATTTTTTAAAATTAGGTAATGTTATATATTATTCTTTTGAAGATATTCATACATACATTAGGAATCATTTATGTCACCTTAAATTTTTTTATAATATTTATAGTGTACAATTTTTCTAGCTTAGAGTTAAAACCTCAAGTCTGGCAGCTTTTTTCTACAAAATTATAGGAACAGATAAATACGAAACATAAATATTTACAAAAAGTTAAATTACTACTTTTATGTAAAAGAAAGAGCAAATTAATTTCGTAATTTAACATATTTAATATAATTTTTATATAATCATATATATTTTCACAAAAATTAAGCAAATTTTATGTTTTTTAAGTTTTCTCCGTGTACTATATAATGTTAATTTTCATTTTGTCTTAGTTGCATTTATTAACGATCTGGTAATATGTGTCAAGCTGTGAAAGAAAATGTCTTTCAAGCATTGAAAATTTTTTCTAAATTAAAGTGCTTTATAATTATAAAAATATTTTATGAACAGTGAATAATGAAAATTTTTATTTATTTTGATAAAATTAAGTATATTATTTTTTTATTTAAATTAAAATGTGTTACATTAATTATAATGAAAATAACCAATTTATGTTTTTCAGCATCCTATGAAAACTGTTCAACAAGAAGCTGCTGGATCAAAATAAGTTTCCAAAAACGGAGCACGGGAGCTAACATCCTTACAAGATAAGTTGTTTATATTATTGAAGAGGTACTCGAGGACGGAAACGTGGTGCTGATATTGTTTCCTGCACTTCCTTAACCACAATAATAACTCCATAATGCGTCAATGTAGTGAAGAAATGGTACAATGACCGCAGCCAGAAACTATGCAGGCTGTTAGAAAGCCAGACCAATATGTGCTTAAACTGCACATTTAGTGTTAATGTATAGACATAATGGATTATGACTAAAAACGCCGATGAAAACAGAACTATTGTAATGGACAGCAAATGAGCTTAATTATTCATTGTGCTTATTCATCCAAGAAGATTCTAAACCAAATGGAAGCGAATATGCTCCTAATATATACTATTTAGTATTTGGTAAGATTATTTAATTTCAAAAGAAAGAAAAAAACCATAAGTTGTCTATTCTTACCTTTTAAAGCTGTAAAAAAAGAAGACAAGTCGCTTGAAAGCTTGAATGAATAAGAATACTGAAATTCCCGAAACTAAATTTGTGTGTGGATACAACCCCAATTTAAAAAAAAGTTGTGCAACGAAAATTGTCCTATGTGATCCCAGATTTACGTGTGGAGAGAACAAAACGAATTTCAAGTACGTGCAAGTGTTGTAAATTGGTTTTCAACTTATAATACGAACATTCGTATTGAAAAAAAGAAGTAAAGTACAATATAATATCGAATTCAGTATTCAGTAACTTTCTCACAAAAATTTTCGAAGTTTGTGCCGAAATTAACAACACAAAATAATCATTGCAAATAACACAGGGCTGTCATAGAATCCAATGTTTTCGGTAATGGATTCGAAACTGACAAAAAAATTACTTTGGCGTCATGAAATCTAATGTTGTCGGTTTCATTTTCGAAGTAGAATTAATGTCGGTTTTAGGTGTCACAGAAACCAATGTTATCGGTTTGCTATTGGATTGAAACCAATCAGTTGACAGTTGTTGGTTTGTTTAATTTCAAATAAAGCAAGTGACTTAAACGGACTTTTGTCATTAAAAATTCACATGCAGTTAGATATTTAATAAAAGTTTAAGTAAATTAATATTAATTCTACAAAAATAAATTTTTACTCATAATGGTTTTTACCAAAACAAAAAAATAGCACTTAAAACTCAATAATTATGCATTTTATAGAAAAATATCTTGTCATTGCCAAGGAATTTACAAAACGTGATAAGCCAACTGTATGATCTCTTTGACAACAGTTGGATGAATCAATAAAAAGCGCAGGTTCACGGCAAAAAGAAAGCTTCTTTACTTAACCGGTAATTTATGAATATTCTTTTTACTTTCTGTGAGCGTTCTCTTTCTAATAATAAAAATCCTGCAATGGGAGTCATTTTATTTCACTGACAAAAATTATATATTTTATATTAAAAATTTGTAATAAAAAAAAACACGTTTTTATTTTTATTTAAACGAAAACACTACGATTTATCAAAATTGTTATCAAACATTTACATAAAAAATTTCATACAAATAAACTAATGTATAGAACAACTGATTTGAACATCCGTTTTATTTGTCTTCGAAAATAAAAAAACGACTTGGTTTCATGACACCAAATGAAACCAATATTGGTTTGCAAAACCGACTTGGATTCTATGACAGCCCTGACGATTTCTATTCTGTCGAATATACTTGTTTTTTTTCGATACGAATGTTTGTAACAGAAGTTACTGAACCGCACTACTGTTCATATTTTGACAACTTTTACAGTTGATAAATTTACAGTGTCCCATTAAAACTCGCTGCGCGAGGGAGGGATATCGTAGACGTCGGATTACTTTTTTTTTTTATTTCAATATTTCACAGATATTTTTAACAGAAAATCTTTAACGCAGTATCGGGAGCAAACTTTTGTAATTTTTTTTTTATTTATGAAACTTCTATTCATTGAACTTAAAGGATTAAATTTATTGCATGCAAGAACAACATCATCTGTCCAATATTTATATGATATTTTTTTTTATTATTTTGCTGTGTCATTTGTATCTCAGCCACCTTCGCTTTTGTTCTAATGGCTTCCATTTCGTTGTAAATCAACTTTTCTCTATTGCAGCCGGCCCCATTGCCTGCCTGCCACCATTAAAACTTGCATAACAATATTGTCGCGTGTTAGCCTTCAGCTTTTGCCGAAATAAAAACATAAACAGCCAAGGGAAAAAGAGAATAAAAATTTAACTTTATTATTTATTTAAAAATAAGAAGGAAAAGAAAACATTCAACAGAATGATTGAATTTGTATTAAATTAATTTCAGATGCAAATCCACTCAAAAAGAAAGTATAGAAACTGCAAGAGAATGAAGAGAATCCCTTACGTTGTCCAGTTCGTTTGTACGGATTCTATTTGTCCAAATGGTAAATAAAAGGTAAAAACAAAATTATATAACAATTCAATAATAATTTAAATTTATTTTTGTTTTCTACTCAGGCTCTCTGTAAAAATGGTGAAGGAAATTCATATAGCGATGTTAACAAGTTAATCGTCTCAATTTTCGAAAAGGTGGTTCAACAACAAACAGCACACTAAAATAATTTGTTTTTTAAGATTTAATTGTTGCTTAAAGCGTGTAATTTTATATCAATACTAATTAATTGTCATATTTTTTCCAACAATTTTAAAAATCATTTAAGGAAAATTACTTTTAATTTCTGTTTCTTTACAATCTATATATACATGTATTTGAATTAAAAAAGCACTACAAAAGTAGTTGCATACACTTTAGAAGAATAAAACAAGAAAACAAACATATATAATATATAAATACCACAGCACAAAAATTTGATATTTTTAATGTTAATAATAATTGAAATAAACTTAGTAATAAAAAATAACAATAATGAATGAATAATTAACAATATTGGAGTTTTAAAACAAGAAAAACTATAATATAGTTCAGAAGGTATATAAAAATTTATATATACTAACCCCCAAATTCATAAAAAATATGTGTTTATTAAAGGCTTATTGACAGACTTTTATGCAGTATTTCTCTGCAGTATCTGCACAAGCATACTTGAAATATTACACATGTTTGCTGTGATGTGTGGCTTTCAAGTATGCTTATGCAGCCCTTTACTATATACCTAAATATTTATCTAGCTTAATTTAATTTTTGTTTTGTGTAAAATACTATTTTATTCAGTGGTTCTTCCTCAGCCCCACCGTCACATCCAACATGAGATTCATTATCTTTATCCAAGTCATCGTCATCCAAACCATTATCACTGTGTAAAATGGCTGAATAACTGATTTACTCGCATTAATGATTTGGCAATCTAAACACGTTTTCCTTGAGGAGAAAAAATTAAAAATTTAACGTTAACAGCTTACAGTATCTCACGTTTGTGGGAGAAATAGTGCCGATTAAAAAAAAAAGTTTTTAGAATCAGTAAACCAGTATGCTTGAGTTATAGATTTGTGGCATTACGACAGTTATTAATTTTGAGTTTTTTTTTTTTTTTGTGGTCAAATATGAAGACTATACTAATATTTAGCCAAATTTTAAGTTATCAACAAATTTTTTCACCATTTGCATTGAGACTTGGTTGTGTTGTTACCACTTTTTGATAAGTAAAATTTCGATCTAACGTTGCTGCAGATCAAACTTTAATGAGGTTTTTTATATTAAAGAATAGTTTTCTTAAATTTTGTAAAAATTGTAACAAAACAATACCCAGTGTGGTGCTGTCTTGTTTTCAAATTTTTTCAAATGGCTTCATAACCAATTCTTGGCACAAAAAACAAATTCTTAAATAACCTGCTAGGATCCAAAGGTAAGCGATGCAATTTGGAACTATCCAGACATCCTTTTGTGCACACTTATCATTTTCTCACAAATAAAGTTTTGAATAAATAATAATTAATGTCTTCCTCTTTTCGATTGATAGAACAGATAACAGTTTTCCACACCACCGTTGAGGTACTGTATTTGGCGCGTTGTCAATTGTTTTTAATGGCTGACATCCCCAATAGGCCTACACCATTTCAATATACTTCATTACATATTTATGCATATGTTCATTTGCCAATTTTATTTTGAATATATTCAAGCCATCATAAATCGATATATTTTATGTATTTCATGCATAATACATATATGAATATTTTTTATCAATTTTGATTTTTTCATATCGATCTTTATTTTACTAAATTACACTACATTAGCTACAAACGTTATACTACATTCTTGGCATTTGGGTTTGGCATGTACTTTGAACATTTTTTTAATATATTATTGTCAATCTGCAATAAAGTTATTAATGCAAATTCTACATATGCATGTTCATTTCCCAATTTTATTTTGAATATATTCAACCATCATAAATCGATATATTTTATGTATTTCATGCATAATACATATATGAATATTTTTTATCAATTTTGATTTTTTCATATCGATCTTTATTTTACTAAATTACACTACATTAGCTACAAACATTATACTACATTCTTGCCATTTGGGTTTGGCATGTACTTTGAATAATTTTTTTAACATATTATTGTCAATCTACTTAGGTATTTTTTTTGCTTGTTACAAACTTTTTTTAGTATAAATGTCTTAAATTAAAACCTTGTCTTTACACATTTTACATAGTTTAAATGTATCATTATATATTCGTTGAATACATTCTCTACAAACTGCATGTTTGCATGAGTTGCACTTTTTTCTTGCCGTTTTTAAATTGGCACAATGACAACAAAATCTTGAGCAGTCATCAGAATTTCGTTTTAATATGGATTTAATAGTCTCTCTAAAGTTATCAGGATCTGGTAGAATTAGCAAGGATTTTTTCTGTAAAAAGTACAAGACGTACATAACTACAAATACGCCGCAGCTAACACTATCAGTTTGTTTTCTTCTTTGCAGTATTCTAACAAATTTCCATGTTTCATTATCTTTTCTGAAGTGGGACATAAACTGCTCAAAAAATTCTTCGCCGCTAAAATCGTGCATGGAATCTATAAAAACAAATTCTCGCGATGAAAGATTTAAAATGCATAGATTAAAATGCTTTCCGCTTAAAATTGGAATAACTATGACGTTTTTGTTACGTGACATAACTTTACTAACTTTCTGAAAACAAATTTGGTCAATTTGGCAAGGTAAACTAATAACATTTATAAAATTTTCTTTTATAACAGAAAGAATAGCGCAATCTACAACAAAATTAGTCAACATTTCACCTACACTTAAAGACTTCAAGTCTGTAATATCCAATATGCCATAAAAACTAATGTCGACTTGTTTTAAATTTGGATACATAAATTTAAATAAATTATCATATTTAAAAAAGTAGAAATTTACATTTATTTCATTTTTATGTATAATTTCTTTAACTTCACTAGAGTAAGTGTGTTCTTTTTTAATTCTTTTCATGTCAACAATATCTTTTAAACTATTGCTATCAATCTTAATGATGTCTTGAACGCACGTAGGTACTGAATTAAATTTTTTAGGCTTTTTTGAATTTAAAAGATGTTTGGGCTTAATACCTTTCTGTTTTATGTGATTTTTCTTTTTCCATTTTTCTTCCGGTTCTAAAAATTCTACTAATTCATAGTCATGCTCTTTTTTTACTTGCAATGTAATTTCAGTTTGTGCTATCTCTGAATTTGTTTTTATACACTCTTTCTCAATCATTTTCTCGGTATCGAACATGGCGTATTGATACCGAAGTTCTTTTAAAGAACTCATGCTATCTTTTCTATCAATTTTTATAAAATCTCCTGGTCTAACGGATTTATGATTAAGCAGAATATGTTTCTGTAAATAAAAATTAAATTCCACAGGAGCATTACTAATATGTTCGCCTGATGTATCTACCAAGATTCCCATAATATTGGTCCACATAGGCAAAAATGAACAATATTTTTTTATAATGTATGTGCAAATATCTTCATTATAATATTCATTCACATCATACTTTGTTACGACACCATTAAAGTTTTCGTGTATATTATAAAAAATATTTTCAAAAAATTTCCTAAAGGGGCTACGGGACGCAATAGATTCTAAGTTGTTTATGTCTTCATCTTCAAAAAGGTTTAAGTTTTGAAAATCTGTTTCATTTACGTCTAGTACACGTTTCTTTAATATAGCTAAGCTCTCTTTACATTCAGGGCTCTTTTGTGGACTTAAGAGTACAATGAAAATATTTTTAAACCAAATTTGGCATTCTTCCATTGTTTTTAAATCAAAAGCTAGAGTTAAAACGTTTTTCAGTAAGTGCTTCAAAATATGATTTTTACCAACTTTGCTATTTAAATCTTTGCAAATAATATGTACATAATGTGCTTTGCACCACTGAATAATAACTTTCGGTCTACTATTTGAGGATGTATTCTGTAGGTGTGCAAAGCAATCATTGAGATATTCAGAAACATTTTGGTCATTGCAAGATTTTATAATGGCACCAAATAGAGCATAGCTTACATCTGTGCAAACTCTTTCAAAAAATGGCCATTTATATTTTTGTTCTTTGCAATACGATTGCAATCTTTCAAATATCAAACTTATCTCTCCAATAGTGTGGCGAGATAATATCGCCGTTACAATTGGAACAATCATTTTAAACTTTTTAATATGAATAACCATTTTGTATATTAAAATTCTTTTTTGTGCACATTCAATTTGTCTTACACTTTGACCAGTAGCGTCAATATGTACAGTATGGTTTGCATCTTTAAGTATTTGAGGATTACTCAAAAAAGTTTCAAATGTTTTTTTTTCCCAGCAGTGTACAGGTAATGGCGATGCTACATACTGAATATATTGCTGGTAATATTCTTGCTGCATGAAATAAATATCAACAAAGGGATTAGGGTGGAGAAATTGATCGAAATTTCTTTCGGACTTGCACTTGCGCAGCGTAGAGAGCTTGTGAATATTTTGAAAATTTCCACTTTGCGATATTTCATCAGCTGCTTCTAAAATCTTTTCTTTCCTATATATGTAAGCGCTTTTGTTTTCTAAAGATTTTTTTACAATAGCACGAGCAACACCACGTATTTGAGCAACACGTTTTTCTCCTTCCCCATGAACTATTTCGCCTGTTCTATATACTAAAACAGTTCCGTCTAAATTTATTTTAAAACGGTATCTGCAACAATCTGGAAAAGTGCAGTACCCGTAAGATAGCAATCCCGAAACTAAGTACTTCACGTTATAAAATGAAATAATAAACGAATTATTTAATTTTAAATACTCTTGTCTTAACATATCTATAACTATTTTTAAATCGCCTCTTGATTCGAAAATCAAATTAGGATCGACCTTGAAACTGCAGTCTGCTACTTTAGCCTTAAAGTGACGCGTTTGCTTTTTAACTGTACTAGGTGTACGAATGACTTCTTTTTTAATTACTTCTTTCGGGTCTGCACTTTTCCTATAATTTTCATATTTAGATACTTCTAAAGTGTTTTTCTCCGTTTCAAACGGACCTAAAACTGTACTATATTGAACTTCGTTTTCTATACTATTATTAGAATCAATAAAATTAACAGTTGTCTTACATATGTCTCTTTTATTAACAGATGTTTTTTTAATAATATCTTCTAATATTATTTTTAAGTCATATTTAAATTTTTCCAACATGCATTCCAATTTTTCAGTGCATTTGCTTTTCGTCTCGTCCTAAAAAGAGAGAAACATATTCGTTACAACCTACTACATTTATTCATATATTATTTATACTTACTATTTCTTTTTCGATGCAACTCCTTCCCTGAATATCAGGATTGGAACATAGAACTTCTGCATTGTTGTTATTTTTTTTTATTGCATCAGCAGTTCTTTCTCTTGCCCAATTTTCTTCAGCAATTTCCTAAAAGGATGAAAACATATTTTTTTAAGCCTAATACATTTATTTAAATATTACTTTTACTTACTGTTTCTTTTTCTATGCAACTCATTTCCTTAAAATCAGAATTGCTGCGTAGATACTCTACTGCCATTTCTGTTACCATCTCTTTTTCTTTATATATTATATCTTCTTTAGCTTCGCTCAAACACAAAAGTGCTTCTATAGCAATTTTTTCATGTTTTGTGACAATACGCTCATCTACGTCTATGTCAACATCGTCACTGTTTATTATGTTTCCACAATTATTTAACGATTTTATCTGTAATAGCATAAAAAATTAACACATGTATCTCTTGTATAGAAAAATCTAACTTTTCTCAAAAATTTTCTTCGGTTATTTACATTATTTGCAAATTGATAGCATTTTGGTAGATCGCTATTATAGTCTGCAAATATTCTATCAAAAACCGAGCTATCCGAATAATATTTAAGTTTCCCAACTTCTAATCCGGATTTAATTGCCTTCTTTAAAACATATAAAAGTTTTTCATTATCGACAATCATCTGCAAAAAGTAGAAATAGTTAAGTGTCGTATGATTTAGCTCGGCCAACGTATTTTTACGTTCTTCAAACGACACACATTATGAAAAGCAGAAATCCAAAACTTCAAAAAGTAGCAATGAAATCTGTTATGTCTAAACTATAACATATATTCATTGTTAAAAAACTTCTAAGTAACTTTTGATTTTCTACTTCTGAATTTTTCAATTTGATTAAGAATTTTTATACCCTTCACTATAAGTAAGAAGGGATATACTTTGTGATTCCGTTTGTAATTTCTACACCCTACATGGGACACCCTATAAAGTATATATATTCTAGATCCTTATAAGTAGCGGAATTGATTTAGCGATGTCCGGCTGTCCGTCTGTCTGTCCGTGTAGTCGTTGAAATCAACTTTCAGAAGAATCTAGACCACATATAGAAAAGTATAGCATACCGAACGATCAGCTGTTGCTGTAAGACTATTACTATTGAAATTCAGCCACATCGGTTTGTAAATGGGTTTTTTTTGCGTATTTCTTCTAAGCGAAGAAACGGACAAAAAAACGTGGTATGCAGTTTTGTTTGGGGTATCAGTCATAATACCTGTGATAAAAATGAAAGCAATCGGTCCACAAATGACCGAGGAATATTAAAAATACAACAGAAATTTTAGATTTTCATTAATTATGGCTTTGTTTTTATGCGAATTTTATCTAAACTGAAAAAAAGTAGTACGCAGTTTTTTTAAACATCACATTCATAGTATCGTTACCAAAACTCAGTTGGATGGGTCCATAAATGGCGGAGCTATGAGTCAAAAACGTGGTATGCAGTTTTATTAAAAATAACAGTCGTAATGTCTGTGAAAAAAATCAGAAAGATCTTATCCAGATGGACCAAAAAAAAATCAAAAATCAAAAATACAACCGGCATTTCACATTTTCATTAGTTTTTGTTTTGTTTTTGCTTTTGATTCGTTTTTTTTTTTTTTTTTTTTGTGGAATTTTTTTAGGTAAAATGTGCGAAATGCTTTGTACACACAAACACGAAAAATTAAAAAGTGTATGTGTGTGTGTGTGGTTTTTATTGCCTTGAGTATAATAGTATTACCAAAGACTATAAAACTATAAAGATGTTGTACGTACAAGAAAATCTGAGAAATGAATAGCTTACACAGTAAGTAACAAGGGAATATTTGAGCATGCGCATTTCAAATAAAAGTTTGTCTCATTTAGCTACTGAGATAAACAGAGAATAAAAAAAATAAACACATATAAATGCGCATGTATGTATGTATTTATAAACCCAGCATTTAAAACTTAAAATTAATTTTATTTCTTTGATATGTTTTTTGTGTGAGATTTAAGAAATTTTTCAACAAAAATGTTATTGAAATCTTAGGAGCAAATATAAATAGAACGAATATGACTAGTTGCGTTATTGTAGGATAGAATATCTTGTTTATGGTTGCAAAAAATAAAATTTATCCTAGTTCGCAACGAATTTATGATTCATTATTTGAATCATTATAGATTTGCAGATATTATTTTTATAATGAGAAGTAGTCCTGTTGTATATGCTTTTTAAAAGGATTTATAAGAGTTTTAAAACTTACAGACTGTTAATAATAAATAACACAGAAATTGATTTTATGTTATGAACAAAATTTATTTATAATAAAAACCTCATTATTTGGAAATTAATATGTAAATCATAATAACACATTTTTATGCCTTATTCTAATTTTTTGTTTGGTGGTATTGTCACAAAACAATTTACTTATTTATAAAAAAAATTTATTTTTAAATGCTCTACCACTGATGGATACCTATCTATATAGCGATTTCATTGCTGCTAGGCATATCATCAGTAGACTCTACAATACTTTTCATAAAAAGTCTTGAACTTATACGTTTAATACTTATAAAACCAAATGAGAATGAGAATTTATCTTCCCTCATTTAATTTTTTCTATGGTTTGGATTATATAGAAAAATGTGGAAAGTGAAAAATATTAATATTTCGCTAACACAGTGAAGGGTATATAAGACTCGGCACGGCCGAATTTAACTTGTTTTTATTGTAAATTTATTTTTTATATATACAACGAATTCTGAAAATATTAGTCAATAATATTAATTTCTTTATGGAATAGAGTGTAAATACAATATTTTTTTCATGCCCTCTTTAGCTAACACAAACAAACTGGATCAAGTGTTAATTAATTAGTTATCGGCCGTGTTTGAATTCTTAATAAAACTATTACAAAATTGGGTTTGATGGCAGAAGAGTGAAAATTTATGGTTGTATATATTTTTTAATGCCACATAATAAAAAATAAAAATAAGAAACTGTCGAAAAAACATACCTATTCTGAGACGTACTGAATATACATATTCATCAAAATCGGTTAAACCGTTTCGGAAAAGTATAAACACTAAAACTGTGACACTAGAATTTTATTTATAATTAAAATTTTATGTTAACCTAATAAAACTTTAGAGGCTCATAACTCGGAAAATACGAATTTCCCCGCGAAATTTTCCTTAATATTTTCTTATTAGAATTATATTTTCTATCACTTGTATTACTTTTGTTTAATTTGAGGTGCGTGCGTAAATATATATATAAATAAAATTTTCAAGAATATGTTATATGGGTATATGAAATACAGAAAACATTTCACTTACCTTTTTCTTCTCTCCTATATCTTGTTATAAACAATTGGTGGGAAAATCAAAAAAAAATTCTTTTATTTATTATTAAAATATTTTATAATTATAAAATAAAACTAAATTTTTCACACAATTTTCCACTATTTTTCACAACACAATCAAAGATTTTTTTTATTAAGCTTTATAACATGAACCGTTATTTCATTTTCAGTATTCCTTTGTTATTTCATTTTCAGTATTCCCTTGCTATTGCCATACCACAAAATTGAAATAAATACACTGATAGAAAAAATATATTGCCTTAATTTTCTCTTATAAATTTTAATTCACTGCTATTTACAACAAAAAAAATCTATTTATTCTAATTAATTGTTCTACTTTTATTAAATTTAACCTTTGTAATAAGCATATAAAATAAATTATATTACTTTTTTCCGGCAATGCTTACTACATTCAGTCTGGCATCTGTGAAAAATGTAAATTTAACATATGGCACTCTCTCTAAAATTTTTGAATATGTATTACAAAATGGATCCAGAGTCCCAGGTTAGTGGTATTTGAAATTTTTTAATTTTTTGATACATTTTAAAATATATATTAATTAAATAAAAGTTTATTAAGCAACTGCGTACAGAATATTTGCTTAATAAACATTTTTTAATTATTAATATATGTTTTGACAAAGTATGAAAAAAACTGTATGTAACCCAACTGCGTGTAACCCAAGCGATCAATTTAGTTTTTTTTTTATATGTAAACGTTTATTTATATTATATTTTCATATAAATTTTCGACAATTTATCGCTCGTGTTGCAGAATTTTAATACTATTTAATTAATATATGTTTAAATATTTTATTTCCAGAAAATGCTTTTAAAAATTTTAGGTGGAGGTGGTCGAGGTCGTCGCCGTGGTCGCGGTCGTGGGCGTGTTCGTGGTCGTGGTCGTGCTCGTCATCATAATGTAAGTAAAATATTAAATTTTTTTTTTAATATAATTATACTAAATTTAAAATTTTTTTTTATATATAGAATTTTTTAGAATATAATCCCTTGGTGCCATGGTGGACCACATTGCTGTAGCAGCAACAACAACCGCAGCTGCAACAACAACAATTACTGCAGCTACAACAACTCCAGCAGCTGCAACAGCTCCAGCAGCTGCAACAGCTCCAGCAGTTGCAACAGCAACTACAGCAACAACAACCAATCCTACAACAACAAATACAGCAGCAGCAACAACTACAGCAGCAACAACAACTACAGCAGCAGCAACAACTACAACAACAACTACAGCAGCAGCAACAAATGCAGCAATCACAACCACTACTGCAACAGCAAGAACAACCACAACCACAATAGCAAGAACAAGCACAACAACTACAACAACCTCAACAACTACAGCAGCAACAACCACAACAACTTCAGCAGCACCAACAACAACAACTTCAGCAGCACCAACCACAATTGGATGGTGCTGAAAAAAAAGACAGAAATTTTTTTTAAAAAAAATTAATATTAATTAATTTAAAACTTTAACAAATTTTAATCTTTATTTGTGCTTAATTCCAGAAATAGGGTTGGTTTTAAAATTTATTCTTTTACTCATGATATTCTCATGAGTTGTTTATTTATTATTTGTACTGAATAAATAACCCATGAGAATATCATGAGTAAAAGAATAAATTTTAAAACCAACACAATTTCTGGAATTAAGCACAAATAAAGATTTATATTTTATTAATAATTAATATCAACCAAACCATTCAAAAAAATAAAGAAGAAATGAATAACATTTGATTAAGAATTTTATTTATATACAATAGTTTTATAGTATCTGCTAGGTATAATGCGGTAAATCCTTATAATGATTGTTCTCAAATATTTTTTGTTTGAAAACGGCTAATTTTTGGAAAATGACACCTAGCTAGATCGATTTAGAGGGTGTCTAATTTCCAAAAACCATTTTCAAAATTCTCGGCACTCGTCAATTATAAATTATAGGGTGTAGCATACTATTGCACCAATGTATGTATGGGACTTTTCAATATTTGAGGGGGGTATATCTCAGAAACGGCTAATTTTTGGAAAATGACACCTAGCTAGATCGATTTAGAGGGTGTCTAATTTCCAAAAACCATTTTCAAAATTCTCGGCACTCGTCAATTATAAATTATAGGGTGTAGCATACTATTGCACCAATGTATGTATGAGACTTTTCAATATTTGAGGGGGGTATATCTCAGAAACGGCTAATTTTTGGAAAATAACACCTAGCTAGATCGATTTAGAGGGTGTCTAATTTCCAAAAACCATTTTCAAAATTCTCGGCACTCGTCAATTATAAATTATAGGGTGTAGCATACTATTGCACCAATGTATGTATGGGACTTTTCAATATTTGAGGGGGGGGTATATCTCAGAAACGGCTAATTTTTGGAAAATGACACCTAGCTAGATCGATTTAGAGGGTGTCTAATTTCCAAAAACCATTTTCAAAATTCTCGGCACTCGTCAATTATAAATTATAGGGTGTAGCATACTATTGCACCAATGTATGTATGGGACTTTTCAATATTTGAGGGGGGGTATATCTCAGAAACGGATAATTTTTGGAAAATGACACCTAGCTAGATCAATTTAGAGGGTGTCTAATTTCTAAAAACTATTTTCAAAATTCTCGGCACTCGTCAATTATAAATTATAGGGTGTAGCATACTATTGCACCAATGTATGTATGGGACTTTTCAATATTTGAGGGGGGGTATATCTCAGAAACGGCTAATTTTTGGAAAATGACACCTAGCTAGATCGATTTAGAGGGTGTCTAATTTCCAAAAACCATTTTCAAAATTCTCGGCACTCGTCAATTATAAATTATAGGGTGTAGCATACTATTGCACCAATGTATGTATGGGACTTTTCAATATTTGAGGGGGGGGGTATATCTCAGAAACGGCTAATTTTTGGAAAATGACACCTAGCTAGATCGATTTAGAGGGTGTCTAATTTCCAAAAACCATTTTCAAAATTCTCGGCACTCGTCAATTATAAATTATAGGGTGTAGCATACTATTGCACCAATGTATGTATGGGACTTTTCAATATTTGAGGGGGAGTATATCTCAGAAACGGCTAATTTTTGGAAAATGACACCTAGCTAGATCGATTTAGAGGGTATCTAATTTCCAAAAACCATTTTCAAAATTCTCGGCACTCGTCAATTATAAATTATAGGGTGTAGCATACTATTGCACCAATGTATGTATGGGACTTTTCAATATTTGAGGGGGGGTATATCTCAGAAACGGCTAATTTTTGGAAAATGACACCTAGCTAGATCGATTTAGAGGGTGTCTAATTTCCAAAAACCATTTTCAAAATTCTCGGCACTCGTCAATTATAAATTATAGGGTGTAGCATACTATTGCACCAATGTATGTATGGGACTTTTCAATATTTGAGGGGGAGTATATCTCAGAAACGGCTAATTTTTGGAAAATGACACCTAGCTAGATCGATTTAGAGGGTGTCTAATTTCCAAAAACCATTTTCAAAATTCTCGGCACTCGTCAATTATAAATTATAGGGTGTAGCATACTATTGCACCAATGTATGTATGGGACTTTTCAATATTTGAGGGGGGGTATATCTCAGAAACGGCTAATTTTTGGAAAATGATACCTAGCTAGATCGATTTAGAGGGTGTCTAATTTCCAAAAACCATTTTCAAAATTCTCGGCACTCGTCAATTATAAATTATAAGGTGTAGCATACTATTGCACCAATGTATGTATGGGACTTTTCAATATTTTAGGGGGAGTATATCTCAGAAACGGCTAATTTTTGGAAAATGACACCTAGCTAGATCGATTTAGAGGGTGTCTAATTTCCAAAAACCATTTTCAAAATTCTCGGCACTCGTCAATTATAAATTATAGGGTGTAGCATACTATTGCACCAATGTATGTATGGGACTTTTCAATATTGAGGGGGGTATATCTCAGAAACGGCTAATTTTTGGAAAATGACACCTAGCTAGATTGATTTAGAGGGTGTCTAATTTCCAAAAACCATTTTCAAAATTCTCGGCACTCGTCAATTATAAATTATAGGGTGTAGCATACTATTGCACCAATGTATGTATGGGACTTTTCAATATTTGAGGGGGGGTATATCTCAGAAACGGCTAATTTTTGGAAAATGACACCTAGCTAGATCGATTTAGAGGGTGTCTAATTTCCAAAAACCATTTTCAAAATTCTCGGCACTCGTCAATTATAAATTATAGGGTGTAGCATACTATTGCACCAATGTATGTATGGGACTTTTCAATATTTGAGGGGGGGTATATCTCAGAAACGGCTAATTTTTGGAAAATGACACCTAGCTAGATCGATTTAGAGGGTGTCTAATTTCCAAAAACCATTTTCAAAATTCTCGGCACTCGTCAATTATAAATTATAGGGTGTAGCATACTATTGCACCAATGTATGTATGGGACTTTTCAATATTTGAGGGGGAGTATATCTCAGAAACGGCTAATTTTTGGAAAATGACACCTAGCTATATCGATTTAGAGGGTGTCTAATTTCCAAAAACCATTTTCAAAATTCTCGGCACTCGTCAATTATAAATTATAGGGTGTAGCATACTATTGCACCAATGTATGTATGGGACTTTTCAATATTTGAGGGGGGGTATATCTCAGAAACGGCTAATTTTTGGAAAATGACACCTAGCTAGATCGATTTAGAGGGTGTCTAATTTCCAAAAACCATTTTCAAAATTCTCGGCACTCGTGAATTATAAATTATAGGGTGTAGCATACTATTGCACCAATGTATGTATGGGACTTTTCAATATTTGAGGGGGAGTATATCTCAGAAACGGCTAATTTTTGGAAAATGACACCTAGCTAGATCGATTTAGAGGGTGTCTAATTTCCAAAAACCATTTTCAAAATTCTCGGCACTCGTCAATTATAAATTATAGGGTGTAGCATACTATTGCACCAATGTATGTATGGGACTTTTCAATATTTGAGGGGGGGTATATCTCAGAAACGGCTAATTTTTGGAAAATGACACCTAGCTAGATCGATTTAGAGGGTGTCTAATTTCCAAAAACCATTTTCAAAATTCTCGGCACTCGTCAATTATAAATTATAGGGTGTAGCATACTATTGCACCAATGTATGTATGGGACTTTTCAATATTTGAGGGGGGGTATATCTCAGAAACGGCTAATTTTTGGAAAATGACACCTAGCTAGATCGATTTAGAGGGTGTTTAGTTTTCAAAAACCATTTTCAAAATTCTCGGCACTCGTCAATTATAAATTATAGGGTGTAGCATACTATTGCACCAATGTATGTATGGGACTTTTCAATATTTGAGGGGGGGTATATCTCAGAAACGGCTAATTTTTGGAAAATGACACCTAGCTAGATCGATTTAGAGGGTGTCTAATTTCCAAAAACCATTTTCAAAATTCTCGGCACTCGTCAATTATAAATTATAGGGTGTAGCATACTATTGCACCAATGTATGTATGGGACTTTTCAATATTTGAGGGGGGGGTATATCTCGGAAACGGCTAATTTTTGGAAAATGACACCTAGCTAGATCGATTTAGAGGGTGTCTAATTTCCAAAAACCATTTTCAAAATTCTCGGCACTCGTCAATTATAAATTATAGGGTGTAGCATACTATTGCACCAATGTATGTATGGGACTTTTCAATATTTGAGGGGGGGTATATCTCAGAAACGCCTAATTTTTTGGAAAATGACGCCTAGCTAGATCGATTTAGACGGTGTCTAATTTCCAAAAACCATTTTCAAAATTCTCGGCACTCGTCAATTATAAATTATAGGGTGTAGCATACTATTGCACCAATGTATGTATGGGACTTTTCAATATTTGAGGGGGGTATATCTCAGAAACGGCTAATTTTTGGAAAATGACACCTAGCTAGATCGATTTAGACGGTGTCTAATTTCCAAAAACCATTTTCAAAATTCTCGGCACTCGTCAATTATAAATTATAGGGTGTAGCATACTATTGCACCAATGTATGTATGGGACTTTTCAATATTGAGGGGGGTATATCTCAGAAACGGCTAATTTTTGGAAAATGACACCTAGCTAGATTGATTTAGAGGGTGTCTAATTTCCAAAAACCATTTTCAAAATTCTCGGCACTCGTCAATTATAAATTATAGGGTGTAGCATACTATTGCACCAATGTATGTATGGGACTTTTCAATATTTGAGGGGGGGTATATCTCAGAAACGGCTAATTTTTGGAAAATGACACCTAGCTAGATCGATTTAGAGGGTGTCTAATTTCCGAAAACCATTTTCAAAATTCTCGGCACTCGTCAATTATAAATTATAGGGTGTAGCATACTATTGCACCAATGTATGTATGGGACTTTTCAATATTTGAGGGGGGTATATCTCAGAAACGGCTAATTTTTGGAAAATGACGCCTAGCTAGATCGATTTAGACGGTGTCTAATTTCCAAAAACCATTTTCAAAATTCTCGGCACTCGTCAATTATAAATTATAGGGTGTAGCATACTATTGCACCAATGTATGTATGGGACTTTTCAATATTTGAGGGGGGTATATCTCAGAAACGGCTAATTTTTGGAAAATGACACCTAGCTAGATCGATTTAGAGGGTGTCTAATTTCCAAAAACCATTTTCAAAATTCTCGGCACTCGTCAATTATAAATTATAGGGTGTAGCATACTATTGCACCAATGTATGTATGGGACTTTTCAATATTTGAGGGGGGGTATATCTCAGAAACGGCTAATTTTTGGAAAATGACACCTAGCTAGATCGATTTAGAGGGTGTCTAATTTCCAAAAACCATTTTCAAAATTCTCGGCACTCGTCAATTATAAATTATAGGGTGTAGCATACTATTGCACCAATGTATGTATGGGACTTTTCAATATTTGAGGGGGGGTATATCTCAGAAACGGCTAATTTTTGGAAAATGACACCTAGCTAGATCGATTTAGAGGGTGTCTAATTTCCAAAAACCATTTTCAAAATTCTCGGCACTCGTCAATTATAAATTATAGGGTGTAGCATACTATTGCACCAATGTATGTATGGGACTTTTCAATATTTGAGGGGGGTATATCTCAGAAACGGCTAATTTTTGGAAAATGACACCTAGCTAGATCGATTTAGAGGGTGTCTAATTTCCAAAAACCATTTTCAAAATTCTCGGCACTCGTCAATTATAAATTATAGGGTGTAGCATACTATTGCACCAATGTATGTATGGGACTTTTCAATATTTGAGGGGGGGGTATATCTCAGAAACGGCTAATTTTTGGAAAATGACACCTAGCTAGATCGATTTAGAGGGTGTCTAATTTCCAAAAACCATTTTCAAAATTCTCGGCACTCGTCAATTATAAATTATAGGGTGTAGCATACTATTGCACCAATGTATGTATGGGACTTTTCAATATTTGAGGGGGGGTATATCTCAGAAACGGCTAATTTTTGGAAAATGACACCTAGCTAGATCGATTTAGAGGGTGTCTAATTTCCAAAAACCATTTTCAAAATTCTCGGCACTCGTCAATTATAAATTATAGGGTGTAGCATACTATTGCACCAATGTATGTATGGGACTTTTCAATATTTGAGGGGGTATATCTCAGAAACGCTAATTTTTGGAAAATGACGCCTAGCTAGATCGATTTAGACGGTGTCTAATTTCCAAAAACCATTTTCAAAATTCTCGGCACTCGTCAATTATAAATTATAGGGTGTAGCATACTATTGCACCAATGTATGTATGGGACTTTTCAATATTTGAGGG